>CAJNDT010000287.1:0-183986 GCA_905221615.1 Symbiodinium sp. CCMP2592 | reverse complement strand
ATCCGTGCTTGCAAGCTGACTTTCTCAATGAGTCTTCACCGAATGCTTCTACCGAAACCTGAATGCTGACTTTCTCATTGACTGTCTATGATCAAATCGACTTTCCCGAATCTGACTTTTTCGCTGACTTGTCGCAGGTCTTTGGCTACAAATCGAGTATCTGAGCTGTACTTCTGAGTAGTTGCTGATCAGTTTGCCATGGATTCTTCAGGAAAGAGACGCAGTGCCCGCACATCAACCCCCCCCCTCCTCCCCCACCTCCTCCCCCCCCTCCATCCTCCCCCTTCCCCCATCTCCCTGTGCCTCCCCCTCCCGCTTCCGCCCCTGCCCCCGCCCGTGGCACCACAGCGAAGTGGATTCCACCCCCCCCTCCCCTTCCCCCTCCCGCCTTCCCCCCGCCACCCCCCACTCTTGCAGTTTGCCCAGCGCCTGCCTCTTCTTCTTCTTTGCCGGTCCCTTCTGCATCCGATGTTGGAGCGAGAGCTACAGATGTAACTCCTACTTTGATTGCTGCACGTGATGTAAATGATCGGCAGATTCCGCAGCAAGAGGTTCCCCCTGCGATCACTCTTCATGCAGACGGCACAGGTTTCCGGTTGTCGTTTCGTTCGGTGGCTGATTTCGCTGAATACTCAGCGATCATGGCAGCAAACTTGACACATGTCCGAGGCCACAGAGATGTGTATGCTGGCCTCAACAATTTGCTTGACATTCAGCAGTCTGTTGTTTCTCAACGGAATCAGTCAACAGCATCTGTTCAGAGCCAGCAGTCAGCCATCACGTATCAAACGGATGATTCAGCCCAGCCAACAAAGCGACTTCGGCAAGTTCCTGGAAGTGAAGTTTCTCTCGTTGCAGATCCTAACAGCATTCGACTTCGTGCAATTTGTGATCAGATTCCTGGTACTCATGCAGATCGCGTAGGGTGGCAGCTCAGTGCGGACCAGACTTACGTCTTTCGAGTTAGACCTTTGCAAGACTCGTATGAGCATTTTGAGAATCGATCTCTTCTCAAAGGGCATGTGGAAGTTGAGTGGGAGCAAGATTCAAACTTCTTCGTGATTCCTGAACTTCGTGGGTTGGAAGTGCGCGATGAAGAAGCGAAGCTGATACGCGTGTATTCATCTAGCTTCAATTGGGTCGCATTATACCCCATGTTTACTGCTCTACGTCACTTGATCAGTTCCAGCCCTGGCCGTATGAAATCGGCATGTGAGATTTCGGCAAAGATACCGGCCAATCTTGAGTTGCAGGTTCCCAGCTCTTTGATGCAAAGCACGGCGGACTATCTGATCAGCCTGTTAGGTCTTCCTCCCCACGCTGTCAATTCGACAGCATTGAAGTATGTTTCTCAGGCAATTGCAGCAGCTGACCAAGCCGCAAACATTCATTCTGTGGAGCTTCGTTCTTTGTCGAGTTCGTGCAAGTGCTTGAGCATCCACTTCACCCACTTTGAGAGGACCATGATCAGGTCGCATGCTTCTGCAGCAGGGATTGCTCGTTCTCCTGTTGCACACAACACAACAGTGGCAGCGGCTGCATCAATCCTTCTTGAGGGAGCGATCCGACCTCGTGGTGGGATGCTAGTGACAGCAAGTGGTCCCCACCAATTTCCTTCTATGCTAGGGCTCACACTTCAGATGCAGATCAAGCACAAGAGGCAGCGGCCAAGTACGGTGGCATTCTGAGTGAGCGTCCGGTGTGCATTTTCGGACATGCATTCAATCGTCAAGGATCCCTCACACCTCCCCATTCAAGAATCCCCATGGGAGGGGTCGAAGGTGACCATTCCTGCAGCTACATCCGTGATGTTGCCCGTGCCAAAGATGGCAGATGGGTCTTTCGCTCTTCATGTTTCATCCCGGAAGCGCTTCTTGTTTTTTGGAGGGTCTGAGTGCAACATGCTGCTTTGACCGGCCACGTCTTCAAGTCTCTTCCGTTGTCACCTGCTTTGCACGTTTACATGTGACGAAAACCTGCCAGTTAAGATTGCGAGCTGTGCCAGCAAGGGAGGTGCAAGTGTATTGCAAGGGACGTGCAAGTGTACTGCAAGTGAGAAGAGCAAGTGTGATGCAAGAGTTGTGCAAGCGATGTGCAAGTGTAGCAGTTCGGCAGCAACTTGAGCAGACTTGTTTGCCTACGGAGCCTTTTGATTCGAAGTGTCGTTAGTGATTCCGCGTATTCAGATTTGTTGATAGATCTGAAACCATGGCATGGAATGGGCAGTGGGACAACAGCACAGGGTACGGGAGGTCCCAGCAATCGTGGGGTCAGCACCGCTATCAGCCGTATAGCTCGGGAAGTTGGACTGATCCCAACCTCTCCAAGTCTGCACCTGCTAGTCAGCCACCTCCACTACCTCCGCCTCCTCTTTCTTCGGCACCTTCATCTTCGCCGTCTACTCCCATGCCATGTCATCAAGGTCCTGGTCTTGTTCCTGCACTACCGAATGGATGGGCGTCAGATCGTGATCATTATGATTCAACGGTGCTTCATGGGTTGTCCTTTCGTAAGTCCATCGAAGCCACCCCGTGGTCGCGGAAGAAAGGGATCGCAGGAAAAGACCCACTCAGCATTCCTGTTCAGGAATTCCTGTTTCATGGAGTCTCAGATTGGCGTCTTCGAGCATTGAGTCATGGCAAGTTTTTCAGTGTTGTACCAGTTGCTACGGTTGCCGAAGCAGTGTTCATGTCGCAAGTGATGAAGAACCTCCGAGATCGCAAAGTTGACATCGATGCAGCTGCTACGCATCTTTTTCAGGCTGCTAATCCATCTACAATCATTCCCAACAAGAACACGGATTGTGCAGCTCTGTTTCAGCCGATGGTTGACAAGATCGTTCAGCTCATGTTTGACAACATGCCGGTGTCTGCAGGCGTCGATCAATCTCAGAAGTTTCTTCAAGTTACGGAAGAGCTCAATCGCCGCCGTGAACAGTTACAAGCCGCAGGACTTCCCGTTACCCCCACGAAACCCGCTTTGCAAACACAGCTCCCGGTTGCCTCGCAATCTAGTGCTCCGTGTCCACAATCCGTGACACCACCGCAGACTTGGGAGAGTGACCTCAAGCGTAAGATCGACAGTGTTCCTGCCGAAGCCCTGAATGATCACAAAGCCCGACTAAAGGGATCAGGAGAGGGTGACGTCGACAAGTGGATCCAGAGCTTCAAACGACCCCTAGGAAAGCGCTTTGTCGATTTTCAAGAACACATTGTGTCTGTCTCCAAGCTTGTGCAGATCAACTACGGAGGCAAGGAGAAAGCAAAACTGCAAGAACTTGCAGTAAAATTCGGGATCTCGGCGACTTTTGCATCTAGGATGGGTATCAAGAGTCTCTCTACGTGCATTGCAGCAGCAGCCTTTCAGGTTGTCTGAATTGCACACAGCCTTGCTTCCAATCAACTCTCCGCAAAGGAGATTCGGTCAGCACATGTTCTTATTACAGAGGTTGGCAAGTTCATGTCGTTTGTGCTTCAGTTCATTCCGCATGTGGACAAAGTGATGGCCATTTGGTTGCAAGGTTTTTGTCATCTGATTCTACTGTTCCATTACTCCAGGGGTACTTCGCCAGAACAACGGCTGCTTGAAAAATTGCGCAAAGCTGGAGTCACGCCGTCTGATTACACGTTCACACGGTTCCAGAGTCCTTGTGCAGTTTATTTGAAAGCCCCCGTGTCCTGGAGTACGCGTTCTTCGTTCAAGCAAAGAGACAGATGGATGTATGTGGGAAGTACTTCAATTACTATTTCGAAGCGTGAATTCAACCGGCAATCCAAACTCAAGCAAGTTCTCCGTGAGCAATATGTTCAAGTTGAACCGGCCATTCGTATTTGGGCTTCGCTGGGCAGGTATTTCGACTTTTCTACGCTTTGTCTGTCTGTTCATGATGACTACAAACAAGCGTGGGTGCAAGAGCATGTCCTTATTGATCGATGGCAACCCAGATTGAATTCACCGTTCATTGACCGTTTCTTCATTAAGTCTGCATTGGGATTCAAGAGACTCAGGCCACGTCCATCTCTCAAGAATGTTTCATTGTTTTCCAGACTTTGGGTCAAAGTTCGAAGACGTGCTGCTTCAACAAGTACTCCGATTCGATGTTTGATGGACAAAAGCCAAGCGTGGTCGCTCTTGTACGATTTGGCATCGTTGACCTCGGCATCTTTCTCTGCTGCGAAAATTGTCAGATCTGCCAAAGTCTCGACGTTAGAGTTGTACGCGATGTTCCGCATGGCCAAGATCATGGAGCAGCCTTTCAGATCTAGAGTGGTACAGCTGCTCAAGTCTGCGCTCAAGTTTCGTAACTGCTCTGTACCCCGACATAACAAGTCAGTCACTCTACCATTTCTGTCTCACCCCACTTTTGCTGCCCATGTCTCTTCTTTTCTGTCTCATACCATTCAGCAGTTCAAAGGCATTTGCATCCCGTTTCACCTCCCCTCTAAGACGCCGAGAGAGTCTGCTCCTCAATCGTTGGGCTCCATTCTTCACAATCACTTTGAGTGGGAGAAGCAGCTTGCTGATACACCAGTTGATCACCTTCCATGCAGATGCCAACAATTTCAGCAGCAGCACCCCAATGTGGACTTGGTGGATGGACATGTGGCTACTGGACTTGAGACGTTGTCATTTCGCCAACCTGTTCTTAGAGAACTTGCTCAGGCCAACTCTAAATCCCTTATCTTCCCATCAAAAGCCAAGTACATCAAGGAGGCGACCTCTTCGTACAAGAGTTGGTGCAAGACACATTTTATTCCCTTGCATACTCTTTCCATGTGGTTGCAGTTCATTCATTCTGAGTGGCAGCTTCACCTTCGCCACATGTGCTTATGCCCGAAATTCCAGGAGTGTCATGCGTTGCAGCTCAAAGACATCGTTTGTACAGATTGGGTAATTCACCTTGCTGATCACGAATCCACTCATCTCATGGTTTTTTGCCCCAGATTCTATTTCCAATCCTGCCATCGAGTATGGTCAGATGTCAAGGTGTTCAGCCCTATGCCCATGTCTGTTGCGTCAGCGAAGCTTTTTCTTTGTGCGCACGTCCCGTCACCACTGGTTCGCAAGTACCCTTGGGGATTCAAGTTGGATGCCAATCTGCCTGTGGGACAGATTTTTCTCAAACGCAAAAAGGCCTTCAAATCAGGACGAACCATCATCAGCTACAAGAACACAGCCTTGGGCCCTATTCTTAGGGCAGCAGCGATTTGCATTGACCAAATGGTCAACACAGTATGGCCTGGTTCTTTGTCACGCAGTGTTCCACAGATTTGGCATCACATTCACCAGGTGTTCAGACAGTGTCCGTTGGAAGTTGAACTTGAACTGCTCAATGACGATCTGGTCGGGTTCTTTAATTCCGTGCCACAAAGCCGTATTCTGGAAGCAGTGGAGATGTTGGTTCGCATGTTCACAGCAAGGCACCCTGATGTCAAATTGTCAGTGTGCATCAACGAGAAGAGCAAACACTTTCGTTCAATTCATGGGAGGATTTCTAATATTCGTCGACACTTCGATTGGAAGACCATCGATCCATTCGACTTGGTTACCATTGTTCGTCTCAGCTTCGAATGTGGCTTGTTTGTGGCGTTGAATCGAGTATGGAAGCAAGTTGATGGTACGTCCATAGGTAACCAAATCAGCCCTGTCCTCTCTTCCCTTCCAGTGGTGATGACTGAGCTTGGGTGGGCAGCAATGTTTCCGCAGATCTCGAGCTTCCCTTCTACGTTCCTTGCAAGATACGTGGACAATCGTTTGGTGATTGCACCCACCGAGGTGCACAAAACAGTGCCTTTTCAAGTCTTCAGCCAAGAAACCTTTTATGGCTCTCCGATTGTTCTTGAAGATGTCGGTGATGGTCACTTTTTGGGATTTGATATTGATGTCCGAAACCGAACTATTTATTATAACCAGCCCAAGTTCCTTTGGCAAGTTCGACATCCCATGAGTGCAGGCAGCGAACGATTGCTGGTGTCAGGTGCGAAGTCGAGAATCTCTCTTATCCGTAAGTACACTTGGCCAACGTGCCAAGCAGAAGTCGCCGTTCATACCTTTGTACGGTGGTTAGCGAACCTCGGATACCCATTTCGCCTGTGTGAAGCCTTGATGAAACGATAAAAGCGGCTTGCAATCAGATGACAGTCGTCAGCAGACCTGCAAATGTTAGCGAAGTTGATACGTGTGTACTCGCCTAGATTCAATCGGGTCAACCGAAAGCGAGAGATCACAGTGACGAGCAAGGGATACGCAAGCGGATTGCAAGGGATGTGCAAGCGGATTGCAAGTGACGTGCAAGTGGACTGCAAGTGACATGCAAGGGTATGCGAGGTTTGTGCAAGTGCAATGCAAGTGATTCGTGGCAGTGTCTTGCATACAATGTGCCCGCTTAAGATCTTTTAATTGCCGTGTTCAGTTCCAGCATTCGGCTTTCAGCGGTACACGCCATGTCGGATCGATCCCGATCGCGTTCTCCGACTGTTTCGTGGCGATTTTATTGGGTGAAAAATCAAGGACCCAATGGCAATGAAACGTGGTGGAAATCTTGGTTTCCCGCCACCTCTCGCTGGATTTCGGATCGTCTGGCTGCTGACAATCAGTGGCACCGAACTTCTCAGACGACTTCTTCGGTGGACTTGAACCTCCCTACTGAGAGCGCTAATTCTTTGTCACCCCGAAAACGCAAGCGAGATGCATCACCGTAAGAGCATTTATCATGTTGGAACAGCAGACGACTTGTCTGCTTAATTCGTTTTCCCAATTGACATTTTTGGGACAATCATCATTCCTGGATTAGAGCGCCTGCACCACTGAAGTGGAACCGTCTTTGCGCATTGCAAAACAGCGCGTAGGAGCATTACGCTCGGTTTTATGCCTTTTTCTTCATTTCTCTCTCCCCTCTCTCTCTCTGTCTCTCGGGAAGCCGAAGGAGTTTTTCTTGTTTACTCATGTGATGCCGCCAGCCGTTTCCGTCTTGTTTTCTCGGCACACCGATATGGCTTCCAGTCAAGACAATGGGGTACCATATGACGATCTTCCTGATGATGCCAGCTCCTGGTCTTCCGCTTTCGATCCTCCCAAAGACTCGGCACCCACAGAGGTGGCGTCTTGGGTTAAGAAGTCCTCCAACAAGTGCAAGAAGACCAAGAAGTCCAAGAAGTCAAAGAGGGTGAAAAAGGACCGGTTACTAAACAAGTCTCCGAAGTCGACGAAGTCTAAGAAGGAAAAACGTGAGCGTTCACCTGTTCCTTCTGAAGCAAGCGATATCACGCTTGGGGATCCGATGCAGTTTCACCGAAATCCTGGAGCACGGTCAAAAGCTTGTGCAAAAATGCTGATCAGAGCTAACCTCCGCTGTGCTTGCCATTTTTGGTATGTTGCACAGTGTCCCAACCGAAACGTTTGATTCTTTTTTGATTTGGTCACCGGGAGTGTACAGGATTACATGTCACTTGCTGAAAAACTACCAGAGCAAGAGTTGTGCCCCCGTGTCCTGGAGTACGAGTTCTTCGTTCAAGCAGAGTGAAACGTGAGCAGTTGCGTCCGTGTGCCAGTGTCACTGCAAGGGTGTTGCAAGGGATGTGCAAGGGACGTGCGAGTGACGTGCGAGGGACGTGCAAGGGATGTGCAAGTGACGTGCAAGTGATGTGCAAGCAAGTGTTAGTGCTGAGCATCGCAGTGTTTTCGGCCAAGAGACGAGATCATCTGAGTAAGCAAGCATGCCGACGGTGCCACCTTCGGATCCTAACATCGATGAGTTCCTGAGAGCGCTCACTCATTCAGCGCGTGTGAGATTGCTCAACTTTGTATCACGACCACAACTTCGTCAAGCTCTCGTACTTCAGTTGACAGCTTTTGTGCGTGACGGGACAGAAAGAATGCTGCAGCAAGAGTTGCGTCGCTTGGATGAGAGGGATAGAGCAAACCTGCGTGAAGAACGCCCTAGCAGTAGCGGAGCTTCAGGATCACGTTCGTCCAGATCCCACCCCTATGCACCTCCATCCTCTCTGCCAATATCGAGGAGTACACCGAGTGCAGGCAGCGACAACCCTTCGTCCAGTTCTGCACCTCCCTCCCTCCCTCCCCCTGGCCCTCCCCCTCTTCCCCCTCCTCCCCTCCCTCCCCCTCTTCCCCCTCCCTTCTTCCCCCCGCCCAGTACCAGTGCTCCTGTCTTTCCACCCCCAGTGCCACTAGCAAGCTTGGCGCATCGTGTGTCTGAACCTCCTTTGGTGTCCAATGCTGCTTCGTCGTCGGCCGCACCTACATCTTCAGCCGCGTCAGGTACTCCGATTAGATCCAAACCTATGCCTACCAGAAGACGTGTATCACGCCGACGGCGACGCAGTCAATCTTCTGATCTTAGCTGAGTATGACTGATGTGACAGGATTTCACTTGTATCTGTAACGCATGCGAGTGCTGAAGTGAGAAAAGCTGTGCCGTGGACGCCAGTGCTGAGAGTACTCGTTTATTCGTGTTGTGGTACACACCAGAACAGTGTTGCAGCACCCTGCTCAAGTCTCGTTCCATTGCGCTAATGTCGAGCAACTCAGCGTGCGATCCGTTGGCACCTCTTCAACGCTGGATTTCCTACACACAACAGGAGCTGATCACAATCAGAGGTGAATTCCGTCATTTTCGTGAAGAAGCATTGTCCGTCCAGAAGATCCAACAAGCTCAACTCGACGTGCTCACCACACAAATCAGGGACACTGAGGCTCAGGTGGCGGAAGTTATGTCCGCCACCACAGAACTGTTTCAGAAACTTCAGAAGACCAACGAAGTGGTGGGGAACTTGCTGACGGATTTGAATTCTCTTCAATCTGTGACTACTCATTGCGTTAATTCTCTTCAACTTCAAGAAACAACAGAGTTGCCCCCAACACTTCCAGCAGAAATTGAAGTCTCAGAGTGAAACGAGAGCAGTTGCAAACAAGCGTTTGTGAGCCAGTGTCAGTGCAAGGGTGTTGCAAGGGATATGCAAGAGACGTGCAAGTGACGTGCAAGGGATGTGCAAGAGTTTCTGCATGGGACGTGCAAGTGACGTGCAAGGGATGTGCAAGAGTTTCTTCATGAGCCGTCTTGAGTTGCAGCATTTGACATCCAGTGCAAGTGTGTAGGTTGTCCATCATGAAGCGCAAGGCTAGCGAAGCCAATTTGCCTTGGAGTACCAGCCGCGACTACAATTTTCGGATGTGGGTTCGTGTATGCAGTCGGGCAACCGGACACGAGACTATTATTCTCCACATCCAGTTGTCAATCAACGATTCCATCAACGTTGCCAAATACCTTGTCGCGATGCAGCTTTGGGAGAAGTTCGGCTGGTGGCCTAGGTTGCACACCTTCCAGCTTGTACAAAACTTTCGTCACCTTCGATTTACAGAACCTGTTACGACTGCTCAAACCCTCGAACCAGTCGATTTCGTCGTTACGGTATAAAAAGAGCCCACCTCTTTGTCAAGTCAAGAGCAGTGACGTGCAAGGGATGTGCAATCGGAATGCAAGTGATGCGCAAGTGAATTGCAAGTGATATGCAAGGGTGTGCGAGGTCTGTGCAAGTGCAACGCAAGGAGTGTGCAGTTTTGCTTCAAGCATTTGGAAAATTGTGTAGACCCCGAACATCATGGATTGGGCTGCTTCTGATGTGCTCGATAACGTCTTGATGTACGTAATGCCGATCAGAACCAGAATCACATTCATCACCCGTCTCGATCCAGATGATGACTTTGAAGAGGCACAACCCATTACTGACACCATGGTGGCGTACACCTTTCTGCGACGTGGGATACAGGAGTTTCGGCTGTCCTCTTCGACTAAGTGGACCATGGGTTTTCAGTCTCTGCATACCACCATCCGTTTTGCACAAATCAATGTCGTGGCATGCACCATGTTGAGCAGCCCGTCAAAAACGTGGATGAGAGCTGTCGTAGGTCTAGTACAGGAGCGTTTGCGAGTGAGTATCGTGTCACTAGCCAGCGTTGCGTACCAAACTGCAACTCAATGTTGCATGTACTTTGATGCCGATGCGGAAGAAGCAGAAGTTGAATTGCACTTAGTGCACAGACTGCGCTTCCTGAGGTTTCGTAGCCCGCTCTCCTAGGTGTCTTGAGCATAAGACTCTCCCATGAATTTCAGTGAAAAAGCAGCAATGGATGTGCAAGGGACGTGCAAGTGACGTGCAAGGGACGTGCAAGGGATGTGCAAGTGACGAGCAAGGGACGTGAAAGCTTCTACAACGAGCCCAGTCGGGCTTGTGTGTGTCCATCCCTGTTCCGAAGGGCTGATTGTGTGTCATGCAGGGGGGCAGTGGACATTCTGGAAGGCACTGCCCAACGAAGACCTTTCCAGTTTGTCGTGATATGGATTGGGGACGCTCAATCCACGTACCTGCTTAGTTTTTACAAGTCTTTTCCGATGGCACGGGGGCCAAGCCACAAACCCCTTTCCGAGCAGTGTTTGAGTGAGGGCTTGCATTGGTCAGTTTCTTACTCAGTTCCTGTTCAAGAGTTTGCCTGTGAATGCGACAGTCATGAGTGAGGGTTTGCACATGTCAGTCTTACATGAGTGATTCGAGTCTGTCCTATGGTAGTACTTCAGATTGTATGTTCTGACTTTCTCGTGCAGCCTCTGACTTTCCCTGACAGCTGCTGACTTTCCCTGACAGTATGCATCGACAGATCAGACCTGCGACACGATGTGTCAAGTGTGTGTGCGCGTGATTCAGGGCTGAGGAATCCGTTTCCGCGACGTGACCTGGAGCTCATGAAACTTCTGCCTCGGCGAGGGTGCGCACGAGGCGCAGCAGTCGCGTCTCCATGGTGGAGGGATCCGTCGAGCCGGGTTCGCACTTGGCCAAATCCGCTTCGATGTTGGTGACCTATGGACGAAAGAGGCATCGCTGGTTGAGGACCTGACTGGGGGTTCTTCTCTCAGGCCCATGCCAGATCCGCCAACACACGCATGAGGTCCGCTCGGACCATGGTGAGGTGTTCCTCAGCTCAGCTGTGACAAGTGGTGATTACAAGCATCCTACAGTACTCTGCCGCGCCCCCCCCCCGCCTGCGAGGCAGCCAGAGCCACGAGAATCTCACCCGCCATTTGGAAGGTGTCTGCCTTCAGAAGGCATGGGTCTCAGAGTCTCAGACAGCCAACTGCACTGCTTTACTCGCCTCTCCAGTGGATCCGTGGCCGCTTCCCGCTTGGCAGAGGAAGTGGCACAGTGCCAGGACCTCGCAGCCGAAAGTCACAAGCCAGACTCAGACGCAGGAGTGCCATGTGTGGTCACCTGGCAGCTGAGGCTTCCACGCTCTCTTGGGACAGCACGGCGTGCATGTTTTTGTTGATCACCGTCCAACCTCGGCGGCTCCACTGGTGTCAAAACCTCCGCCCTTAGGACCATCGTAGACTGCGACACTCGCGACCTGCTCAGGCAGCCTTGAAACTTCCTCTATTCTGCAACATGATCAAGCCCCTCTTCGGGACGTCGGCCAGCAGCTTCAAAGCACTACTGCTGCGCATGCCCCGCTCACATGCCGCGACTGCCAGCTCTGCGGTGATCATGTTTCCTGCTGTCCAAGCAGCAAGCTGGCCGAACAGTGACAGTGCACAGCGCCAGTGGCTCACGGCGACCGACGCTTTCAAAGCTGCAGAATAAGTTACCAGCGTCGCCTGTATCTGAAGCTGATGCAGCTCCTGGAATAAAGACATCGCCGTGCTCCACCGGCATGCTTGCTGACATGCACTTAAAGCGGCGCTATAAATAACCACATCCGGTTGCAGCTCAGATTGGACCAGGTCTCTAAGACATGCTACCGCCAGCTCCCAGAGTCCCGCATTCTCGTAGGCACTGACCAGTGCACTGTAGGTGATGACATTACCGCGTAAATTGCGACGCACCAGGTCTCTGAACAGATGTATGGCTTGCTGCCACAAGCCGCGCTTCTCGCACGCGCTCATGGCTGTGCTGTACGTTACAACGTCTGCCCGCACTTTCTGAGCATCAGTTTGCCACAAAAGCCAGAGGGCCCACTGCCACTCACCACTTTTCTCACATGCACTGATGGCAGAGTTATAAACGATCACATCTCTTTGCACCACAGCAGTTTGCATGTCTGCAAGAAGCTGCAGAGCTTGCAGCCATCTAGCAGCCTTTTCGCAGGAGCTTACAGCAGCGCTGTAAACTATCACGTCGGATTCCAGGTGTATCTCCTGCAATCGTGAAAGCAACATCAAAGCAACCGTCCAGGAATCCATCGATTGGCAAGAACTGATCGTCGAACTGTACGTGACGAGGTTCCCCCTCAAGAGCGCGGTGCTTAGCCCATTCAAGAGTTGCAGAGCCTGCTGCCACTGCAATTCCGGTCGGTTGCGCTCACAGGCAGCGATGGCTGAACCGTATGTGAAGACTGAGGCTTGCAATCTGCTAATCTGAATCTGTCGCAGCACCTGCACGGCCCATTTCCAGTCGCCACGCGTGCAGGACAAGGCTGAGTTGTAACTTCGGATCGCCACTGACCGGTGAGACTCGAGATGTGTCAGGAGTGAGAGAGCCGATATCCATCGCCTGCAGGTCTTAACCGAGCTCGGCTTCGAGTCATTGCACACCCCACTTCCAACTTCCGGCTGCCTGGGTTGAATGGTGTGACAGTCGTACCGGCGCGGGTCTCGTGCCACGCCACGGAAGCCCAGGCGAGAGAAACTTGAGCCAGGGTCATCATAGTTCTCGATACACATAAGACCTCCCAAGCATTGGCTGAAGGATCCCATCGCATCCTGGCTGACATACACATGCCCACGAATTCCACAAACTGCTTCCCGCACGCCTAACACCTGCTGCGTCCCACGTTCCTCTGCTTTGCTGCCGAAGCAACATCTCCCGCCGGAAAGGATGACATGATTCAGCATGGCACAACAAACTTCTGGGTTCGCCACGCTCCAAGCTCTGCTGCTCTGCGGGCGGATCTTTCTTGGTCTTCCCGTCCTGGCTCGAGTATCAGATGTCTGCCAAAGCTGAGAGATGCCAAAGAGCATTGCAGCACCTTGTCCTCCTCCTCCTCGCCGGGCACCTTGGGAGTTGCCTTCAATAACCAAGTTTGACTGAAAACAACATCTTGCGTGCTGTCACCAGTCTACCGACATGCCGTTTTGGCTCGGGGACATGTGTCGGTTTGGCTTCTCTTGTCTACAGTACCTGCTAAGCACGGCAAACAGGCCTCATCCTGTCCTCCTGACGCTTCTGCAGACTTGTCGTCCTTCTTTCCCTGGTCCGCAAGTCAATACTCAAGCCGCAGCATCGTCAAGGGGTATGTACGGCCTTGACGGGAACCAGCAGCGAATGGAGGATGGCAAGAAGCCACGCCTTTTGCTAGGAAGAATGCTGCAGACCAGAGCTTGACGCCTGCAAAACTCCTGCAATGCGACTCGCTGCTAAGCGTTGCTGAACATGACACTATTCAACTCTCCCGAAGCGAGATGAGCGACGAAGCAGACCCTGTATGGGTTTCGGACTGCATGCCGTGAGGAGGCGAGGAACAGCCTCGACAAAGGGTACGGAAGTCTTGGAGGCGCTGGCGAGCAAACGACCGTGACGGCGTGGAGATGCAGCAACCGGGTGCCGTGCTTGGTCGTCAACAGCCGGAGTAGGACATTGACCTGTGGCGAAGCTCTGCTGTGATCTGCAAACTTATGTGCAAGGGCCATGCCCACTGCAGCTTCCGATTGGGCCATGACTGAGTGATGCCCAATGAGGCTTGAAAGCTGGCCGCCAGTGACAAGTGCTGCCTCACCCTGCAGGCATTTCTGATTCGAACATCAGACTCGGCCACATCGCCCCATGAAGGCTGCATGCTGCAACGACCTCCAACCACGGCTCCTTCTGAAGAGGCTTGGCAAAAAACTCGCCGCACCTCGTCGCATTGCAGACTTCAAGTTGGAGTGAGCGAGTACATACTCTGGTTCAAACCACCAGCCGTTGAAGATCTTCAACAGAGTGACAGTGGAGGATTGACATGATGCATATATATATATATATATATATACACATATACAAATATGTAACTGTATAAACACGCACACATACATGTATGTACGTATGTATGCATGCACGCATGTACACACGCGTGTATGTATGGATGGATGAATACATGTACGCATGTATGCGCCTTAATCATTCATGCATTTTCACTGAACACATGTTTGTAAGCTTGCATATATCGTTATGCACAGATAGCTAGAGATATACATAGGCAGATGGATCATCAGACAGACAGACAGACAGGTAGGTAGGTTGGAAGTAGGTAGGTGGATCAATCGATAGATAGCCAGATAGATAGGCAGACAGATAGAGAGAGAGAGAGAGGGTGATAGATAGAAACCTACACTGAAGTAATTAATAGCTTGATGGACAGAGAGAGATAGTTCATCAGACACTTGCTTGAACTCACTGTAAGGGTCCCCGCTGAGGGATGCGTCTGAGCAGATAGGCCAAGATCTGAAGGACCTGAGGTCAGGCGAAGAAGTCTCAGTGCCTGAGATCCGACAGGTTGGCCCCGTATTGCGACGCTCCGAGGCTCGCGGCCCGCTGGGCTCCCACTGCCTCCAGTTCTACCAGCAACCCCAAATCCACTAAACAGCATGCAGGAGAGCGCACAGCAACAGGTAAAACTACTGAACATGACAAGTGAAACGAATAAGCCCGTGCAACCTTCGGTGGCTTACAGGTGCGCCTTCACCTCCGTGGCATTGGAGATTGGCCCGTTCTCAAGTCCTGCCACAGAGCTTTCTTGGAGATGCTCGTTGCCCCTTCCTCACCCGGCCTTCGTAGAGGTGCGCCGGTGGAAGCGATGTCTCGCTGCATCCGACGGCCTCCAAACCCGAATCTGTTTCTGAAAAAGAGGCGACGTGGAGTCTTTCAGCCACCATGGCAAATCGCTGCTTCATTGCTTGCACAAGAAACGACAACCTTACCGTCGATGACTCACCAGACCGAAGCAATAGTTTTATTGCCAGGCCTGCGGCTCCTTCACAAGGAGAACCTGCAGCAGAGCTATTGCGGCGTCTCGTGAATCGCGACTGCGACCAAAAAAGCAAACTTCGTGTCTGACTTTCATCTCTGAAGTTGCCTGCTGTGCTTGTGTACATCAGTACATGTGGTGCTGCTAGGTTTGGTCGAGTCGGAAAGTTTCCAATACCAGTTTTCAAGCAGCGGCAGCATCACGCACAGCAATCGATGTTTTTTCGATCATCTGGGGCGAGCACCAGGAACTGTCCCAAGGTGAACTGTCGGGTTGCTGGATGCAGCGACAAGTTGAAGAAGAGCCGCGTCAGCGGAGTCACGGTCACCTGAACGGACGCAAAGTGAAACTTGAAGTGGGTCGGTTTGCTGCCGTTGCTGCCCGCCTCGTGGCGAAGGTAAAGAAGCTGGCAGACCTGCCGGCGAAATGAAAGTACTCGGCGTCACTTTCCGCCTGCGTGGCTCTCCGCCTTGGGGAGAGCCGAGGGCGGCAGCGGCGGCTCCAGGCCCTGAGAGAAGAAGGATGCGAGGCTTCGATTCCTTCTCCTCTTCATTTTGATTCGATGCTCGCCTGGCCTGGCAGGATTCCTCATCGTAGTCAGCGAGGCGCTCTAGGAGAGCACGGTCAGCCTCGAAAATGATGCTGCCCATGCCGCCATGGCCCACTGAAGACCTAAGGCTCCCCACCTCGTCGAAGGAAGAGAGGCCCGGAGTTCCCACACCTTTGCCAACTTTGCCAACTTCAGCGATGCAGAGATGTTCCGGTCAGTTGGTCGGAAAGCATTGTTAACCACGCACAACATCTCACCTCTGCGTGGCAAGCAGAGCCACAAAACGAGACAGGCGCCAGCACCGGTAGCAGCGACCAGTGGCGCAGCCTGCCGCAGAAGAAGAGTCGTACCGAGCGCTGCCCTGCAAACTCATGTTCGCCTGTCGACTGCGAGAGCCGCCCAGTGCCAGGCCAAGCTGCGCCATGAAATCGTCACTGGCCTTCCAAGGACGCTGCAGTTGCTACCCTGGGTAGTGCACCACCTGCACTCTTCACCCCTGCACATCGCAAGCACGTAGATTCTTGGATGCATCATGCCTGTCTGAGACGGCCATCTGTTCCATGCAGCCAGGCACGACGACCTGTACAGGGCTGGAACCTCTTGCTGACAGGCTTCTCCACACAAGGCTCATGAGACATCTTCTGCCTCCGGCCAGTTGAGACAGCTGCTGCTCCATTGCCTGTCAGGTTGTAAGGCAAAGAAATTGTAAGACTCTGCCGCAGGTGCAGCAGAGTCGGCGCATAATCCGAACTCGCATGGCCATTGATGCTTAAGATTGGCGTGGGCAGCATCGCAGAAAAGTCCTACCCCAGATCCTGCCTGCAAATACTGGTGCGGACGCCCCGGAGGTGTCGTCGACGGCTGTGGTCTCGGAGCCTCAGCTTCTGAGTCACGGGTAGAGTGCAGCCTGGCACATTGCGCCTCTTCTTAAAAACGTTGGGCCAGAAAAGTTCTCAAGCTTTCTAAGATGTAGACCAAATAAGTCAGGTCCAAAAGTTTAAAGAGTTCTCCCATGGGCTATCTAAGTTCTCGCTCTTAGCTTGGGCGTTCGGCTCTTATGACTTATGGTCTGGCCTTATGGCCAGGTCAACTCCATTCTTGCAGCACGCACAGGCCCTTGCACGGACTTGCGGGGGCGGCTGCGTCGGTGGGGGGCCCTCGCAAATTGTGGTATCCGTCTTTCTCAAGACGAAAGAGGTTGCAGTGCTTCCGGCATCTTCCGGCCTCCCGATGGCTGGCAATGCGCATGAAGGCGCGGTCGCGGATCATCTGGGCCTCAACACCAAATTTAAATGCGAAAGGCCTTTCCAAGAAGCCGTCTGCTTGCAGCAGCGGGCCTCTGCCACCAGCTCTGCAGGCAGAGTTTGCAGCACTTCCTAAGACTTTCAGGTGCTGACACATCCGCATGTCACAGAGCAAACTCCTGCAGACCCATTCGTTTCACCTCGTTTCACCCTGAGGCTTGCGGCCTCTGGGGCAGTCATCAGGACCTCTTCCCGGAGCATGGGGTCCAACCTGAAACGAGAAAGTGCTGCAGACACCCGAGGCAAAAGGGTTCATGCGGGAATACCTTTGCTTGTCGCTAGACCAAGCCCTAGCCGCAGCTGATCCGCTCTCTCGCCAAGCGCCGGAGGCTGGGGCCCTGACGATGCTATGAAAGAGGCGTTGTCCATGTCACCGCCTGAGTGGGAACTAAGGCTCGGGTCCGTGCCCTTGCAGATGCAAGTGGCTGGAGGATGCAGGAGGGTTCAGGCACAATTCTAGAGCATTGGGTTGCTGGCTCATGACATTGGCAGCAGCAGGGGCCTCAGTTCTTGCATTATGTCAACAACCGCATCAGCCAGCCAACAGCTTGGACCACCTCTTTCACATGCTCTTCTTGCATGCCTGGCCTGTGGGGCTTGCGCTTGGGTGGCAGCGGCTTCAGTTGCCCGTTGCTGGGCACGCTCCTTTTCGTGGCAAACGCAAGTTAGAAGAAACCCCGTCACAACACGAGCCGGGCGCCCACAAAAGGCGTGAGAAATTCTCCTGCTCACGCCGCCGCCTTTCCTCCTCTCTCATGACCTGAAGAGAAAGCATCCTTTGGGGAAGCAGTCATACCGACACCTGTGCGTTTTCAGAGTCGCGGCGGCCTCTTCTCGGATCTCGGGCGGGAGAGCCTCTAGGACGGAAGCATCGATCTCGTCGTAGCCTGGTACAAGTCTAAAATGCATAAAGATGCAACATGCCGAGCGCCCTTCCTCGTGAATGCGCTCCTGATTCTCTGATGTCGGGTTGCTACCATTACAAGAACTCCGAACCTGACACATCGGGTGGGACACCGGCCCCAAGCAGCTCTCAATGCCCCGACGTCTAGTTCGAAACATCCCAACCCTTCGGGGACTTGTTTTGCATGTGTCTGTGTCTGTGTGCATGCGAAGGGCTAGGAACAGTGTTACGGCACAAGCAGCAACAAAGGAACAAAACCACAGCGGCAGAATCACCACCAGCATGGGAAGTTAGATCGCAGGCTGACTAGTACTGCCAGGGGGAGGTAAACATACATTATGCAATTAGGCTGCGTAGAACGGCAACTGGGTCTGGGTTGAATTGTGCTGCTCACATTACTCACATTACTATTACAGGACTATTATAACTTGCATTTGCCATGACTGCTGCCATCGCGGCCGTGCGTGATACGAGCTGCCACGAGCCTGTTGCTATTTCCACACGGCTATACCGTACTATTGCTCGTAGCCATCACGCAGAACGCGTTGCACATGGCCTGCTTCCGGGGCTGGGCCAGTGCCGGCACCCTCTGTGGTGGCTCCACGGGTGCGCAAGTGGTCGACATTGACCTGTCAAGAGTTGAGGCATGGTGAGACCATGACGAAGGGATGATGATGAAATGATCGGGGTGATGGTGCAAATGACGAGGATGATGGCTATGAGGCTCGGGATTGTGGTGGTCCTTGCAATACTATCAGGCGATGGACACCATGCTTCATCTTGACTCCGCTGACGAATTCTGTAACCACATTTGGGTGGCGCAACGCACTCAGGCCAAAAGTTGAAATCTTCACGCTGGTTGCTGGATCTCACCACCGAAAAGACAGGTTGCACCGGAAGTAAGCAATCCACACAGGTCTCACGACAAATCATCACCAGCACAGTTGTGCCTGCATTGTGCATACCAACAGCAACCATACAGCAGCGGCTTTGTCTCATCCACGTGGTGTGACCCAGTACCAGCAACTTCTGGTGCCGTGGAGGTGTGGCTCACGTTGCTCGGAGAGTGGCCGCGGGATGGACACTTCGATGGTGCCAGCAAAAGGCTGTCGCGGCATTTCTTTACGGGTCATGCCCATGCCGTCAGTGAACTGGGCCCCCCCATGACACTCCTATGACTAGCTTAGTAATGACATCGGTGATGGCGATGAGATGTCACGGTGGACGGAGATGACGACGTTCATAGTCGTCGTCATGGTCAGCGGCAGCATCGGCTTCACACCCATCACATTCCATCACCATGATCTTGATCATGAGAATCATAGTCATATGTGTGAGGCTGCCGCTGCTCGATGTTGCGACGGAGGTCGGGCTGCAACCAGAAATGTTCAGAGCCCTTCTGGTGGCAGTGAAGTGTTCTTATTCTCCAGATGCTGTCGCAACCTCGGCTAGCCTGGAGGTCTTGAGAGCCAAACTGTCGAGACCACCCTTTCAATGTTGCATCTTCCGGGCACCTCCCATGCCAACCACAAGTTTCCAACACATTCGCAATCGAATAGTGCAACTCGAGGAGCCCAACTATCGGTCACACAGCTCTCTTTGCAAGAATATTCGTGCCCGCCCCCCCTGCAACATCGCCCTCGTTTGAACAACAAAAATCCTCTTTGAGTGTGCGCATTGAGACCAGGCGTGAAGGTCTTTCAAGCCCAATTCAGACATCCAGGTCCCCATCTTGTTTCCGCCCTCGTCTGCTTCACGCTCCGAGTAGCCACCGCTGTGCAGATGTTTGCAGCTTCTGAGAGGAATCGTCGCGCGACTTGATATGTCTGACTGAAGTTGTCCGGCGTTTTTTTCGATGGGTGCTGTTTGTGGTTACCACTTGGTTCCCCTCACCGTCTTCGAACTATGTACCTTCTGTCTAATTACCCGCTTTGTAGCAACACTGTGTGCGGGGCATCGAGTTCCTGATTCATTGTAACTCCTTCGATCTAGCACAGGGTCGTGCCCTTGCTTCTCGTGCATTGGCGATTTTGATGGTGGCACCAAGCGTGATTTTTCTGCCCATCCATAGCAATCTGATGATCACCTCAACCTCCGCTTGTGATCCCCCTGAAGAACATTCACGACCCGAAACTTTCGGAAGGCAGGCGGCCTGTGATAAGGTCGCCATGACCACCGCTCCACGCATGTCCTGCCGAACAAGTCACAGTGTATCTGGCAACGGTCACTTGCGTTTGCGCGCACTGGTAACAGTGCCTTAGAGCAAACACGTACAGACAGCATCTGGCACCGGAAGAATCAGCCCGTAACCGATCCGACTCGTGACATCCTCAGGCAGCTCTGCCACGACCGATGCGTCGATCTCTGCGGCCTAGTCGCACAGGTTTCTCATGGCTCGACGGACCCGCACTCTCTCAGCAGATGTAACGGGTCGTGTCCTGTAGAAGGGCCGTCTGCGTGCAGCCGAGGCTGGTCGCGAGCCGCTCAAGCTCGGCCTGAGGCCAAGCCAGGCAGTAAAGAAAGCAAAGCCAGAAGCATCGGAGTTCCAAAGTCAAAAGACTGCGACGGTCCGGTGCTTGCAGCACTTGAAGGCTTCCTTCACCATCCCCTTTCTCAAGGTGCAGGCGATGCCCAAAGCAGCGGCTGGATCCTGGACATAGGAAACCCTCTATATCTCCCAACCCCAATCAACTAAGTTCGTCCCCGAAACCCCCAATCAAAAAGCCCTAGCGTTCTGACGTCAGCGTCTCAAGCAGCCCTCGTTCCATTGCTGTCCTCCGCAGCAGGCGGGGCCGCAGCCTCCGAGGCTTCCTCTGCCTTTCACCGCTTTCAGGTCATTGGTTCAGCGAATGGCCAGCAAAAAAGGGTCCGGACAGATTGGAATGCCTACGGCCTACGCTGGGTCATGGACGAAAGCCCCCATGTTTGTGGAGACGTTTTATAACTAGGCACAAGAAGAGACACAGAACGGCATAGTCAATAACCGCAGAACTATTTTACCGGGCGTCAAGGAAGGCTTACCGAGTCAGCCAGATGTGGAGGCGGCTGTGGTCGCGCCTCCACATCTGGGGGCTCCTCGGCCTGGAACGGTGTATGAGTGCAGCACAGGGCACAGGGCAGGTCCGGTCCATGCGGACTCTGCGCACGAAATCGCCCGCATTGAGCCGTTGCCGGCCTCCGCCGGGACCTCCGCCGGGGCCTCTTCGACCTGCTCTTCAGCCTCCTGGAGCCGAACAGACCATCGCTCAAAGGTTCTACGGAGATGCACCCGACCGCCTCTGCGTTCAGTCGGGCCAAGAGCTCCGAAGCTTCATCCACAACGTCTGAAGGCACCTGGCGTCACGCTGGTGGAGTCTCCCAGAAGCATTTTTACATGAGGCCTGCTCGCCTCTAAAGCAACCCTGAATTCTCAGAAGCTTCGCATGTCAGCGACCGGTTATTCCTGCAGACGAGCTTAACTTACATCGCACTTGCACCAATGACCTGGCCGGATGCAGGTACATCGCAACACAGCAGCCCAACCCGGCAACAGCTACAAGAGGAAGCTCGAGTAATAGTCGGTCGAACCTGAACGACCGTCTGCGTCGCTTCTGTTTCTGCCACCTCAGCAGAGGTTTTCTTTCCATCTGTACGACGGCCTTTGCTATCACTATGCAGCAGACCCGCCACAAACAGTTGAAAGCTTCCTGCTGCTTCTTGCACAGACCACCCATGAATGTCCGAGGCAGCCACGGTTTCACCTGCTGGGCGCAGCAGCAATTTTCAAAGCAGCCCTATCCACCATCATATGGTTAAAATGCTCCAGCAGCTTTTGAGAGGCTGTTCCGACGCTCTGCTGATTTCGACTGCCTTGCGGATTTCATCCACCATGTCACATGTCATAGATCCTAGCATGCACGAAGCAGACTCCCCAGCAGACCTTCCGCAGGTGCCGCGGGTGGATCGGCCGGGGCTGGCGCCTGCAAATCGGCTCCGACTGGGAGTTCATAGGATTCACGTAGCCACGCGAAGCTAGGCATTTATTTGATGGTACACGTCTGAGGGTGAGCAGGCACATCAGAGCCACGGAAGTCTTCTACCACTGAAGACAGTTGAACTGACACAGATGGCTCTGGCCTGAGATTCTTGAGGGGTCTCTGTGGCCGGCGCATCCTTGGACTCCGTCGGAGCATTGCGCAATTCGTCGGACAGCCTTCACACGAAATTGCCATCGTTGGAATGCACGATTATCGCGAAGCCCTTGTTGGGATTCGCAGCTGAATCGCGTGAATTCTCAGAATCCTACGCAAGGTCCACGCCTTCTAACATGCTAAGGAAACCAAGTCGCAATGAAGACCCCTGAAGGTTCGCGCCTGCCCGCCAGCTCCCCGTATGCCATGTCAAGCGACTCGGCGGCAGCAGCTGCAAGCGCACCCCCACCTCCGCTTCACAGCAGCTCGAGATTCGGCTATTACTGCTGACATTCTATCTACGAAGATCAGTTATTTGTCTCAGTGTTGCCTCAACATATGCGCGAGCCTCGGCTAGTCGTTGCAGGCATGGCTGCACCACCTCCGCCCATAGCTGCAGACCTGGCATTCAAGCTGGTTCCACCTTAATCCCGAAGAACCATCTAGAACCCCTGATCCCGGCTAGTAGCTGGCAAGAGCTTTCCAAAACGGTGGTGGGACGAGCTTGCAAGATTGGCTAAGGCGAAAGAACCTGCTGCAGGCACGACAAACCGCCGCATTGGCCGCATCTCTGCTTTTCTAGCAGAAGATCACCCGCTGTCACGATTCGTCTGTTGAGGCAATCGGCGCCCTCTTATCAAGCCCAGTGGTTAAAAATGCGCCCACGTCAACGAACAGTCATGAAGGGTTCTCGCTTGTGAAAGCTGGGGTGCTGACGGAAGAAGGTTGCTGCTGCTCGTGATCACAATCTGTGCCCCACCCGGGCCGCCAATGACTCCGGCGGCTCCTCCAGTCGGGCCGGAACCTGCGAGGCACGATCTGTGACGCCTATGTCACCTTGTTCAGGCTATGGTCTTGCACAATCTTGACAGTTCTGCGGCTTGAGCTGGACACTGGACACCCCTTGACTCTGACAAGATGCAGAAGCCCTGCCTGCAAAGATCTGTCGGAAGGCATCCGGTCCGGGAACGAGCTGCACCCTGTGCAGCTGCAGCATTCAGCATTCGGACGCTGGTTTAGGGATTTCACATCTTCAGCAGAAGCGCCGATCAAGCTGGGCTCTGCTTTGCAGGACTTGCTGTCATACGGACGAAACCGAGCTTCCGACATTCGACTCATGTCCACGACTCCAGATGCGCCCTGAGATGAGTCCACGAGTTGCACCCGGCCGCGCACTGAACACCCGGCACACGACTGGCAGTGGTGCTGCTTAGAGTTGGATGGCGAGTCCACGAAACATGGCTGATGCAGCCAGTCTGCGAAGGCTGTGCATTCTTCCTGGGAGCCCTGCTGGCATCTGGAAACCAGTCAGCTGCGGCAGTTGCCTGGCAGAGTAGGGCCAAAGACACTAAAGTCTTCTGGACTGGAGCTTCTTTCGATGCCTCTGCATCTCGATCTCTGTATCTCCCTTTTGAGGTGCGCTTTAGAAGCCACAATGAAACCATGGCCGAAGCGGCTGCAACGGTTGCGCGTGGCTCTGATGCTCGCGCCGAAGCATGGGATGCTCCCCGGGCAGGTCCAGGTCACCAGGCCTCTGCGGTTGGCTGTATTTTCGTCCTGTGTCTTTGTTATCTTTCCTTATCTGTTTACTTCTCTATGGAATTAACTAGCTGTCTATGTATGTAGGTATGTATGTATGCATGTATGTATGTATGTATGTACTGATTTGCGTGCAGGCTTACCTGCTTAGGTATGGACTTGTTAAATTACAAATCCGTGAAACATCTTCCAAGATAGCCCAACTACTGGGTTGAGGGACCAACAAACATTCAAACGGTGATCAAATGTCTGAGATCAAAACAGAACAGCACAGGGGTCAAGAAACAATACAAAAGATCATACAAGTATTCTCAAGATGATCAACTTTCGGATCAAAACAAAATCAAACAGTGATCAAACAACTTCAAACAATGATAACGTTTTTTGCTGTCAAACCAGCGTCGCAGCACCGTGGGACGTTGACGTTTGGGGGATCTTGCTTTCTTGGTGCGGGGGCTTGGAAGGAGACTGACACGGTGCCAGGTGCAGGGTGGTTGGGGTCGCAATAGTACTGGCCGTAACAGCATGTGTAGTGCATCGTGACAGTCAGTACCTGTAACGGCAACAGGCAATAGCAACAACGAATGCAATAAACTACGATGCTCGTACTTCCAACACTAACCGAAATAGAAAAGATCTTGGAATAGTGCTAGTAATAACAATGACAGTCATAAGCATGTTCATTCTGATTGTGGTTGTTTTGCAAGATCCCTATTCCGGGTATCTGTATCGAGACTGTGACTCCAAGTGCACTACGACTCCGCGACCATCAAGAAGCCAAGCAGAGACCCCGGCTCACTCCAGCCAGTGCCCACCGTGACACCGAGGAAGTCCATGCCACCCCGTCCAACCCGCCTGAGGATTCAGAATCTTTGAGTTGCGGCTTGGCTCTCTGCATGCCACCGTGCATCTATAATGCAATTCCAAGCACAAACCTCGCATGCGCTTGCCTACAAGCATGTCAAACAGCGACAGGAAAGGTAAACACATCTCAGAGAGATGCTGAAAATCCGAGATGAACAGCGTCCAACAGGGCCCCGTGTATGGGGTTCGCACGGCGGAGCGCGCCGGGGTGGTGCATCTCCGAGGTCCTGCGCTCGTGATGGGTCGGAAACTCTGAGGGAAGGACGATAGTTTGGTAAGGCACCTGGTGGCCCAAACCAAAAGCAAGCAGTCGGACGGTTAGGCAGCTCCAAATACGTCAACACGGCCCTAAACCTGCAGTTGAAGAGAGTACAGACTCTCGTCTTTTGTGCAGGTTGGCCACTCTACACTGTACGCCCGTACTCTTATCCACGATGCGAGCAAGCATCTGGCTTTGGCCACTTGCGCCAGTTCGGGCGAAGCTGCATCTAGTTTCGGCATTCCCCGAATTCGGCCTTGAAGACGGCATCAGGCAGAGGTCTGGTGCCCACCGTCATGCACGGTCACCAAGCTTTCGGTCATCGCTCAAAGGTAGTCGGAACGCAATTGACCACAGTCATCAGTCACGTTGCTTCCTCATCTTTCCAAGGCCGTCTTGTGCTCTCTGGCTCATCAGCCAATTTGTTCCAAATTGGTTGCCCTTACCATCTGCGTGGCTCCATTGTGTCGTCGCACACACCATACACCTCTCCAGGCATCATAATAAGTGAGTGTGCCTTCGATCCCGTTGCGGTGATCCGGTCTCAGCCCTCTCGTACGCACGTGTTGATGTTTCACGAAGTTCCCAGCTCTCCAACGAAGCATCTTCCGCAGAAACGCGATTACAAAAACGGCAATCGCGAATCTGGTAACGGTTAGGTGCTGATACGACATCGCTACCTTCTGGCCAGCTACCGCGACTGCCGAGGACACTGCAGAAGTGGCAGCACTAGCCCGCGACCGTACATCTCTGCATTGCTGCGGCGAAGCTGGCTTGCCCTTTTTAAGGTCACGCTGCAGCTCTCGATACTCCTTCTCGAGCTGATGCAAGAAATCTCGGAATTGCTTTTCTGCAGGGTCGCTGGTATCTCCCAACATGTGCTTCGTTGCATCTGCTGATCCGTCAAAGCGGCAGTGGGCCAGCTCGTGTAGCAGCGTTGGGAGCACCTTGGGACCTCTGAAAACTGCGTCCCCTGGGGGAGCACGGACCCTGAGGGCAATGTAGTCGGACATGCGACCTCCCCAATTATCGACAAGCATAATGTGATTGTAGCCCTCTTCGATTCGGGTCTCAATCCCGGACGCAGTCTTCTTTATCTCATACACATACTGAGCATCATTCGGACCCAACTCCTTGAGAGAGCCGGTCTTTAGGTGGTGTCGCTGCATCAACGCTATCAGAGCCGGGTCATGGCCAAGTTCCATCAGTAGTTTGAAGGCCCTGTCATCGGCCTCATCCGTCGAGTTCGGCCACGCTTCACTGACGCTTCGTCGGTCAACGCGTATGCCAGCTGATATGCCAGCGGAGCATGTCCACCAAAATGCCAAAAAGCTTGCTGCGAAGATATCTACCATGGCTTGTCCTGGCACACCAGTCACTGGGCACAGATATTTGACCCTGGTGGGCGCTCGTGCCAAATGGCTCTTGCAGTCGCTGCTGGTCTTCCTGGAGTTGTAATTGCACTCATGTTGGTCGTCACTTTGGTGGCTGCTGCGGGGACTACTACAGCGACAAGCTCCATGAGCAGTGACCAGCATGGCACTGGAAGGAAACTTCTAGCCAGCCGTCTTTAAAAAGCACTTTACTCACGTACCCCGTCCGGCGAAAAGTTCATCTGCATGCCCATCTGGTCAGGGTTGAAGCCTCTGGCAAGGATTGCAGTTTGGAAGATTTTGCGGGACCACCACCCACCGTGGAAAGCTACAGGGCAGGTTTATTGGACTGTTTTACTGTTGGACACCCTCAGAAGATGTTGCCTGTCTTCGCATTACAGGTCGCTGAATCGTTGATGATTGCAGGAGTTGTTGCACTGTGTTCCCTCAAGCTATGTGCTGCTTCTTCAACAATCTTTGGACAGGATCGCCGTAGTGTACACCTGCCATTGCTTTGAGTTTCGGTTCACCCCGGCTGTTCTGCCATTATTGTCTCTCTGTCTTGCTACCTGTCCCGGCACTTTCGTGGCGCAGCAGTCTACTGGCAATGTAGTCAGTTTAGCCTAGTCGAGTCTAGCTCAGCCCCCCCTCAGGAGAGCGAAAACGCCTTGGACTTGCTGATCGATCACATGGATTGCGTTGTTCAGGATGGTGGCCTCAACGGATGCTGCTCCATCTGAGGCTACGATTGCCCATACCCGTATCCGTAAGGCTGGAGCAAGATTGGGTTCGGCCTGAAATCAGGCATTGCAACCATGGGAGCTCGTGGCTGCCAGTGAGATTTTCTGCAAAATTAGATCATGACAGCCACTCCGAGCATCTCAGGAGCTGGCTCCGTCATCGCCATGCAGGAGGTCATCGGTGATGATATCATCATCCCCATAGTCGTCGTCCTTTGAGCGGCAAGCTTCTGCGCTACAAACCTTCTTTGCCAAAGTCCGCCTGACCGATGCCATGCATGGCCATCACCCCATCACCCGCGAAACTGGGAGCCTTACGAACTCTCCATCATAGTCCTCGTCACCGAAATCTTCCTTAGCAGCATAGAAGTGCGTCAATTTGAAAGACTCAAGAGAAACCTTCAAGAAGTGTCTCCATGTCCAGTAAGGCATGCACATGTTCGGGGAGGTGTCCACCCTCCATTCCTGCCATGGCTTCCTGGCATGGAGTTAGTTGAATTTCAAGCGTGTGTTAGTGAAAGGGACCGCACATCGCGGACCTCATCGTCCTCCTCTGCCAAGTCATCATCATCCTCCTCTTCCTCGTCATCTTCCTGAAATCTTAACTTGTGCGGAAAACGATGAGCCGGCAGTAGTTCACAGCATGAAGATGTTCTCCAATGCTGAATCTGCAGTCAACAATGTTTTCGCGGGCAGCAACAACCTTCCTCGTCATCTCTGTCAAGGTCGTCATGCGCGGGGCCCTGTCAATGGGCTTGGATATCTGAAATCCAACCCCCACACGAATCTTTCTGCACGGCGCGGCTGCAAGCCAAGGCCCCGGCATCGCCCACACCGAAGTCGGCTGTGAAGTCTTGACCAGGCCCGAGGCCGTCCTCTCCCTGCACGTCTTTGCGACTCAGAGAAAAACCTGGGTGCTCCGAGCGTTTTTTGAGTGCCTCCAGCAACATGGGCGGTGCCGGCTCCGGCGAAAAGGGCCCCTGGCTACGGAAGCTTTTGAGGAGTTACAGTCGGCATCAGTCGGCCCGGCCTGGGAGCTTCGGTTCTTCGTCTCCCGTCGCGTCAGGAACTCCAAGCATTTCACGATGCCCGTGGCCACGGCCATGACCGCCGTACCTACGGGACTTGGACTGGAACTGCGCGTCGCCCCTGCAACGGCTTAGGCCGCTTAGGCCCTGGCATTGCAGATCTGTCCGAAGCAGTATCGCTACCAAGGATTCACGAAGAGCCTTCAATCCAAGCCCGGACTTGGGACTTTCACCAAGCTTACAACACTTCATGGGAGACACGTGCCTGTGTCTCACTTTGATTGCAGAAGACGCTCGATTCTTTCTTGCCTCCACTGCATGACAGCATGCGAAATGCGAAGAAGGCCAGACGCAGAAGACCATCACGCAGATCTGTACAAAACCTCTGGCTTCTTGTATCTGCTTGCACTTGCTGCGGTCGCATCATGACAACCATCATGAACTACAAACACTCCGCGAGCCGCTAGCCCCCGGGCCTTTGGCTTTCTTCTGGCCTTGACCTAGCCAAGCGCACGGCAGGCGAGACTGAAAGGATCTCGAGATCCCGTGGCCGGGCTGCCGGCTGTCGCCTTTGGCATCGGAGGTGCCTGACACGAGGAGAGACGGAGAGAGCTAGGATGTTCTAGTACGACCGTCGGCTGCCTGGTCTCGACTCCTCTTTTTCTTCTTCCTTGTCCTCTTTGCGGTCCACCGCAGCAGCTGCACCAAGGAGCCTGGCCACGAGGCCGCAGACGGCGGCCACCTCCGTGCCGAAGGAGAGCCGCGCAGGAGAAAAGGACTCGGAGTCCGCTAAGGCCTTGGTGCTGAGAACCACCTCAGAGGCGAGGGCACGGCGTGGTTCAACGGAGAGCCGCGCCGTGGAAGCCAAGGTGGTGGCCAGGTGGGGCATGCATTTCTGCATAGGGATTATGGCCCCTGTGTGTGTCAAATGCAATTTTTGGCTGTGGGTCAGTGGCTGGATCTGCTGTTGCCAGACGTCTGCCAGCTGCGCAAATCGTGGAAGCAGGTGCCGCGTCATAACAAGCAAGAGGCTCTTCTGCGAGAGCCGTTCGGAGCGGTCGGGCACTGCCAAACATGGCTCAGGCAGGGTACTTGGATTTGTACCCACCGCCAAAGGTGGCTTCATGGCAAGTGCGCTTATGCCCGGCACTCGGGTGACTAAGGCATCGAGGACGAAGAGCAAGGCATTGGAGTCCAAGGCCAAAGGGAAAAGCGGGGGAAGCTTCGAGTTCACAACGGCGTCTTTCGACTCCTTCTCTGTCTCCTCCTTCTTCTCGGTCTTCTCGGTCTTCTCGGTCTTCTCCTTCTGGGCCTTGTCCTTCTTGTCAGATCCGGCCTCAGGCTCTGGCCTCTTCGATGCGTCAAAGATCTTCGGGAAGGCGGTGCTGTGCTGGAGCTCGAGATTGAAGCAAATCTCGGACACCAGGGTTTGCAGCATGAGCAGCGCGCCCGAGTGTGGAGCAGGCTTCTGCTTCGACCTGCTGCATGAGCAACTAGTGAGCACAAAGCACAAGGGCTACGCCATGCCACGACGAGCTGCTACGACGATACCAAAGCTAGAAAGCATTCAAAAGCATCATGTCAACCGGACATCAGCCAAGCGGAGCATGCGCCTCTCTGCTTCCGGCAAGGGCTCCAAAACAATGGAGTTCTGATCTGAAGCCTGTGCCTTCTGAGTGACCGCCTGCAGAGCAACACGAGCAACAGAAATCTGACCTACGTCCCCCACGGCCGACAGCCTTTATGGCTTCTCCGAAGACGTCTGGGTTGCGAATGAACAAGTGGTTCAAGCGGCTTGCGATCTCGGCAAAACTTGCGAGTTCCCATGCAGTACGCCAGCAGCTACAGTACAAGCACAATGCACATGTACTGCAGGAGCATGTCACACGAGCCGCAGCTAGAGGAACATCTGGCATCAGCCGAGCCCAGGTTACGGAGTAGGGCTAAAACCTGCTTGATCGGAAGCGTCTTCACCTGCAAAGCAGAAAACCCAGCTGGCGAGTGCCTTTGTTTGTGAGATCTGACGACCCCAGCCTGCGGAGAGAAGAGGGCCAGGATCTCGTTCTCCATGCGTGCTTGCAGCGCGGAGCCCTCTTCCATGAGGGTCACTGCAAGGTCTGCAATCATCTGCAGCCTAGCTTGCAGCCGGCAGAGTTCACATCGTGGGAACGTCTGGGAGCCGGACATGCCAGCGAAAATCGTCTTCCTCGCGAGCCGCAGCAACAGGATCATGCCACCGGCCGTCTCCGAAGGAGCCTGCTGCAAGGGCATGCAACTCCTCTTTGCACAAAGAGAGCTTGTGCACGGTTGTGCTGTCAACGCATTGCGCTGCCTTCAGCGATTTGCCTTCGTCCAGCGAGAGCTTCGGCTGATACTCGAGGAACGCGTGGGCACCGATCTGAGTGGAACAAAGCCTCCGCCACGCTGCTGCATGACGCTGCTCGGTCTACAAACGGTCAGGGCTTGGAAAGATCTGAATTCCGCATCGCATTCCGAAGCAACCCTGTCCTCAGCAGGAGCTGGATGCAAGCCAAGGCAAGTCCAGGCTCGAGTCCTGCAGGCGTGTGCATTGTGTCTGCCGTTGAAATTTCCGTCACGAGATGCAGTGGCAGGCATGGTGCAGAATTTCGTGTGGTCACTCGGTCATTCCTTTTACATGGTCAAATGTCTTGCAGGGCAGATCGTGCTCCACTGCATATGACAAATCTGGTTTGCGTCCTATGCATGTCAAGGAACATTAACGCATGTTCGGAAGTGAAGATACCCCAACTCAAGCATTTTGCCTGGAAATGCGTAGAGAATGTCCAACACCCCTGCGACCCAGCTCTTCTGCACTTCGGCACCTGGCAGAGAAAGCAAAAATGGCGGCCGGAGGCGGCTCGGAGAGAACGGAGGAAAAAGGTCGGGCATTGGCAAACGCGATATGCCGGGAAACGCTACGTAGGCATACGCAGGCCGGGTCCACGCAGCGACTCGCGGCCCTGCCGAAGTTGGACCAAGTCCACGGAGATCAGCAGCTGATGTGCACAGACCGTGACCTGAGCTTGGCTGCGTTGCCTTAAAACCACGACTGCGACGGCATGCTTTGTGGCTTTGCGATGCTTTGCGGCTTGTGGCTCCTCGCGTGCTGAGGCCCGCACGGGCGTGAGCCAGGCGGGCGGTGCCAGCAGCGCCTCGCCGCCTCCGAGGCCTCCCTCCGGTGCGGGCGCTGCCTAGGCCCAGCAGGGCGGCGGTAAGGAGACGTGCGGCGCAAGGACACTCCAACGGCAACAGCCCGAGAGCCCGAGAGATCCTGGCCGATCCCATGCAAAAGGTGCGGTATCCGCGAGCCTGAAGCAGCTTGAAGTTAGGAGAATACTCGAAACTGTCGAGAACTACCGGGAGCCAGACAAAGGGTTCCACGTTGGAATCGATGCTTTGCAACGACCTCGCATCACAGCAGCTTGCTGTAGCACCACACATGAGAAATGCGCTCTTCTCTGGGCTGCTGGACCATCTGTTGAGCTTGACGAGGAGCGACTCGGCCCCTGCCGGTCCAATCGCGGCAACGACCTGACAGGTGTACCGGATGTAGGGACAAGCCCCACAGCACATCCACACATCCCTCCTGCCTGCTGCCGTCGATGCAAAAGGCTTGCCAAGACCTCTTGAGGCTTTCATGGGCTGTCATGCACTCACTCCCTCAACTTGTGCTTCTTTGTCGGACAGCGTTTGCGTTTTCCCGCAGCCCAATGCCTGTGCCACACAAGCCAGCGCATCGGCAGGGGGCTGGTCATCGCTTTCTCCCAGTGCTTCCAGGCAGGCCTGTCAATCCAAGCTGGCTCTCAAAGACAAATCTTTAGACTCTTGCGGAGCTCTGAAGCCTGCACCACAGACGATGCATTCGCCTCTGGACCGTTTTTGCCGACCTGCGGGGCCAGTGCCAAAAGCGTTTCGTCAAGAGCTGGGCTTCTTTGTGTAGGCAGCCGGCAGCTTGGTCCCAAAGCTGCGTGGGCACAGCGACCTAAGTGGGGCGGGGAGCGGACTTGCAACGCCTGAAAGACTATTGGCCCTCCGAAGCCGTGTCAGCCTTGGCTGCCACTCTGAGTGGTGGGCAATAAAGGCCATGGCATCTGCCACCACCGGAATCGCCTGCTGCCAGCGCGTGTGAAGCGCTAAGATGCTTGAAGCTTGTAAAGTCATGCTCGCCCCCTGCCTTTGGAACCTTCCGTCCGAAGAGCAAGATCCTGGGGAGGAGATCCTTGCAAGCGTCACGAGCTGGGAGCGTGCCCACACACACACACACTAGATGCATGAATGCGTTCCGCTCCTTCAGCATGTCCGCCACCAGTTCCTGAAACTCGGCCGCGGTCTTCGCTTTGACTCCTCGCAGACGGTGGCATTTCGCTTGCCTAGGCAGCATGATGCACAGAAAGAGAAAGCCTGTGCTGGAGGCTGCTTGGCTGTCAGCTCGACAGGCGAAACTCAATGCTTGGCCGCCCAGACAGAGTCCAGAGGCAAATGAGCCAGCCCAGTGTGACCCTGATCGATTTTTGACGTGGCTGAATTGCAATGCAACCGCCAGGATCTGTCACGGTCGTCTGCGAAACTGGGGAGTTCGCATGAAAGGTGCAGCGGAACAGCTTCAGAACCCGTCTACGGTCTCAATACCCGCATGGGACGACGCAATGCTTCAGACAAACATGCCACGGACAAAATTTGAAACGGGCGTGTGGGAGACCTGACTGCATGAGCACTCTGATCTGCGGTCATCGAAGCTCCTGGTGGTGCGTTTGGAGGTGGTGCTGGAGTCTCAGCGGCCTCACACGGAAAACTGCGGCATACATGTGCCCACATGCCCTGCCATACGCCTCCTGTGCCGGAGGATTTGCGGATGTTGTCTCCTCGCCGGAGGCCTCGGAGCACCGAGACTCGCCGAGACACGGAGGGGCGTGAGAGCGGGCGATTGCTGAGGACATGGCCATGAGCATGATGAGCGAAGCGATGTCCTGGCACTGTCACTGGAAGAGCTTCAGGATGGAAGCACACGAAGATCAACACCCATGCAAATCACCCGTGTGCTGAAACTAACGACATTAACCGCACAATGAGCCAGCCAGGGCCAGCCGTGATGTCACAAAAAAGAGCCGTGGCTTGCTAGAACAAGCCTAGTAATTCTTGGAACCCCGCCGGACGCGTGTTGCTGTCCACCTCTTGCAGCCGGCGCCTCGCATTCGACAGAGTCCTATCCACTCGAAAGCCTAGTTTGGAAAGGATTGCATAAGGTGCCTGGGTGAACAAACTGTGTCCCAATGTTTTGAGCATTGTCGTCTCAGCAGAATTGCCGAAACATGCCGTCGCATGTGTCGACCGGGAGAGTACACGCATCGTCCTGCGTTAACCTGCTTGCTGACCCCGAAATCCTGTGGCCGCGGCTCCACCTGTTCTCGTGGGAATCCCATGTCCATGAGAGAGGTGACCTCACACTTCCATAAAGCTGGCATCATGGACTCTCTCGTCGCGGACATGCCTCTGCAGCATGGACAGACATCCAGAAAGAGTCCAGGGGCAAGGCCATGCTTTGCCTCGTTGCCTCGTCTGCCCAGCGTCCCCTTGCTGTGGAAGCCTTGGCAAACATTGAATGCCTTTGATTAAAAGGACGATCTCTTCGCTATCACCAGGTGGCTGCTAGCTTTTCTAAGCAAACGAAGCAAACCTTGTGGCTCGACCGCACCACTTCATGGCTTCTGGCATTGGTCGCGGTGGGCGCCGTCCCACCAGTTGTGCCGCTGTTTGCAGTGGCCGTTGGGTTGGTTTGCGCAGGCCTGACATGGACGAGTACGACGCTGGATGCGGCCGAAAGCCATGATTTAGTCTCCTTCACCAGTGCCGTAGTTAGAGGTAGTTCATGCGCACCCGGAACCGAAGGTCGGACAGGCTGCTACTGAGCATCATGACCGCTTCAGTGCTGCCTTCTACGTTTAGGGCAGGTTGGTCCTCGGCTCCGCCATCCGGCAAACTACTTTGAGTCTTTCGCAGTCGGCCTTGGCGGAATGTCGCGCGGTCCGTCCAGCGAGTGCACCCAGACCTGAGCACAAATCTGTCCGCGGCCTGCGCCACTAAAACTCGCAACGGCAGAGCACAGGGGAGATCTGCATGGGGACTTCTGGGCTTCTAGGGCTCCCAACCTTCATCAGGGACTGCGCAGCATTTGCGGGGAAGCGGGCCAGGTCCGCATTGCGCCACACCTGGGCCCCGACTCAGGCAAAGAGGTTCCCGCTTTTTGGGTGTCAGTTAAGTCAGTTACTCATCTTCCACTCTACTTGTAGGACAATCCACTTTGTAGGATCCTGAACTGTGCTTAGGTTAACCTGAGAAGTCTGCATCACGGTGCAGGACGATCTTGGGGTCCCCACTGGCAGCATGATCCTTAATGCTTCGGCTTGGACGGACCGACAGAGTGGATCCTGGCGCTGGCACGTTACTGCTGCTCGTGTAGATCGGTGCTGTGAGTGACACGTTCACCACATGCATGAACATCAAGACATGTCCAAACTATTCCAAAGGTCTGCCAACACAAGGAAACCCCAATCCGACCCCGTCCTTGGGGATGAAGCCGTCCTCTACCTTGAGAAGACCAACCTCGGGAGGAGAAGCAGTTATGGTGGCCTAGGGGCCTAGAGGTAAAGGCACAGGGAACTCTCAAACGGAGAGAGGGTTCACAGTGACAGGGTTGCCTGGGGTGCATTGGTGAACCGCTTGTGCGAGGTCACCTGGCAGCAGATCGCGGGTGGAATTCCAGAGCAGACTTGCCGGCGTCTCTGTAGGACTTCTGGCCTTTTCCAAGTAGGCCAAAGCGCTGCCCAAGGCTGGTGGTCCTAAAGCCCAGCGGCAAATTAAATTTTCTATGCACCTGCCTGCAGTTCTGGGGAGGGTGGGCTCCACTCTGGTTTGCAGGATGCCGGTGGAGGGTCCGCAAGGGCTTGCGGCCGGAAGCCCTCTCCTGCGTCCAGATCCAAGTGCTGGCCCACCTTCTGTAGAAGTGGCCTGCAGCTGCAACGTCTTCTGCTTCCCCAAGTCTGAAAGACAGGCAGTGTCAGAGAAGCATCCCCACTGCAACAAGTCTTCTCCGAGCAGGTTCGGGGCTCAGGCTCGAGGAGTTCGAAGCCACCCACTTGATAGAAAGCTGAGAGGCTCAGAGGCCGGACGGCCACACGGTTCCTGGGAGGCGGAGCAAGGCTTGAGACTCTAGATTCTCAGTCTCACAGAGATGGTAAGGAGGGGGCTGTTCTTCATGCATACGGAGAAGGAGGTCGAAGATGTCCGACGTCCATTGAAGATTGGCGACCTGGGTGGACTGCCGTTGCTGCCGGCAAGATACCGTGAGATGCCGCGGTAGTTTCTGCTTCGTTTGTCGAGGTACTGGGAGTGTTTGGGCAATTGAAATAGCTGCCTGGGCCTCCGGATTTTCCCAGCACACAGCACTGTAGGGTCAGGGCTGTGTCGCCGGGCGGAATTGCCGAAACACATGCCTGCATGCACGCACAGGCACGGGCGACATGTCCAAACATCGCTGCCATCGCGACCGTTGCGACTCTCCGATAAAATGAGCTCGGCTTGAATCTCTCTCCCTGTTCGGCACGCCTTGGCCACCTCTGCCAGCTCTGTGGCCAGACCGGAAATGGTTGGCCTTGGTGTACAGGCATCTACTGATTGTCAAAACCGAAAAAATTGTAGACCTCGATCGGCCTAGTGAGCACCCCCTGAAACGGAATGCATCGCAGCAACCGGGGACCACACGTGACCTCTCGCTGACGCGCCCTGCTGTGCAGCTGCTTCGAGACCACCACGAGCAGCTGCCGCCTTGGAAACGCTTCTGTTCGCCAGCGCAGTTCCCCCGATGTAGGCTCAGGTATTGAAATTTTTCCAGAGTGGACCTACCCAACCTCTCGCATCGAAAGATTCGATTGGGGTCCCCGGCGTCGCGTGGGCAGTGAGACGGAAGCTTTGTCGAGCTGCTTGCAGGAGAGGTTTGTCCTGCACGCCGCGAGATAACGAGCAAGAGATTGGCAGGGACACGAGCGCAGCAGTGTTGCAAGAGGGACTTGCAATGCTTTGTGCCAGCTGCGCTTTGTCGTCTTGCTGGTTAAGCAATGCCAACTGGACAGGAATCCTGCAAGTCGCATGCACTCTACCGGGGCTCGCCTTCATCGGAAACTCACGCTCTTTCTTCTCTTCTGGCTGTGCCTGATTGCTGTATGCTGTGTCCATGATGCTGAGCGTGCAACTGGTGAGATTTGTAAATCGACTCTTCTGATTCCTCCAATTTTCTAGGGCGCACACTTCTGAAGATCCAGACGACGAGGCACCTGCAGATCCGCCCTAGTCTATCACCCTCCCTGCAGGCACACAAGAATGCCTCATAATGATGCCTCCACACTGCATGAGCAGGACAGAGCAGACTGGCCTTCGGATTTGGAGGTAGAGCTCGGGGTGAACAATGTCTTGATCGTTTCGTGATAGCCTGGGCGCAATAAACACTCACGTTGAAGCCCGGCAGATAGCATGTCACATGTCACCACCGATCTCTGTGCTGCAGCACGTCGCGAAAGACGACACTTGGAGCGAGGCTCGTCGTTGCACTGTTCCGTTCCCGCTCCTTATGCACGGGCTGCTCTGATGCGACTGTCCTGATTCCGCTACAGACAACTCCCGGCCTGCACCTCTGGAGGATACCACGCCGCAAGAGCGAAGATGAAGCCACCCAGCTTTCCCACGTGTTTGAGAGGAGCCCGCACCGCCTCACCAGGCAAACTCAAACAGGGCATTCTTCTGTCGTGCTTCAGACTGCACTTGTTGCCCTCTTTCCCGCCACGGGCTCCCCTCACTCTGGAAACCGAAACCCCTCCATTTCGTGGTGGCCCGGGATTCGTCTGCACTTGACGGTGTGTGCATTGCGAACACATGTCGCGAATCCTTCTGCAGACCTGAATCAATTGCAGCCTTATCCTTTCCCTGGGGCTGGGCGATGTATCTGCACGATCCTACGTCCTGCCTTGTGTCGGCTCTGACACAAAGAAGCCGTTCACAACTGCATCGACATTTGTGGCTACACTCATGATCAGTGTATCATTTATCTCCGTGTCCATCACCGTCATCATCAACAGTTTATGACGGTGTCCGCACACAGCATTTCTAGTACCACTGTCGGCGCCACCACCACAACCACCACCAGCGCCACACCCACTGCTGGTGCTGCTGCTGCTGCTGCTGATGCTGCTGCTTCTCCTCCCCCTCTTCTCCTCCTCCTCCTCCTCCTCCTACGACGACTACTACTACTAATTTTCCTCCCATTTCTAATCACGCTGCCACTCCTGCCCCTACTCCTCCGGCTTCAACTCGGGCAGCTACTGCGAATAATGTTCTTTCTGACCTGTTGCTGTGGTTTGATTAAGCTCGTGCGCTGCAAGACCGGCCTCCAGCACTTGCACAGAGCTGCCCTCACGGCACACGGACAGGAGCCCTTCAAGCCTCAGCAGGAGCAATCATTACATAGCAAAAGACGAGTCAGAACGGCAGTAGTACGAATGACTGCAAACCCTTGCTGCAGTCGATGCGAAGTCTAGAGTTTAGAGCATCCTTCTGCTGTTTACACATCGGATGGCCAACAGCGAAGCCTTAGAACAGCAGCTATCTGCTCTGACTGAGGATCCGGACGCAGCAGCTGAGCGGCTTATGCTGCGGAGGAAAGCACTAACTTGCGCATCATCCGCTGCAGCCAGTGCGGTGTAGGGATCCTGGGAGATCAGCCGACCCCTCACAAGACACGCCGAGGCTTACGTGGAAATCAGGCTTCCTTGCAGGTGGAATTGTAGAAAACACATCTACCGGGCCTCCCTGACACGCGGAGAGGTGCTGGAGCAGTCATCGTCGGCTAAGTGTCTGACGCTCCCCGGAACACACTGGTTGAGCATCGGCTCTGCCTGGCTGAAGGGCTGAAATGGAAAGCAGGCAGCAATAGCCGGCAGCAAAGGCTGTGCTTGGCAGATCCCCAAGCCTTCTGAAAGTTGGAGTTTAGCCTCGGAGGGAGAGAGAAGCGAAGGCCGTGGCTCTGTCGGCCGGCTTTGTGCAGCCTTGGGCTCTTGCATGTCCTCCAGCTCGGCTGCCACAGCCAAGTTTCCATCCGGGCCTCGTGCCTGCGAGAAGTGACTCAGTCGAACCATGATCGGAAGGTTGTTCCAAAAGCGAGCAGGAAGAATGCAAGTCCCAACTGCATGCGGAACCCCAACACCTGAAGGTTGAAGAGTCCGGCCATTGGATGCTGTTGACCTGAGCGCTTAGACCATCCTTCGTCATCAGTGCTACCCCTGCATGCGCATCCACAATCAGTCTCAAGGCACCGCACCCTCTAGCGATGTCAAATGGTACGGCAGACCTTGGTGATACAGTAGTGCAGTTCAGGGCAAGAGAAACGATGCCCACGATGGCTGGAGTGGAGGCTCATCACCAAGCTCCAACAGAAACAGAGAGGTTGTCATGGTGTGAGCATCCAAAATCTCTTCAGGCAGGAGTCCTTCACAAGAACAAGATCTGATCGAATGCCTGCATCATTGGTGAGGAATTGTCGGGGCCCGGACAAGGCAACTCGTGAAGTTCCCGCACCAAGGCCAATCCTTTCCTTGATGCCAGGAGCCAAAACAAAATCCTTGTTCCCACGAGTTCAGCCTACTCTAGTGCGGCATGTCATCCGACGCTTGCCCTTGCGGCCTACAGGAGCAATTCTCAGGCCGCGGCTTCTCGAGGAAGGATTTCAAAGTCTGCTCGTTCGTGGACAAGATGGACCAGCAGAAACGACCTGTGTGTGCAATGAAAGCAGCATGCAAGAATTTGCGGAATGCCTGCAAGGGCGCTGTTCCTGACGATGGGCGCTCATGCAATCACGGCTTGTGCGAGTGAGAACAGTGTGATGTAGACTTGAATGTTAAAACGTAGCGAGTAGGAGCAGTGCTGAAGCAGACGAGGCGGTCTGCCAAATACTCTGTGTGGTCCTCACATACAGCAGCTGACTGACACTTCCAGGATCTTCAAGGTGTATGTCTTCTGCGCCGCTTGCTCTTGCAGACCGTGTCCGTGTCCTCCAGATCTAAAGGCGTCCACTCAGGGTAGTCCTGCAGGCTATAGCATGCTGCGGTACATGATCACTCGAGGAACTCAAACCGCGCAAAAGTCTGCATTTGAGCACGACACTGCCACCTTCAACTCTGAGCCTGAAAGGCCAAAAGTCTTACGGTCGCATTGATCAGCATCCTTGGCTTGGTCCAGGATGCTGCGCATTCCCGCAAGCATACAGTCGACCACCTTGGATAACACGCGTTTGGTGCGGTCACTCTCCAAACACTTTTTGAGGTACCTCTTGAGATTTAGGCCTTCGGCCTTAGTAAATCCTTGGGCCTGAACGTGGTCAGTGAGCTTGTTGGGCCCGGCCGGCCGATTTCGAAGAACCTCGGAAAGCTCAAAGCATTCGCGGACGTTGGCTCTCGTTTCTCATGAGCCGCATGAGCCCTGGCCCCGGCCTTGTCCACCTGGGTACTCATGATCTGAGCGATTTCCTAGGCGGTCACAGACCGCGGACAGTGCGGAGCTGTGTCTGCAAAGCTGAGGAGTTCTTGCATGTGGCTTTCTGAGGTTAGTGCCGGTTGAGAGTGAAGTAGGGGAGCGAAGCTTGGATCCACGAGGATGTCGGTCAACAGCTGTATGGGCCTCCGGACGCGATACTGACCTTTTGAAACAGCACTGTGCATGCTTTTTGGCATTTCACCTGGTTCCATGGGGTCGTTGTGCACGTTTTGGTCTCACTGCAAGTTCTGGCCCAAGGCCCTGACTTTGACGGCGAATTGAGGAGGAAATCCTCACCGACCTGCTGAAGTTCCGGCTGGCGTTGACTTGATAACTGCGGCTCACTTCTGGGAAGGCAGCCGAATGAAGAGCGATGGATGCAAGCACCCCGGGCACAAAGGAGACGCATTCTGCACCTTTGGCCCGTAACCGCAACTTCTGGGGCCCTTGAAGCCTCTGCTTCTTTCCGCGGCTCCCTCCGGCCCCTCTGTGCTTCGGACTTCGCATCGTGTCTTTGCTCAGGGCCGCCATGATTCCAGGCCTCAAAAATCGGGGGTCTCTGCATCGAGGGAGCAGCGTGCAGCGTGCAGCCGGGTTCCGAGCAGAACCTCGGAGTCGATCATCTGAGGAACCCGTGCAGGATCCTAAGTCTGAGAGGCGGTGGGAATGCCCCGCCCGTACAGTGTACAGGATTGCGGCGTAATGCTGCGGCTCAATTCTGCTGACCGTGTTCCGGACATCTTGTATGATGCTGGACACGATGTCGATGGCGGTGCCGAACAGGGACAGCCCGACCTTTGACGGCTCCTGGAAGGAACTGGCACTAAAACGCTCTCCAAGAATTGATGAGCTGCAGTGCCTTCAGAGCGGTCTTCAGCGCATCCATCAAAGGGCCCTGGAAGACGTTGGCCAGTCCGGCCTGCTTTGCGGGGACATAAGGGAACTGCAGAGAGTCCGCTGGGCCGCCCTCGGCCTGCAGCACCTCTGTGCACTGCAGGGCGGTCTGGATGTTCTTCAGCCTCAGGGAACGGGGCCTTGCAAGTCTGGACGTGTCTCGCGGATGCTCATTTGGGAGACTCTGCAAACAAGATCAAAATGCCAATCCCTCAATCATTCGATCCGGCTGGGAAGGTGACAGTTGGCGGCAAAGCTTCCGCCGTGCGGTGACCTCCTCGAGGAGCTGCCAATACCTGCAGTGCCATCCACTGTCGCTGCCACTTTGCCAATGTCCTGGCTTTAACTTCTGACAGCATATCGCCTTCGCTCCCTGCTCTCTTGCTCTTCATGCTGTCAGTCCGAAGGAATCACATCGAAGGCAGATGTGCCATGGCTCAGCCCTGGCCTCTGCTTCTCCTCTCGTGTGGCCTCCCTGCCAGGTGGCTCCAGCTCGAAAGCCTCAGCCAGCTCACGACATGTTGCATGGCTCCCGCCAAGCGCTCCACAGGCTGAGTCTTCTGGCATCGCCGGTGAAGTCCAAAGCCTGGAACCAGCTACGAGCACGAGTACTTACTGGTTCCATCAAGCCCAGAGCCCAAGCTCCCGGCCATCATCAGTTCCACTTCTCTCTGGAGTCTCAATGAGAAGGCCTGGTGAACTTTTGCAATGATATAAAAAAACTGCCTGCAAGCGTGACAGATGCAAGTTCTCGCTCGACTACGCATTCATCTGCCTCTGTACCGTCTAAGTCTACAGTGCAATGAGCTGAGGAAGCCTGCCTGCAGGCCGCTGAAGTCTCGAAACAAGACCAGGGCGGCAGTCCCCGACACCTCGCGAAGAGTTCAAGTGGGTAGCATTTCGCTGGGCTCAAGAATCGGGAGCCTCTGCTGCCAGCTCCAAGCATCGCAGCATGGCTGTCACAGCCGGCAGGCATGCCACCTTTGCACGTTGAGGGTGCTCTGTACGGAAAGTTGTTCGCCTGGCAAAGCTCAGGCAGAAACATCAGTTTTCTGCATGAGCTCGAGCATGGCAAGGATCATTCCCGCATGCCTGCGCAAAGGTAGCTCAAGCCTTTTCGCTTCGAAGGTGACGACAGACCAAGCTGCCGGCCCAAGCTGTGCCGTTGTTTGGTGATTTGAGACAGTTGTGACTTGAAACAAGTCCAGAGCCTTGGGGACACGAGATGCAGTGCGATGCAGCCAGGCTTTCGAAAAGGCCATGCCCCTGCGAGGGGCTTCCAAGGGCAGGACAGCCAGGAGGACTCGATTGTGACCCTCCAGCCTGGCGAGTCTGATGAGATACTGCCCAACATTACACCACAAGCTCGGAAGACTTTGCTGGAACAAGCGCTGGCTGACTGATCATCAGTTGGTTGATGTCCAAGCAGCCCCCTCAACGCCTAGGCTTCAGGGAAGGCTGGCCATGCAGTTGCACCAGCTTTTGAATGAGAGCCGGGAAACCCTTTAACTTCTGCAGGCCGCCATGAACGATTCCGATAAAAAGCTGAGGTCTGAGCACATGCGACTATTCCATGCGGGAGAGAAAGGCCCAACCTGATAGACATTTTGCAACACAGGGGTGGTCTCCACCAACACAGCACGACAAAACACCATGCGAAAGCCTTCGAAATCGAAAGGCTCTGAGTCTTCAGCATTTGCGACAATTGCGAAGCTTCAGATCGACCTGAGCTCCAAAAGCTTCTAAGAAAGGGGCGTCAGGGCCCCAGCAGTGCAGCAGCCGAAGTCCCGGAGCCCCAAGGCCCGAGGCTTCAGGCGCCCTAAGCTGCAAGCTCTGTCCAAACCGTGAGTCGAGGATGGCTCCCGTGACCCTGAGCGCCGCCACACCTGCGTCGGGACTTGCCCGGCCCCGTCCCGTCCATTAAAGCGCTCCGCCGTATGCCCCGCCTGTGTCAGAACCCACTGCTTGAAGGCTCTGCAGCCTCGGACGGCGACAACCCTTGTTGAAAGACACATCCACCAAAACAGCTGCAATCTTCTCTTTTCAAACCTCGCACTCTCAGGGCATCTCAGCTCGCAGAGCTCGGAGAGAAGTCCCGGCCTGGGGAGATTCTCTCGCTGCGGGGCTGCATCTGTGCCCAACCGGAGTCCCAGCGGGTCTCACATGACGCTTCTTGATGAGCAGGAACTAGTACTGGCTGAAGAACCTCTACCCTGTCGAGCGGCGCCTTTACTTACCAGCTAGGAGGTTGGAGTGAAACAGGACGAACTTACGAACTTGCAACCGGCACGCACACACGTCATTGCAGACACGAGTTTGGGAGAAAAGCGCTACTCGCTGACTCGCTGAATCTCCACTGATGGGAATGCACAGGCCAAGCGAACTGGGCGCACCTCTTCTGCAGGTACTGCTGCAGCATGCAGGGGCCTTTCGTACGCAGCGGTGATTTCAGCTTTCATCTGTAACTGGAACTGAAAATGCGCTCCCCGTGCAACACCGCCCCAATGCTTGGCCGCCAGCCGACGTGCTTTATGGAGTTGCACATGGCCAGAAGCGCTATTGCAACCACCTGCTCGCAAAGGTATACGATACGTGCCGTCAAAGTATTGCTCCTACCGGATCTTCTGCCATGTATCATGTGCCTTGCCTCCTGTCTGCCTTCGAGTGTTCGAGCACGACACCTCCAGGTCAAGGTTTGCTCTGGTGCATGATTCTCTTGTCGCGTTTCAGAGCTCAGATTTGGAACATCTACGATACGAAATGCTTTTGCATTCTACATGCCGGGCAAGGAAAGCCAGCAAGCACCAACATCATCGAAGCCTTTTCCGCACCAAAATTATGTGCCTAGAATCTTAGAAGCATCTCACGCTTTCAGATTTGTGTTCAACTCGACACGTTGAGTTGGTGGCTGTAGATCTGTCCAGATAATACTACAAAACTTTGGAGTCTGCTCAAGCCGGGCATCTAAACTCTCTGGCTTCACATACTGGGCAGGATCCCGTAAGGCGGTGCAGCGACACATCTGCAGACCTCGACCTGTTCCAGACCGCAGGTCTGTAGCTGCCAGACTTGAGCAAGTGTCAAAAAACTTCTCTCACAACTAAACACTAAGCCCAGGAACGACTGCAAGCAACAATCTGGCAGAACAACAATATTTCGAAGCACAAATCGGCATAACGAGCCCAGACATGGATGAGCTCTAGGGGACGCACCACAAACGAAGCTGCAGCATGAGAGCCTGAGGCATCTGATGCTTGCAGCTCATCTTCAGTTTACGATTGCACGGCCAGGGTTGAAATCCCGAACCAAGTACACCGGCGGTCGTGACCTGAACCCCGGATGCCCCGCATTCGGTACTGAGCACAGGGCTGGTCGAATTGCATCTGTGACCGCAGGAGACTCCTGCACTAAGCACAGAAATCGACTTGCAAGTTTAGGGACGCACATCGCCAATCAAAGTGCTGCATGCAGGAGCTGCACTTGGCCTCGAGGCGCTTGAGGAGCACTTCGAAAGGCTCCGCTGCCTCAGACGAGGACCACAAGTCACGAAATTGCAGTGTTCGGACGAAGGTGGCTACGAGGCTTCCCCACATGCCCTGAGAGCTGAACAGAGGCTGCAGGTACCTGGTGCACTCGCTTTGACGACTATGATCCAGGAACGGAATTTGGTGCTTCCGATCTGGATCGCGCCTTTAGCACCGAAGGCTCTGAAGGATTGGTTCCCTGCCAGCACAACTCACTGCAGTCAGAAAGCTTTCTTCCGGACCGTTCCTACACACTGCTTGCATGGCACCGCTTTCGCTTGTCAGCTGTCGGCCTACTACTAGACTAGACACTCCACTTCCTGAGGCGGCACCGGCCCCGTGTGTCGAACTTCCGACCGGACATGATCCAGAAAGTAAGCTTCCAGTCGTAGCCCATTAGAACACACAGCACGCCCACGGCCCGGTTCCCGAGGATGATGCAGACGAGGATGATGATGACGGTGGCGAGGAGGAGGCATAGAAGGGAGGACGGGACGAAGACGAGGCGGATGACGACGATGATTGTTAGTTTTATCCTCATCATCACCATCATCATGATCATGACGACTTACCACTCGACTGCTGACTGGCAACGGCCACCAGCATCAATCTTTCCCTGCCCCTCCTCCTGCTCCCCTCATGATCATCAGCAGCAACAACAACCACTGCACGTGCGCACCAGCCATGCCAGCGGTCGCCGTCGGCCCAGACTCGAGATGTGCCAGCTCTTCAGAAGCTGGGTTCCCAACCGCACTTTCAGGAATCTCGAATTCGAAATCAGCAAGTTCGCTGTCCTGCACAGGTCGGACCGATTCGCAAGGTAAAGGGTTGAGCTGAACAGCCCCCTATGCCCCTCTTATCAGAGACTTATTCCTTTTGCATTTTCATGGCGGATGGGGCAGATGCCTCATCTCCTGATGCCAAAACCCCTTGAAATCCTCAAGCCCGAAGAGGTCACTCCCGGCCTCCGAGCTGCAGGCATCCCGGAAACCCGTGCTCCCGAGAACGCCTCAGGCTCGTGTGTCTTCGTTTAAAGGCCACCCAAAAGAGTAGAAAACGATAATTACCACTACTATTCCTTGGGGTTCCTGTCATAGTTGTAGCATAATCGGGCCCAATCTTTTGGAGGCTCCGTATTTTTAGTTTAGTACAATATGCCCCGAAGCCTTGTCCTAACCATTCGGGCCCCATGCACTGAGGCTCTGAGAGGCTCTGAGGCTCCGTCTCGGGGCACCACAGCAAGCGAGGACCTTTGCGGAGGTTTTCTGCCACCACCACAGGCTTGGGGATCCGGCACCCTGCCAGCGTCTCGCCTCTAATCTTCGCTCCATGGCGGCCGCCAGAGGAGAGCTCTGGAGATATCGGCCTGGGTTTCCGCAGCGGCGGTCCTACATATCAAAGCTGTTTACGCTTTGCTGGTACAAGAAGCATCCTCTTGGGTAAGCATCCGTACATCCATAACCCAGAGTGACATATGCTATCGACGTTTAGGGCCGAAAAGGCTAGCACGAGACGACGGATACCCTTCTTTTGTATGGGAAGAAAGCGCATCGCGCCGGGTCCGTCGCCTCCGCCCAAAACTAGGCTGGCCGGCGCCGGGGAAGCTTTGAGCTACCCGACGCGCCGCCCGTGGGCGGGGGACGACCCTCAAGTCTTTCAGCAAACGGCTTCGCCGATACTGGGGAGGCCTCCTCCCCACTCCCAACACGAGGGTGGTAGAGGGTGGGCCGAAAAAGCGACGTCGAGCCGGAGCAGCTGCCGGCACGACGAGTCGCTAATGTCCATGCGCACACACGTGTGCTACACGACATATGCTATCGACGTTTAGGGCAACGCCGAAAAGGCTAGCACGAGACGACGGATACCCTTCTTTTGTATGGGAAGAAAGCGCATCGCGCCGGGTCCGTCGCCTCCGCCCAAAACTAGGCTGGCCGGCGCCGGGGAAGCTTTGAGCTACCCGCCCGGCGCTCCCCACCCCCACACAGCGCCGGCACAGCCGAACTATAGGAAAACTCAAATAGCACAAGTTCTCAGCTCCGCCGCCGCACCCTGAATGGCGAACTCAAGGTCGCCAGCGGTCTTCGCCAGGATGGCGCAGATTCTGGCCGCCGGTGTGCGTACTCTGGTCCAGCCCATCGCCTCGGCCGTGGCCAGGTCGCCGCGGGACACCGCATCCGCCACATTGGCCTTGGAAGGTACCCGCCGGAAATCGGGCAGTTCATCTCCGCTGCTTGGGACCAGAACGCCGCCAGGACGCCGTTGACCGCGGGGTCCCTACCGTAGCCCTTGGTCAGGGCCCACTGGCCGGCGACGTTGTCAATGAACGCCAGCCAGCGTTCCGGCAACCGCCGCGCCAGCGTTGTCAACGCCAGGACCTGGGCGACAATCTCCAGCACATAGATGAAGGCCCGCCTGGAGCCGAACGCCACCAGGAAGGAGGCCGGCGCCTGGCCGTAGTCATAGTAGGTCTCGCCGCCGACTCTGACCACGTATCCCCAGCCGTTCTTGCCGCGTGCCCCCTTTGGTGTGGGCAGGTCCGCCGGCAAGAAACCCGCCTTGTGCTTGACCTCGCCCGGTTGGAAGAACGCGTCTGCGTACACCAGGGCCTGCGGGGCGCCGTCGTCGACGAATGGCACAAACCGGGGCCGGATGTTCCTGAGGAGCTGCCGGAGTGCCCGGAGGGCCGCCGCCAACCCCAGCGACAGTTCTGGGGACGACTCCGCCGCCGCGTCGTGGGCTCTGGCGTAGAGCGGCTTCAGCGCCGCCTTGCCGAGGCAGCCGAATATGGACTGGGACGCGAAGCTAAGCCTGCCCGCCAGCTTCTGCGCCGCATGTGGCTGAAGGGCATTCGTCTCCAGCGCCGCCTCTATGGCCCGGAGGAGTTTGGCCACCCTGGAGGGGGTAGGCCGCAGGGACACGCCGTCCGCCTCAATCGTCATTTCCACTCCTTGGACCACGTGCCGGGCCGCCGGCTTTTGGGCCTTCGACGGTTTGGTCTGCAGGCCGAGCTCCAGGAAGAGGTCCGCCAGGGAGTGGAAGGCCGACTCCGCGAGCTCCGGGAGGTCGACGCCGTTGAAGTCGTCCACGAAATGGCCGCCGACCAGCCACAGCAGGACGCGGGTCAGCGCCTGCATCGCATCCGCGGCCCTGTTAAAATTCCAGACCGACGCCGCGGCTCCGAAACACATGGCCAGGTGAAACCAGAGTGTCAGCCCAGCCGGTGTCGCCAGGAACGTGCCGGAGTGGGCCGGGTGCCGGACTGCCCACTGCCGGTAGGCGTTGAGCAGGTCGTGCCCGAACAGCCTGGCCGCCGGGACCCCACGATTTCCTGCCAGTTCCACCACGCGCCGGATGAAGTCCACCACGTCGTCCACGAACTGGTGGGTGGGAACGTCGTGCGCCAGGATCGTGGAATTGTGTCCCGAGCGCCGCCAGTCTTCCCCTCGACGCACCTTGGTGTTCCCCTCGCCGTCCTCCTGCACGATGGCAAAGGACGCCGCGGCAAAGTGGCGGCCCGGGGGCGGCGGTACCAGCCGGTCGGCGCCGGGCGTGTTCAGCACCGGCACGGTGACAATGTTCCATCCCGCCGGCGGGGCCGTTGGTCCGACCACCCGGCCAAGCCTGGCCTCCGCCACGAGTTCCGTCAGGAGGGTCTCCCAGTGCTTGCCGGGCTTCGCTGCCGAGGCGCGCTTCCGGACGTACTCCCAGTTGGTCGCCGCCAGCTGGTCCAGGGACACCGGGTTCTGGTAGCGGCCGTCCGTCCGGTCCTTCCAGCCGGGGCCGCGCCGCAGTTCGTCGAGCATGTCGAATCCCTGGGTTAGGTCCGCCGTGAAGGCCCTCGATGTCGGGATAGCCCACCACGCCGAGGAGTTCCAGCAGGACCGGGATTTGCGTCGGCCGGTCCTTGTCCGCCGTGGCGTAGGTGCTGCGCACCGGAGCCGGGCGCTGGGCCAGCCAGGCCGCCGTCTCCTCCGCGCGGTCCGCCACCATCTCTCTGATCTCCTGCAGCACAGGTGGCCAGTTCCACCGCCGGCTCCAGGCTGGGCCGCCGGTGACCGTGCAATGGCTAAGCCGCCAGTGCTCGTCGGGGTCGTCCTCCGGCAGGTCGAGCCGCGACGCCAGGCGAGGCGGGGCATGTCCAGGGGCCCGGCGCCGAACTGTGAGGCCACCCTGCTGGTGGTGGTCCTCGGTGCTACTGGCACCGACGCCTCCGCCGACTGTGCCACAGTAAGGGCCATGAGCATTGCCAAGAGGCGCCGGGCCACTCCCCAGTGCCACCCATTGGCCACGCCGGCAGGGCCCAGGCCGCCGTGAAGTCCACCCAGGTCCGGACCCTGGACCGGAAGGGTCCCTCAGAGGAGCGCGCCATGATAGCGCCCACGGCTCCGCTCCACCAGGCGCCTGTTGGTGGCTCGCCCTGCTCGCCTGGCGGGAGGGCCAACCTGCTCTCCGCCGGGCTGGGCGCCGGGGCTCGACGTGAGCTCTCCGGGGCCGGGCGCCACGCCCCAGCCTAAGGAGCACCTCTTCTGGCACGCCGGCCAGGAGCAGCGCGCCAGTGTTGTCCAAGGCGCCTCGGAGGTCGTGCACCCCCACCGCCGGCAGGATCGGCAGGAACTCTTGAGCCTGGATGTCGACGAAGGCCCGCGCCACCTGCGCGAACCCGCCGCCGGCCGAGAGGTCAACCGCCGACATCCTTGAACCGGGGGGGGGAATCTTGAGCCGCTACGACCTCAACGAACGCGCCACGACGATTAGGGTAAGAGGGGCCGGGCCGGGTGGGCAACAGCACTGCCACTTGCGCCGACTGCACTCCAGTCGCACACCGCCGGGCCGACTTTTCGCGCCAGGCTATGATCCGAGGCTCTTGGGCCTCCCGACCTGCACTTACGGCACGCCGGGTAAGCAACGGCAGAAACTAATTAAAGCATCGTGGGCCTGCGGCCGCCGGAGAGGCCCGCGAAGGCATCGCGGCACCGCCGGGACCAAGAAGAACAAACCGGCTGAGGGCTACGCCAGGAGACCTACCATGCGGGCGATCGCCAGGAAGAGGTAGGGCTCGCCGAGGTCAAAGTAGCCCGCCGGCGGGTGGCCCTAGAACCGGCCGTCACGCGTGTTCCGGAAGCGCCGGCACGCATCACAGAGGTGATTGTTGTGCGCCTCCAGGTCCTCCGTGCCGCCACGCCGAATCAGAACCGGTCTGAGGCATCTACCGCCGGGGCTTTGGCAGACGCCTTCAAAGCCGGGGCAGGGCCGGCCACACCAGCCAACGCACCAGATCTCGCCAGCCAGCCGCTCCGGGATGCGACCGCCGCGATGGTTCGGCAGCAGCGAACGGACTATGTAGTCCGCTGCGCCGGGTGCCGTTGGCACAACGGCCGTGGGAGCCCCGCCGGCGCTCCGGACCCGGTCCTCGATCTGCTCGAGGATCTCCACCGTGCCGACGATGGACGCCTGCATCGCCGCGGGGACCGGAACATCGGAGGTGGCGCCGGGCTGGTTGATGCGCCTGAGGTGCTCCTGCCACTCGACGGAGCACAGCCGGATGCGGATGTCGACCAAGCGCCGAAACACCTCATCATTACGGCGCCGCTCCAGCTCCGTCGCACCGCGGCCGGGACGCCTCGGCAGCTCCGGGAACCCCTCGCCAGTGACACGGTTCACGGTGAAGGTCTCGCCGCGAATCTCCATGCGGACGAACCCCTCCGGGATGGGCGCCGGCGTTGCCGCAGGCGGCGCAGCCTGGGACGCCTGGGTGCCCGCCGCGATCTCCGCGGCAATCTGGTTCTGCAGCGCCACCATCTCTGCCGAGTTGGGCGCCGGCACCTTAGCCACTGCAGCCGGCTTCGCCGGCGGGAACGATGTCTTCTTCGCGGGCGCCGGCTGGCTAGCCGACTGGAAGGCTCCCGCCGCGGCCCATGCCCTGTAGAACTCCGCCGAGGAGGTGAAGTTCAGGTCCGCCGCCTGCCTGGCGTTTTTTGGAGAGGAAGCCCTCAGAGCGCCAGAGAGCCACCGGAGGGCCCTTGGGCCTGGGCTTGGCCGGGATCGCCGCCACCTGCGGCTGCTGCGGCGCTGCACCCTGGTTCGCCGGCACTGCCGGTGGCTGCTTCCTTGCCGGGGTAGCGGCCAGGGTGCCGGCTGCGCCTGCGTAGAGGCCGGCGGCTCCGGGCTAGGCTCGGGGATTGACTGCCCCGCCGAGCTCGCCGCCACATCGTTGGACCCGGACGCTCCACTGCCGCCGGGTCTCCCATCAGTCGAACCAGATGCGCCACCAGCGCCGGGACCATCGGCCGGCGCACTTGCCTTCGGCAATGCCGGGTTTCCGCCTGCTGCTGTCCGGCTCGGTAAGGACGCCTGCAGCATCAAAATCAAGGCACGCCTGGCGCCTGCGGGGAACTGTTGGAGGAAGGGAGCCAAGTCCTCCCCTTCCTCCAACGCCGCAAGGATCACCACGAAGGCCGCCTCGATGTCAGCCGGTGAGTACGACATGGCTCGGCCGGGAGGAGATGCTACAGAACGCCTGGTCACCGAAAAAGCGACGTCGAGCCGGAGCAGCTGCCGGCACGACGAGTCGCTAATGTCCATGCGCACACACGTGTGCTACACACCAATAACGGCATGTAGATGCCATCTCATGCAGGAGGGTTAGAAAATGCGGGGACAGACGGTGCCGTATGACGATGTGAAAGACTTCATTCAGCGTGCTGCCGCAGGCTCTGCAGTTGTCGAATCTTGAAATTTCATTTTTTTGAAACGGAGCATGTGTATGCAGCAGCCACTCTGTGGTCAGGTGAATCAAGCTCACTGACCTCGCGCGTGACTCGAAGGTATGCACAGAAACTTGTATGGAGGGGAACGACTGTTGCACACTTCCTGAACTTCAGCATGCAGTGCAGAGCAGATGCAGATTTGAGGGCGTGAGCCGTCACCGCACCGTGCCCGGCCGTACCCAGGGTCGCGGCTTGGTGGACAGGCGGCCAAGCAGCGCAGCGCCTCGGAAGAAACGAACAGAGCTGCTCTCAAGGTCTTCGGGGCTCACCGCTCACAGCGCACTGGGGCCCGAGCACCAAGGAGCACTTTCAGCTCTGAGCCTTTGTTCCGTGCCATGCCAGCAACGGTGGCGCTTCCGACACTCCACGAAGAAAGACTACTTAGGCACCAACACTGCAACAAGTCTCGCAGGCGGTCCACCGCACCTTGGACAGCTGACAGCCGTCAGGCTGCAAGATAGACTCGGACGTCCGTCTCTCGTCACCCTTCCAGCATCGTACTTCTGGCTTCGCTTGGGTGCTTGCCCTTCAGCTCCTGGTGGAGGAAAACAATATCGTGTAAGACCCGCAGCACCTGTGCATCCACACACTGGTTCACGACCACCTTCTCCAGCAACAGCTGATTCACCCTCAGCCATACCTCGCACACGAGCTCTTCGTCGGGAGCTCCGTCTGCTGCTCGCTGGGAGGGGTCGGCAAAGGCCTACAGTAAAGACATGCAGGAGTGGCAGGGCAGCAAGCAGAGACTCAAACTCAGGGATAAAATGATGCTTATTAGGTCGCTTGACTCGCAGCAACACTTCTACTGCGCTGAACATCTCTGAGAGCAACTGCATGCGAATCCCATCCAGGCAAGGAGCTGCCAGAATGTTGTCAAAGCGGTTCAGAACTGGATGCCATGAAGACGCCACCTGATAGGTCTTGCAACAAGAGCGCACCCCTGACGGCAGCAGTCAGAGAGGTCCAGACACAGCGCTCCCATCGCTGAACCTTCAGCTCCTTCAGCTGCTCCAGGAGATCCACCTCTCCGCTGGCCATGCTCTTATCTCTTGCCCAGGGTACATGCGTCCGAGTGCTGCCACGCACATGTACATGCCACGCATGACTCCGTGCATTCACGCAAACTCTATCGTGCACCGATGCTTTCTTCCTTTCCGGATCTCGCGGTTGAGACCTGCTCCTGTCTACACGTCAGATAGCCAGCCCAGGCCGATTCGAAACGACTGCAGAATCAAAGCCCAGCTGCAAGACTGCTGAGAAGTTTGCCCTGCCTGGCTACATTCCGCCAAGTGCTCCAAAGCTCGCCGCTGAGAGACCGCCCTTAGCTAGCCGCTCAGAATCAAGGAGAACCAGTAGACAAGCTCAAACTCTGAAAAGAGCCTCACGCCCACAAAACCAAGCTCTTTGAGGATCTGGTCACTTAAGCTCCCTGCGGCTTCAGAGCCAATGGAGAGGGCGGAGCGGGCGCCTCACGTTGCATTGCCTCAGTTCCGAGACAATCCGTGCCGGTGCGCGCATACCCATCTGTACTCCCGGCTCGTGATGCTCGGCCCTCCACGCCGACCCGGCTGGGCAAGCGAGTTTCAAAGACCGCGGTGGCAGCTCATCTACGTCTGAAGTGGCCAAAGATGGCTTTTTGGCAAAGTGTGCTAGTACGGTTCGGCGTCGGGCGTGGCTACTGCTGCATGGTTTTGTGCTGCTGCAAGGTGTGCTGTTTGGTCTGCTCTGGTCCCACGGTGCAGGGCCTCTCGAGTCTTGTTGCTGGGCTGGCTAGGGCACGGGTGTCGTCTGCATGAAATTCTTCGGCAAAGATTCGTGCAGGTCGGATAGAGCCACGGACACAGGCAGTCACAGGTGTGCCAGCGAAGACCTGTCCTGAAACAGCTGCCTGCTCAGCCCCAGCTGTCATGCTACCGATATCTACCGATCTACTCAACAGAAGACCTGAGTCACTGCCGCAAGGGATTTCTGGCAGCTCTTTCCCTCGTTGGGCTCACTGTCCCACGCAAAGCCCTTGTACTGCGCTCTCAGTTTGGAAGCGAGCGCTTCTTCGAGTTGCCGGAGTTCCTCTTCATGAGTCCTGTTGGTCAGTGTGGGTTGTGTTGATGCTTCCCCAAGACTGGAAACCCAACTGCATGGAGAGGCAGCGCCAATAACGCACGGAGCTAGCACAGCTCTTCATTAAGCGCTGCAGTGTGCACGGTAATCCTCAGTCCCTTGGGTTGTGGCTGCATCTTTTCACGTGATGGTAGTCCATAGATACGAAGTAGAAGGGCGCAAGATGACTCTAGGATGGCACGATTGGAAGCTGGCTTCATTCTCGGCTCTGCCCATCGAGTCTCAGTGCGAGTGGCTTCGAATCCGAAGGGTGTATCTGCATGCCAATCTTTGCAAACCCAAGGAGCTGGGACTTCCAGCTGTTTGGACAAGTGACGCGCACTGTGGCACATCTCCATGGAACATCGTAAGACCGCAGGACATACCCAACAATGTGTCATGATTGTCCATCTTGTTTAGGCCCTAGCTGGTCAAGTACGCTTCCTAGATGTTGGCAATGGCGGAGTTCACCTCCTACAAGTATGAAGAGTATGGCTGAAACGGAGAGGATTGACAATGGACACATCGCCAGGTGTCGCAAGAATTAACGCATGACTCACGCGAGCCGACACGACCTGGAAAGATGCCTCGGATGGTGCGAGAAACATCCTGCGACCTCCCTGAATTATCTGCTACTTCCAAGAAGGAAGCAGCAGCTCGCTTCGCAGCCAACGACCGCTTGAGCAGACAGTCTAGCCGTCAATACCTTCAAATTGAAGGTGAAGGGGCCTGCAAGCAGTGAAGGGGTCTGAAAGCCTTGAACCTTCCGTTTCTAAAGACGATGTCGAGCTTGCCACTCCACTCCATCGCAACCAAAGTGTTTCATAGCTCCTAGCTTCCCCACAGCGCAGTCGCGCATTCCTGCAGCAGGGCCACAGAACCATGAATCACCTGCGGCAGGGCAGCATTCCGCAGCTTCGAAGCTTCGCTAGTAGAGCGGCGCCTCCTCTATCTCTCGCGACTTCTCAAAAAAAAGACTGAGACCAGTTGCAAGTCGCACATACAGCATGTGGCCTGGGCTCAGGCGAAACCGAAGCCTTCGTGCCCTTCACTCACGGCCTGTCGCGGTCAGATTCGTTGGAGTGCGAGCTTCTTGCCGTTGCCGTGGTCAACACGACTCCAAGATGTCAATTCTAAAGGCAGCCATGTGCTTTGTTTGATATTCCATTCTTTATTGCGCTCGAAGTTGTTGCAACTGGGCCCCATCCGTAGTGGCCTAAGCCCTACGTTGAACTTTCCGCACACGAGGGGCGGAAGCAAGGGTGAAAGCAGCCTTGCACAAGAGATATAGCAGAGATTAGCATCTGCAGCGGGCAGAGCCTGCAACAGCTTGTCTCGAAGCACGTCTTCCGATGGGTACTCCGGCAAATCCACCCTGAGCATCAGCTCCACTTAGGCCGGCGTGTTACATGGTGGTCGCCACTAGCCTTCTCTTATCCCAGAATCTCGCAGAACTCTTGGCTGAGAATACATGACTGTTTTGACAAGGAGCACATTGACACTACAGTGTTGTTAAAGGAGAGGACTTGTGGCTCTCCCTTACAAGGTCGCGGCTGGTTGAAGCAGGTGTGCGCCGATGGGAGCCGATCTGAACCTCAGCGAGGACTCGTTGAGAAGCTGATTCCCGGTGTCTAAAGCATTTATGCCTCAAGCCCAAAAAAAAAACAGGGGCGTGCAGCCTGCACAGTACTTCTCCTGCAAGCGTTCGCCTAGGGCGAAACACGCCCTAACAAGCTGAGAACCCGGAGATGCATCCTTCTCGACCCAAACGTCGATGTCAACCACAGAAGTCCCTAATTCCCCGGTGGTCCCCACCCTCTGCTTGACCAGTATCTGGGATGCATGCCATATGCTCGGTGCAGCGAGAACTTCTGCGGCCCTCGCATGCCCACCAGACCCTGACAAATCCGGAAAACTTTCCAACTCCCTGCTGACTGAGACATCTTCCGTGCCATTGGGCCATGCCGCCTTAAAGCCTTCGACCGGAACTCGAGAGGTTCCAGTGGCGAATTGCAGGAACCACGCTCGTTGCTCCTTGTAGGTGGCTAAGAGCATGACCATGTCAAGCATGCAAACCTGGACCGCTGCTACACATGGACTTGCTGGTCCTGCGTAAACTCGCTCAAGACCTTCCAGAACCTTCAGTGCACATTCAACTGGCGCGTACGAAGGCATGGCTGTTTTGACCATCAAATCTGCAGCTAGTGTAAGGTGGACCCAAGGGCCGAAAGGTTTGAGCCGCAGACCACTGGACCTGATCCGACAGCGGCGTATAGTTGTGATACTCGGTGTTCTGCTTCAGGTCCTCAACTCCGACAGACTCGCTGCTAGACTATGCTGTCCCTTTCACCACCAAAAACAAGAAAAGTACACCTGCTGAACGAGCTGAACCATTCATCCTCGCTACTTGTACCGGCAGATTCCCTGTGACATCTGCAGGTGGGCTCCTCAATATCAATATCCGGCAGGCCCGAGATGAGAAGCTCCAGCTCCTTGTCGTCAAACAACGACAGCCTCAACTTCTCAGCAAGGCAGGACGGCATACTGTTGCGAAGGAGTCATGCAGCACATGGCTGATCTCTGTGGAAGGCTGAGGTGGAGACAGCTGCGGAGGGACGATCTCATGCAAGCCTCGACAGCAGTTGTTGAGCGCAGCCACGAATGGCGTTCCGGTCACCACCCATGCTCTGCCGGCCTTTGAGGAAGTGCTCTATTTGCTGCTTGACGGAGTTGGTCCTCGAGAGACATGACAGGCAGCAGCTGTCCGAACCCTGAGTCTTGAGACCTTTTGAAAATGGTGAAATCTGTTCGAGTGGCCACTGTGGAGAGAGTCGGAAGCAACAATGAATGAGGCCGCCACATCTTGTGCTCCGACATGAGTTGAATGTACCTCACTGCTCAAGGAGCTGGTGCAACAACACTCTCCTCAAAAAACTGCGATGTTACAGCACGTTGCATGAAGACTGCTCCGGGCGTTTAGGCTCCTGTAGGAAACGGAGTCCAAGGCCACGGCTCATGTTTGTTTTCGTTGGTTACGGGCAACGTTCTGCCCTGAGGCTTGAGGTCGACCACCTTGGTCAGGCAGCCCAAAACATCGGACATCACACGCTTTTTCTGCAACTGCTAGCAGCTTTGAGAAAACCGGGTGAGGCGCTTTGATCTGCCCCAGCTCATCGCTTTCCGCGGAGAAGGTGAGCTCGATGATATCTGTGATGTCCTGTCAGGAGACGAGCCGGCCTTCTGCGGCGGACCTGCAAACCGCCTGGACCAAAGGATACTATGCGTCGGAGCATGCGAAGACCAACATGTGCTGATTTTCGATCCCGTCACACCGTCACACTATCTCCATGGCACTTTCTTAGGGCGTTCGGCTCTCGCCGCCGTCCAGCAGCGATCACTACTGTGAGCTCAGGCCCTGGCATGATCCAGCATCCTGGATTCGGTGCAGAGCGAAGAGTGCAGAACGCAGAGCGGAGCCGCTTCGCTCTTCGAAGCGGTTTCGGCGACTGTGGCCCTGGCCATTTCAAATTGGAGAAGTACTCGGGATCAAAGGCTTCCAGATCAGCGGGGATCACCTCACAAGGTGTCAAGGAGGAGGTGGAGGAGCAGAGCACAGAGCACAGGGGTGCCCAAGCAGACCAGGCCAGGCGAGGATACGGGCGGGCGGACCGGGCCTTCTTTCCCAGCATGTGCTTGTAGAAGCCTCGGGTGAACCAGGCCTCCAGGTTCTGGCCATCATGAATGGCCTGGAAATCACTAGTTCTCAGGGAATCTGTGTAACCCTGTCCACACTCTGCACATGCATCATGCATGGCATCTGTGCCGGACGAGCCTTGCCAACCACCCTGCCAATGAAGTGGAAAAACTGGAGGTGGTCTCTGTTGACATAGGACCTGATTTCGTTGGCACAAGACCGTCTCGGAGGCAATTTCTGCAGGTGGCGGCCCACTTTGAAGTGCCGAAGCAACTACTACATCCTTTTTGCTTGCACACTTGGCTGCCAACATCGGATTCGGGTGGTAAGTGCAAGCCTCGGTGTCGCGCGTTGACAACGTCTCAAAGGCCGGAGCCAACTGAGCAAGGCCTTGCCACCGGCCTGCACAAAGAGGGCCTCAGAACTCGGAAGATTCAAGTCCAACAGGCTGCCTTTGAACAGGTCCGGCAGCTAACAGCGACTATCAAGTTCAAATCCAAGAAACATAGTTGGGGTTAAAAATTTCCCTGGCCAGCGCTCCGTACCACTCCTGGACCAACAGCTGAGACAAGCTGGCGGCTGGCACATCCAAAGACCTCCTCGACGACTCTGCGAAAGCTGGAGCAGCGTGGCTCCTTGGCCACACCCCCGGCATCAATGCCCTCTTCGCCCTGGAATTGAACCTGGCAGAAAAAAGGAGCTCACCAGGTTTTCAGATTCAGTGAGTCGGTCTGCAGAAGGCCTGGATCTTGGCCCTCATCTCCTCACCAGTCCGTATCCGGAGTTGGTGGTATGAGTCCTGAGTGTTTGCCAGTCACAAAGACAACTGAGCGAAGTCTGCAAGTTGCTTCGAAACACTGAGTTATCTGAGTTTAAGGCCATGAAAATCTCGTTTCGACGGACTCGTAAGCGGATGGTCTGATACCGACTTTCTAGCCTCCGAGACCTTGCCAGAGACTCTGCGACGGGCTGTGCAGAACAACATGAATTTGCTTCAGGAAAACCCGTGACGAGCTCCAGGCCGCAGCTGCGCCCTGGCAGAGGGGGAGGGGCTGCCAAGCGTCCCCACACTTACCACAAGGGATGCGCCGCACCTGAAATAGGCCCGCTTGTTGTCGAAGTCCAGACAGGTCGGCATATACTGAAGGACTGGAGCGAAAGACTTCGACAGAAGCGAAGGTGTCTGTTTCAGCAGCGCATTCAACGGACGCCGATGCTTCTTGCAGAATTGGCCGAAGCGAGATCTCTCTGCTGCAGACTGCTCGTGGAACTCGGCAAAAACGTGCCGTGACCTCAGCACAGGATTAAGGATGATCCTGCAGCTGCTCTATGTTGCGGCTGCTTCACTGCGTCAGAACGAGCAACAGCTGAGCTGGTGACGGGACTTTGCCCGGATGAGATGAGGAGGAGCCACCCTCGGTCATCTGAAGCGGTTCCTCCGGTCGTGGGGCCTTGTCCGCTTCCTCGGTAATGTGGCCATGGAGCACGAAGAAGGCTTCGATGAGCGGCAGCAGCCGGTTCAGCAACGGCTTCGGAGGCGACTGGCTGTTATCAGGTGAACCTGCATCTCCCCCCTCACCGGAGGATAGGAGCTTCTGCGCTGGCGTGGCTGACATCTCTGGGTCATCCAGGCGCTCCAATGTGCGGTCCAGGGCATCCCACAAATTTTCAACACGGGCCTCCTCCATGAAGCCCTCCGGCTTAGAGCTTCGGTCCGGCCCTGACTTTGAGGCCTCCCGGAAAACTTCGGTCAACGTCCTGACCACGCGAAGGAAGCGCGACTCGATCGTGGAGGGCTCTGCGGCGGCCGCCTCGCACTCCTGAAGAGCTCGCTCGATGTCCGTGACCAGGGTGGCCAGGACCTGCATCAACTCGCACCTTACGGTGTCTAGGTGCGTACGTGAAGCTGCTAGGGCCACGAGGATATCCCCTGCCAGTTGGAATGCATCACCCTCACTGCTCGAGCCGTGGCCACTGCCGGCATGGCAAAGGAAGTGGCAAAGAGCCAGCACGCTCTTTTGGGACAGGGCCGTGTGCATGTCCTCAATGATCTTGCTCCACCGCTGTGACCCGGGCGTCTCTTGCGTCTCCTCTGCGGCCGCGGCGCTGGCCGGAACGGTCGCGGCAGTGGCCTCGCCGGCCGCGCTGGCCGGGGCGGGCGCCGCTTGGGCGGGCGCTGTCTGAGGCAGACCCTCGCTGAAAGAACCTTCCGAGTCCTTGGAGGAGCTCAGGGCCGGCTGCGGAACCAGCAGCGCATGCAAGACGGAGAGAAGCCATGCCGCGTGTCGGGAGGAAGACAAGTAGAGTCTCGTGTTCACGAGCTGCATGAGAAGATTCACTGCGCAGTGGCCCGGCAAATCTGATATTGCAATCCCTTGCAAGAGCGAGACATCTCCCCGCGACTTCTTGCTACGATCACTCGACCATTGTGGTGCATGAAAAGCCTTTAACCAAGGCTCGCTCTGCAGCTTCCGTGCAAAGAAGTCCCCGCACTGGGGGACTCGGCGGAGTAAGTAGGCCAAAATGGCCAAGACTCTCTGCGAGCCCACAGACTGAACTTCCAGCGGACTGCGGTGTGGCTGCTTGGACTGGGATTGGGGCCCATCCAGTCCTTCAAAGAGGCAAGGGGGCGGAAGGGATTCCAACGAGGCCTCGGGCTCCGTCTGCCTGCACAGTAGGATGAGGAAGTGGCCCAGGAGCCACCCTCGAGTCACCGGATGCAGGGAGAGGTTGAAGCAAAGCCGCGTCATGGGCATCGTTGCGATCTCCACACGCAGATAGAGCAAACCTGAGCAAGGAGCCCAAGGAGTCTGTGCGGAGAGTTGCAGCAATAGGCTCCGGACGGCAGGTGTGTGGAACGACGCTTGCTGGTAGAGGAACCTCCTAGGAACAAGTACAGTGCAAGTAACATCCAAGTCCAGCGCGAACTGAAACATCGCACTCATGCCCTTAGCCCTGGACCATGTTTCTTGAAGCTACCGAATGACTCCAAGGAGAGTCTGGGGATGCTACCAGCGCAGTGCCATCATCGAAGTCTCCGAGGCGCTGCAATCTGGGGAGCTGTTTACTTCGAGACACAGGACATACGGGGACATATGAGCGGCGGCCTAAACCTATTGTTCGACCTGCTCATGCCGAGATCTCGGGTTCAACTACAAGATGCCATGCCGAGAACATGGGTCGGCCCCTATCGGTTTTCCTACTAGACCCTAGTTTTTCACCATCTCAGTTGCGCTCTAGTCATGTTAGCTCTTACGGAGGTTTTGTCCGATGCTCATATAGGGACATAGGGCTTTCTCCTGTTCTCCCAATTTTCCCCCACCCCCGACTCTCGTAGTTCGCCCCCAGTTCGAGCACGTGTCGCGCTCTTGGAGTGCTCTGCAGAGCCCGAGGTTCAGGCAGGTGCTGGTCCGCATCGTCGAAAGAGCTCAGCCCTGGGGTGCCTGGCAACAGAGTGCGAAGCCTACGAAGCGAGGCGTCCCTCCGCAATGCTGCAAAACGAGCTGGCTCTGTTGAGCGCGGTGCTGCATAGCAAAAAGCCCGCTAAAGAGACTTGAAGCCTTTTCGGTGCTAGGCTGTGCGTCCTGTATCAGAGTGCCCGAGACTCGTGACTCCTTACGAAGGTCCGCCACCATGAAAACACTCGCCAGCTTGGCCTGCTTCACCTGGCAGCGGGCTTCCCACTGCCAGCTGACCCCGTGATGCATCAAATTGGTTGCAAAAACCGCTCGCCAGCCATGGCACCTTGTCCTCGAGGCGGTCTCTGTAGACCGATGGGCCTCGGAAGCAGACAGCGGCTCGCCATCTGGAAGCTGGAGTGGGGGCTCTTCCTGCTCCCTGAGCAGTCAGCCCACCCCAGCGGCGTACACCGCTAGAATGATGAAGGAGCTGCTGCCTGATTCGGCGCTGTATCATTCTCGATATGCGATGAGTTTACCCGCTGCATGCGTTTGCTGACGATCAGCAGCTGTGCCATGCACTCGAGTGCCGACTGAGAAGACGACTCGATCATGAGCAAGTGTGCGTGCTGCCGCGGCCATGCCTGCCCGCTCAGGCACCCGACTCACAGACAAGGTGGACAACATCTGGACAACACATGCAGAGACAGAAACGCACACAGGTTCGGATCAAGACTTACTGAGCACATGCTGCACCGCGCATGCACAGGAGGTAGGTACACCAAGGAAAATTTGTCGCTTCAAGTATCTCAGGCAGCAGACCCTGCCATTGTCATTGACCCAAGCAATTCCTAGTTTCCGAAATTGCCTTTGGCCTCCATAAGGGCCTGACCTAATGAGTGCGCCTGTGGTTGGGCCTGGGCCGCCTGGGCCTGGGCCACTCGCTGGCTCGGGCCCGGTGCCTTCCGACTGCAGACTCCGGGATTGGGTCAAGGCAACCCGGCAACCCCTGCGATCTTCACGCCTGACTCAGACCAGGCGGTGCTATGCCGACCACCGGACGCCCAGACACCTGCAGCTCTGACATGCACCACACTGGAGAGCGCGTACTTGTTGGGCTCATCCACCCGCTGCCATTCAATGCGACTTGCTGCACTTGTTGTCCAACCACTCCAAGGTCGTCAACGGTCAAGCCAGCCCAGGCTGAACAAGACTGAGAGAACCTACCTGAAGCCTGGTGACCTGGTGCTGGGCGGCGTACTGCCGGAACCTCACGCCGCAGCGCAATGCGTGTAAATGCCTGAGTGCTGCTTTCAGGCTCTGGGTAAGGTCAGTGGCATGGTTTTCGGAGGCAGGTCGTGAAAGCTGGCCCCACCAAGCTCGCTGCACGATCTCGGAGAAGCTGCCTCAAAGGCGTGTGGTCTGACAGAAACAGAAAGGTTGTGCTCCCTCGAGCTTCATGGCCCGGGCTATAATTACTGTTAAGAAAGCAGAGGAAAAAACACAAAAAGAATCTGAAGCAACAAAGCAGCGCTTCCGCCACCAATTCGGCCGGAAGGGTCCGAAGAACTTCCTGCCAGGCGGAGGCAGTATATGCAGTTGACCTCTGTGCTCCGCCTGTCTTCTCACATCATCCGAGCGGGCAAGTAAGGCACTCTGGCATTCTATTGTTGTTCTTGTACCAGCAGAGTGAGGACCTACTTCGATGATCCTCGATGCCAAAGTCGCTACAGTCTGCATGTCCTCGGGAGCGCTCAGCAGCACCTCTTCGCGTAAGAGGGGGTCCAATGACCTGGCCGGCGCTTGCAAACATGGAAGATACCAGCACTGACCCACCACAACTCTCACAAACTACCACGACTCGGGCTTCACCACAACCAATGCAGCCTCCTTTTTTACCTGTAGTTTCCTGTTTGCAGGTATTGCGAGCCACGCAGTGTTGTTCGCAGGCTGCGTGCCCCTCGGGCCAAGCTCTTGTCGCTGGTGTTCCCTCGTGCCCGAGCCGGGCAGACGCGATGAACGATGCATTGTCCATTTCACTGCTCTGAGTCGAGCCTCAGGGGAGCGTACAAACTGCCTGAATCGGGAAACGGATTCTGCACATACGTTCACACTTCACACTACCGAAGATCTCTTCTACTCTGCCAGAGGTCCCTGAGACCATTGCGAGGTGGTGCAGCTGCGCTTGCCTGATGCAGTCTGCGACAGCTCCACCATTACAGGACAAAACCAATGAGAAGCCCCACTCAACGAGTCCAAAACGACTAACACAGGTCGCAATAGGCGACTGCTGGTCATCATATCTGTTGTTGGGGGGCAGAACTGACGGTAGCGCAGCTTTTCCATGCTTTCCCCACACTCCACAACATGGAAATATCACCAAAAGAATCTGCCTGTTCCACCTCTGCGACCGCGGTGGTGCGTTCACAGCACAGGCAAGATCTACGCAGACTACCGAGGATGACGACGACGACATCGAAGAAAACCAGTGCCTGCTGCTCCCGCCGACGGACAGCTTCTTCTCGGAGGACCTCGCGGAGTTCCGGATTCAGGCTGAGTAGCCTTTCGACTACACTGACACTACACTACACATTGACAACACCGAAAATCTCCGTTCCGCATTCCAACATTCCAACTCTCCGAAGTTTCCGATCGTCTGCGTCTGCACCGCCCGAGCTCGGCCTCGTCGCGGATCTCCGCGGGCAACGCCTCGAGCACCACCGCATCCTGCAGCGAAGCGACGAAGCGACGAAGCGAAGTGCAACTCACGCCGCCTTTTTGCGGCGTGCTTCTGTCACCCCCTCTCAGGCTCTCAGGTCGGGGCTATCTCCGAAGCGGCGCTACCGGCCTGAAGCCAAGCGAGAGCTTGCGACGATCACTAGTCTTGCGGCCATTTCACATCGACAGCGCAACCTCGTTTGCTGTCGCCGCTGCAGGGTCCGAAGCCTCTCACGTCCAGGCAGCAACACCCACGGCCCACGGCCATCCGCGGCCCGCGGCCGCGGCCCTGCGAGTCTCATGTCTGGCTCTGGCTCTGCCTGTGGAGCTCGGCGCAAGTGATCGAGGCCTGAGCACTGCAGGTCGATTGTCTCTCGTTGGACCGCCGAGCAGCTACAGGGACAGGCTCCGGGCTCACTTGCGACACCTCTGCCATGACCACAGATGCGCGCATGTCCTGCCAGCAGTCCGCTGTGACATGACATGGCTGCTTCAAGCGGTGGTTCACGCAATCACTCGACTCGATTCCCATGACTCGCCAAACTGCCGAAGCTCTGGGCCTCGGGAAGCGCCGCCACCACGGAGATGTCGATCCCCGCTGCTTGCAGGATCGCGGACTGACTGCAGCCCAGCCTGCGGGATGCGGCGAAACTTGCTGTCTTGGTGGAGCTACGATTCCGCAGTCGTGTCCACCTGGATGCCAGGCGCTGCAGCTCCGAAATTCCGAGGCAGGCCGCTGCATCCTCTTCCTGGCGTTTGGATGCTTCCCCCTTTCAGCTATGGGCCGTGGGTCTTCCTAGGGCGCAGCTCTGGTAGAGATCACTTTTCCATACTGCTACTCCATTATGCACACATGCGCACACACGCGCACACGCAGACACACACTTGCTCTCGGATCACACACAAACAGACAGACGTTTTGACTTAGACACTTGGTGCAGATGTCTGCTGTGAATATGCCCCAACATTGCGTGGACCGTGTTACTCAACTCGTAATGATGACAATATCTAACACTGCGACTTGAAGCTTCAGAGGGCCGTACGAAACTACCAGTGAAACAACTGACATGAAAGTCGAACCTCCACTGGCCATGGAAATCGCTTGCAGTGGGACACTGAGGTCAATTCGGCAACAGTGTTTTCCGCGATGCGAGGCCCCTTCGCTGGGGGGGGGGGGCGTGTATGCTTCACGAGGCAAATCGCTGGTACAGTGCTCATGCATCAGGAAACAAGGCCGTCGGTACTTTCCAACCCGCCTAAACTTACGAATGCTGATGGGTGGTCGAACCCTAGCAGTATGGCTAAAATCGACAAGCAGTGGCAAACGAAGTATTGCGTGCAAATCATGCTCAGCCCACAGAAGCCCCTGAGCCCATTCACAAAGATTTGCCGAACACCTGTGTTTAAGGCAAGGCATCGGGAAGAAGAACGGCAGCATCCATCCCTGTGAAGTGCTGGAAGCATGGCCCAGTCACAGACACAGACACACACACACACACACACAGACAGACAGACAGACAGACGGACAAACTGACAGACGGACACACTCACCTGCACGCGCGCACGAGCACTTCACCTACCTCCGCTGCTTGCTCCACGGGCTCTGCAGCATGGTCTGCAGGCTCGGCAGGCGCAGCAGGAGGCTCCGCAGGGGGCCCAGCTGCCTGGTCCAAGGCCGCAGATTTGCAGTGCAATCCCAAAAAAACTGGCATCATCTTGGTAACGACATGTTCACTCCCATCTCTTAGCACTGGCTTCACCGGCATTGGTACTGCTGGACATTGGCCGGCAGTGATGGAAAATAGTACCGGTGCGTACCGATACCATACAGTCGGCTCGTCTTGAATGCCGGGCAACAGGCCCGAGCTTGTTTAAAGAGCGATTCATCGTCTACACCCACCTGTGCCACAGTTTCTAGAACAAAATGGTCGTGTGAAGACAGATGCCACAAGAAAGAGCCTGTAACCGCTATCTGCGTACGGAATGACGTGGTATCCGGTGGGATGGCAGACTGCAGCATCCGGTTTTCCCGGTTCTGCTGTGCCCGGTAGGGAAGAGGTGCTGGAGCAACAGAATATTTGTACCGCCAATCTGCTGCCATGCTGAGAACCTGGAGTGAATGGACCAGGATTCCTGAACTTTCGACGCTGTGAAACAAATCAAAGTGTGCGGGGAATTCTTCAGGTTTCGGCTCCTTGTCTGCACCAGGGGCCACGGGATCCAAGGCAGCACCTGCTCCGACATGAACCCGTGACGGTGCTCTTCATCGTCGCAGTCCTCTCAGTTCGTTGCCCCTGGCAAGTTCGGCTCCTTCACCACGTGGGAAGGTCCCTCGAGGGACTTTCGAGACTCTGCCACCCCATCGGAGCTCAACAGGCCCAACAGCTCTGGGGCTCTTGTGCCTGAAGATCGCATCAAACCATTTGCCTCGCGGAGATTAAGAACTTGCACCTTGTCCTGCAAGAGATGCAAGACCTGCAAGTGTGATCCACCACTGTTCGCGGCTTTGGCTATGTCAACCGCGGTGTGCCCACGCGAAGTCTTTTGCAGCGGGTCGGCTTTGGCTTGCAGCAAGATGTGAAGCATATCGTGGTCACCCGTCCGCGCGGCTTCGTGGATTGGGTAAACGCCGTTTCGGCGGAGACGGAAGCAGCCTGTTGGAGTCTGCGGCTCACAGACTTCCGAGAATCCATGCGCTTGCAGAAAGTCCTGGAGCCTTCTGGTTCTGTGCCGCTTTAGTTTGCCCCGTCTGCTGGCAGGCTCTGTGGTGCTGGACTGCGAAGTGTTCAAGCCAACACTTGAGATCTCGACGAAGGTGTTCGGCAAGCCCGTGTCAATTGATGAGAAAGCGGTGTTGACAATGCGCGGCCGCGACACTCTCCCCGGCATGGCTGCCGATACTCTTGCTGATTGCAAAGTCTGAGCCGGCCAGAATCCGACGTGTGAGGTAAACGCATGGTAGGTAGGAGCTGAACATTGCAACAAAAAGATTGCCAAGCTGGTGTGATGCTTTTGGAACTGCGATGCGTCCCGGCATGAACTAAGGACTGCCTTCAGCGAGGTCATGGCATTGTCTCAGGAAACAAAAAACAAGCACTCCTCAGAGTGCAGCAGTCCTGCAAATTCTGCAAGCCTTTGCCAGATCAGATTTTTGGCCCTGCTTAAAGCTTTGACCGGCGGTGCTTGCTGTTTTTGTCTCAAGAGTTTCTCTGACCGCCACTTGCAGCACCTAAGTCCAAGGCCTTGGGTTCATGCTCCAATGCTCGAAAGATTCGTTGCGAAGGACCGGAAGAATCTGATCTCACTTTCCTTGCGTCCCCAAGAGTGCGGACCCTTGCCCGCTCAGTACACCGCGGTGTACGTTTCTTTTCAGGTCACTCAAGTCACCTTCGAAGAGAGTGGTGCCGTCTGGCATCCTCAGCGTGAGACGCGGAGACACTGAGAGACACTGAGACGGAGTCTTTGACCCGACTGGGTTTAGCCGGGAAGCCGGAGAGTGCCATGGCCCTGGGCCTGCACAGGTCGGGATCCACACCCTTAGCCCTTGTAGATTGCAGCCTTCACCAGAGTAGTGACAGTCTAAGATGCTCTACAAGTCTACAACTGAATCAGCACCATGTCAGATGCACTCGGAGGCAACACCGTGGCCTGCCCCTGCACAAAGTTGCATGTGAGAACCCGTCCATCAGGCAGCCGAACACATCCCCGTCCGTGACGCCTTCCATCCTGCGACTCGGTGGCAGGCGGCACTGTTGGAAGTTGCTGCTCGCTGCTCGCGCGACTCGCGCGTGCCTTCGCCCGGTCGGTCCTTGAACTCGCCCCAGTACGATGCGTTCTTCTTTTCCAGGACCCCTCGACCCTCAAAGCGTCCAAGACGGAAGTCTCCCTTGTAATGGAGTCCATCTGCAAGGCGAAGACGCCCAAAACCATCAGGGCGACCATCCTTCATTTCTCCTGCTATTACAAGAAGCGGCTCCAGCTGTTTGGATTCCGGGCGATTTCGGTCGTCCTGGCCTTCGTATTCGCTTCCATCTGGCAAACAGCGCTTCGATTGCTTGCACGCCGGTCGCTCCGGCGTAAGGTCGCGCTGTCTTGACAGAGGGACTCGGCGGGGAGGTGTCCGCGGCAACCTCACCGAGCTAGCGCAAGACAGCATGCACCCAGCCACAAGCCTTTACTCAGTATTCACTCTCTGCCGAGCTTCGAATTGCCACGTGAACTGCAGCTTCTTTTTGGAGGGATGCTCTTCGGAGAAGAACTCTCCGAGGAAGACGAGGAAGAAGACGAAGACGAGGAGGAGCTCGAGCGATTCCGGCATGGAAGGGTTGGCCGAGCAGTGCACGCCTGCTGGAGGCCAGAGCACACCAGCTTGCGTCATTGTTCTCTGCATTTTCGCGCGGTGTGCGTCTGCGTCGTTCGCATGAATGCCTGTCCGTTTGTCTCTGTCAGTCTGCACTGTCTCTATGGAGAGGCACAGGGCATGCACAAGCGAAGGGTGTGATTTCCTATCGACATGTTTGAGCATCTGTACTACGATTCGTAGCCATACCAGCCTCTGATACATCAACTGCTGTATATAATATAACATCTTTGCTTGCTGGCGCTGCTGAATGCTATCCGATGAATCTGTAGATACTAGGAACTTACAAACGGGGATGCATGGTAAACTAAGCATGTGCGACGATCATGCATGTCTAAGTGGCCATAAACACGGCGCGCCGTCAAGATGTGGAGTTTTGGGTAAGGAGCAAGACCAGCCTCGCAAATGGTTTTGCTGTTCGATTCTGAGCTTATTGGTCGCGTTTCAAAAAACCTGGTATCCACCTCAAGCACAGCTCCCGCACCCTCTGGCTTGAACGTGCCACACATCAGTATTCAACAGCAACATCGTAGGTGCAAGCCGTGCTGCGAAACGTCTCGCAACAACCGTCTGGCGACATGTCTGCACCAATCACTGGAGTGTGGCCGAACTCTGCTCGCTCCTTGTTGCTGTGTATTCGCTCGGTGCTTCATTTTCGTGATTTTTCTGTGTAATCACTTTCCGGATAGGATAGGACAAATTACGCGAAAATGAACGCATATGCTCCAAGAGCTGTATGAAGGCACAGTAAAGCAAATCGTCCATTGTGGAACCCATGGATGCTTGTTGTCGCTATGCATTCGCACACCTGGACTTGGTAAATATGTGGTCCAGCCTTTTGTTGCCTTGCAGTTGGGTCCTCACGGGTTCCACACGGATCCTAATGCTTTTTGTGCGTTCGCTAGAAGGCTGGACCAAGTATGCGTAATCCCGGTGAAGTTTAAGAAGAAGCTGTTACTCAAGAAAGACACGTAATGGGTTTGTGTACCACCAGGCAAATATATTGGGATGCTATGTCTGTTTCTACGTATCTATATAAGGTCCGCAAAAGGGACCGCAGGGGCGCAACCATATACACGTGCATGCTTATACATGTTTGCTTCTAAGTTGGGCCTCGCCCGGCTGAGTTGTGGCCGGCCCTCGCTTCGGTCGGCTTTGTGTCGTAACAGATTGCTTTGGCGTCGGCACTTTCCTAGCCAGCCAGGGAAAAGGAACACAAGAAGGGTCGAAGGAACGCATTCTCACGACGTCGTTGGCCTAGGGTCTTTGGAGCCTTCGGCGTGCTCTTCGCGCTTGGGGCTCGTGGCCGAACTTGACGACATTTCGGTGGCGTCGCGGCGTCCGCTCGCCTCTTCAGAAACACAACGGCATGTTTCAGTGCTTACTTGAGCGATAACGATTGTGCTGCTCTGCCGTGCCGTAAAGCCCAGCCTCTTCCTTGGCGGTGTTCGCGGCGTGTATGTTTCGGAAGTTGTCCTGTGCTGATAGCATGCACTGGGCCAGGAGTCTTTTCTCTCGCCCCGCTCCTCTTTGCTGGTGGTGTTCGTGATGTGCGCGCTTCGCAGGCAGCGAAGCCAGCCTGCAGCTGCCTGCCGAGTGCCTTCCGGGCCAGCCACTCTCACAGCTTCATGGATTATGCGATTAAACCGTTAATGCCACCCCGAGGGCCTGGGCACGAAGGCTTCGTCTGAGCTCTTTGATGACCCCATCTGGCCCCCCAAGCTGCTCTTTCAGCTGACCCGAGCTCACAAGCCTTTTCATTCCTGTCCACTTCGAAAAGCGACAGAAGATTTCAGACTACACGCGATCCCAACACACGTGGAGTAAGCCTGACTATCTTCATCCAATTCATGCACATCGGGAACAACCCGAAACATCGAGTGTCCTTGATAATGCCGGAACCAGCCAGGCTGCCGCAAGGCAGCGACTATCGCCCGGTAGTTCTCGGGGTGCACAGACGGCCCGACGAATAGCGCACCAGCGTTATTGTCCGCGAGCACATTCCGAGCAAGCAGCTCAGGCGACCCGTTGAGGTATCTTTGCCTGCACACTTCAATCAGTAAAACCAATCCGTCTCCGCACGACCCGCACACGTTTGACCAATTTGCAGCTCAGAAGCCAAACGCTCGGCTGCCCCAACTCAGCACGCCACCTGCTGTCCACCCGACTCAGGGACAGGGTATCGTCCGCCTTCAGAGCCTCACGTGCGGTTTGAGACAATGACAGAAATACAAGTGTTGAGCAGATGTAGAGGCAAGTCAAGATCCGGTTCTGTCAAAGTAGCTTTCATTGCAATCGCCCCTCCGAGAAGAGTCGGAGAAGGTGTGGCTTTCACTTCTAGATGTAAGTTTGCCGTCGGTGCGCCCACCGCTGCGAACACCAGTAGAACACTGCACTTGACGGCGTGCCTCGGCAATACTGACAGCTGCCCAGCAGCAGCATTGCATTGCTGACTCTTTCGGCATCTGCTCATGAGCTTAGCTCTGTTCTTTGTACACGTCCACACAGATGGCTGACACTGTGTTCGGCTGATGGTGCCATGGATGCCTCTTAAGCGGTTGATGGCGTGTGAACGCGTGTAGACGGCCTGGCTGCCGGAAGCAGTAGCCCTTGCTTTTTCTATGATCCTTCGGAGCCGGAATATCCCCGTCAACGAGCACATCAAGAAAGGCATGGGTCCTATGTCATGGCTGTCATGGCCCGAGTCATGCTCAGAGCCGTTGCAACCACCACTCAGACCGGACACCCTATGTCTGTTCACGCAGGTCCACCCCCAGGAAAGGTCGATCCATTTCTCCCTGAAATTCACAATCATCAGGCGCCTTGAGCGATTGTCTTGGCATGTCTGCACCCCGACATGCTGAAACCAGTCACACTGCAATGCATGGCTCAGACTTGACTTGGGGGTTCTGTAGGGGAAGACAACATCGAGATCAGGACTGCACCTCAGCTCTAGGCTAGGATCAATCAAATACGAACGGGATGCATTCAGTTCGAATGCTGTTGACTTGCAACCCACACAATGTGGCAATAGGAAACAAACACAGCAAGTCTCGTGACGAGCTTAGAGTGATTGTGCAGGGGTGCACCGTCCGAAGCCACACTCGTCTAGACGCATTTGCTGCCTTTGGCTCTGCAGCTTCTGCAGTGACAGTTCTAAGGATCGCCGCCTCTTCTTTGACGTTGTCCCCTGAAGCTCTTTGCTGATACCAGCGCTCCGCAGCCTTTGCCTGAGGTGCCGCAGCACTCCACTGTTCAGACCCTTCGGCCGACTCAGGCGACCTTCGGTTGCCAGCCGCTTCATTCCTGCAGGAAGCGCATCATCAAGGACGCGTACAGCCTTACGATATCTTACGAGAGAAGAAACAAGCCTCACCTTTCCTTGATAATGCCGGAACCAGCAGGGCTGCCGCAAGGCAGCGACTATCGCCCGGTAGTTCTCGGGGTGCACAGACGGCCCGACGAATAGCGCACCAGCGTTATTGTCCGCGAGCACATTCCGAGCAAGCAGCTCAGGCGACCCGTTGAGGTATCTTTGCCTGCACACTTCAATCAGTAAAACCAACCCGTCTCCCCACGACCCGCGCAAACGTTGGACCAATTTGCAGCCCAGCAGCCATACGCTCGGCTGCCCCAACTCAGCACGCCACCTGCTGTCCGCCCGACTCAGGGACAGGGTATCGTCCGCCGTCAGAGCCTCGTGAGCTGTTTCTTTTCTCGAGAGTTGGCACAAGCATGGTGCACTGAACAGACGACAGCACACAAGAGAAGCAAACAAACAGTAAGCCGCAAAAAAAGTCTGTGAAATGTGCATATTCTTGCAAACAACACGATCGACAGCCTGCTCTGCCGTACCGCCTGGTATGGCCTGGTACTCTCATCTGCACTTGCTTAACAGCCAGCGCACCTCTGCAATCATGGAAGCTGCCCACCATGGCGGCGGCGCCGGCATTCAGAAGAAATGGATCAGGAAGCAGTTGTGCTGAATGTCAACTTCCTGCGAGCCCTCTTCTTTAAGAACAATCATTGGATGTTCATATCACTCTGTGCTTGCGCACCCCTTCATTCTTGTTGAGAATTTGAACTGCTCCACAAGAGAACGCCCACATCTTTTCTGCTCCGATAGCATCTTAGTTTGGAGCCAAGCTCTCGACTCGACGTGAACTCGCATGCCACAGCAGAAGTCTGTCCACTGCCGGGTGCGTGCATCAGGTGTAGGCCCAGTCTCCCTTTAGCAGCTCATGCCCCAGCTTAGCAGCTTTAGCACTGTTCCATGGACTCCTTGCAAAGCGCCTCCTGAGGCTCCGCCGGAGGCTCCGCCTGAGGCTCCGCCGGAGCGGCGCCTGAGGTGCCTCCAGGAGGCTCTGGAGGTGGAGGCGCTTCGTGCAACGGGAGCGGCAGCGTCTGCAGTCCAGGAGCACCTTTGGCACGCAAGACGAGAGCTTGTCGTGCATTCTGCAGGAGTTTCATCAGTTCAATCTGCTGAGAACTTCACCTGGAGCCGGGATGCCCTGCACGGTGGCAAATGCCTGAGCTAAAGCCCATATGTCCGCGCTGCTGGGCCCAGTTTGCACCTGAACGCAGGCACAGGTCCCCATTACAACTTGAAGGTCTGCAGCTGATTTGCTTGGGTCTTCACTGCCTGGTCTGCCTGTGGCCCCCCAGCTGTCGAATAAATGACCTGGGCGGAGGGGTAAGAAGTTGACCTCGAATATCCTCACATGGCCCTGCACGGGGTCGCTTTGCGAAAGGCCCTGGCAGCACCTGGTACGAGGGCTGGAACCGGGATGTTGCCCTCGTGCGACACCTCCAGGCTCGATGCCTAAACGTCTGTGCTGGCATGGTACTACGGACCGCAAGAGGTGTCGGCACGCCCGCAAAGTTCGAAGCACTTGGGCGAGAAACTGAATCGGATGTCAATGGCATGCGGCATCCCTCTCCTATCGGTGCCTACTGCAGCAATGCGTTGGATCAACGCCCAAGAGTTAAAGTAGGCATAGGCGAACATGAACAACACTCGGATGAATGTGGGGCAGCTTACGGACCCAAGGCTGCACAACCGTGTAGCTGAACAAGATAAGCCTGCGCCCAGTATCTAATCGGCTGGCACAAACAGCTGGGCTGGAAGAATCGGCATTAATATTGCAAGGATGGGATCTCAATGTTGCGGGATCTCCTACACGGACTGCAAAAGCTAGATCAACCAGGATAGTGCCGTGACTTCTCAGGGTTCTGGTAATCACAGCCTTTGAGAAGCGGCAACGTCTTGCAGAACCGCATGCGTTTTGGTAGAATCACGGCATTATCACGACTGATCTGAGAGGGGGAATAAACTCGATCATGCACCGTGCTCATACGAACCCCGAAACTGACAAACACGGGATCCATACGCGGGGGACCCCAAGCTTACTGTACTTAATTTGAAGAGGCGGATGGCTTCGCGGCCTGGGGTGGATGCTCGGCAACCGGCCTCATCTCTTCGTCCTGCAACAGACATGGGCCGTTGTCAAAATTATGGTCCCTTTTGGGGTACTCTCGTTAATGGGTGCCGTATTATAATAGGACGCAAAAGGGGACCATAATTTTGACAACCACCCACATACCAGTTGATTCCTCTACAATGGGTGCCTACAGCCAGCTAAACGAAAAACCCGAGAAACCCAAGCATGAAACAGATGAAAGCATGGAACAACTCAACCTGTGTGACACAAATTCAAAAATTTTCTGGTTGTCTACAGCCTAGATGTTTGACAAAGCCTGCTCTGCCTTTCGATTCCCTTAAAGTGCCCAGTTGCACTACATGCTTCCATAGTCTACTGTGTCTTCTGTGGTTTGAGCTTACTCTTTCTAGTTTGGTTGTGTACTTGAAGATGAACCTATCTTTTCGTGTGTTCTTGTTTGGTGCCTGTATTGTCGATTACATTGCTAGTCTCTGGTGGATTTATCGAAGTCTCCTTCGCCCATTTAATTCATGTTGATTGTTGAGTCGTATGGTGGCCTAGCTAACAGCTAAAACACCCATGTGAACTTGCAGGACAAGGCGCAACGCTTCAATCCGCTAGCGGAAGACCCGCCTGAGGTGGGAGCTGTTCCGTGAGAAGCCCATCTGCGGCCGGCTCCGCTGGGAGCTTGGCTTCCTCGACACCTGGCGGGCGTTTGGGGCACTGCCCAGCCAGCACCGGACGGAGCCACGAAGCACTGTGCTTTTTCGATGTCCAGCGCAGCTGTCAATCCACGTCTCCTCCGACATCCTTTGGCCCCGCCATCAGTTTGCCTGGGCGGAAGCTTTGCAAAGATGTCCCTAGAGACAGAGACGCAAGGCTTTGTCGAACCGTGATCTGACCAGCTTGACTCAGACAAGTGGCTCATGAGCTGCTGCATAACCGTCCTGTCTGGCCATCAGAACTCGACACGAACGGCGGTGCCATGCAGGCATCACAACATCCGAGGCACTGCTGACGCTTCAGGATGCCCACAAAGTCGGGATTTCTGATGAGCTCCTCCTTCAGAGAACGGGAACCGTATGGCAGCAGTTGGTAGCATGGTCCGTGTAGACATTGACATCCCTTTGCCGCAGTCCTGCTTCATGACGGCCGCAGTTTCGACCTCATCGGCGGCCACGCCGTGAGCCTTCTCCACTTTAGCATGCACCAGCGCCTGCAGCACGACTTGTGGAAAGTGGCGTTCGGCTTCAGCTGAAGTCCGCCTTCAGGGCGACTGTGGCCGCCTTGAAATCCTGAAACTGATGAGTCTCAATCGGACTATGCGCGAAACACAGAAAACTCTGCTGTCCTTGGATTCCGCATTTGGCTCGCTCAAGAAACTGGCAACTAGCTTCCTGAGCTGACAATTAGCTTCCGGAAATCTTCATGGGAACATGCTGAGAACCGATGTTGACTCCTGAATACACTCGGCAGTCAGCTCCATGAGCAAGCAGCACTTCAGGCGGCTGTAGGTCCGCCCGTGCAGAACATCAAAATAGTTTGATACAGGCACGCATCTTCAATACACAATAAGGTGTCGTAAAGCTAGACCAACAACCAGCCGTGCAGCATGTCACTGAAAGAAATCGTGGTGAAACTGAGCGAAGAGTTCACTTCACAAGCTTTTCGGCTGAGGCATATGATGGCTCCCATTAGAACAGTGCCTACCCGCGCCAGGACGCAAATCACATGGATGCAACCACTACGTGCGAATTTAATTCACGGGCTCCGACACGCAACCCAATATGCAAAATGCGACATCATGGCAGGGAGCTAATCAGAAGCTTCGACTTGCCAATGTCGAAGGCAACACAGTGTGCAGAGTTAACAATGCTCACTGGTCCCAGTACTGTGAGCACCCACGCCAGCGAGAGAGAATGTGACGCAGTTTGCACGGAATGTCAGCTGCGAAGCTGAGCAGCAAATTGAAATGAGCGACAGCAAACCAGTGTGTGTTGTCCAACAATGTGATGACCAATCTGCTCTCACCCCCTGCCGTTGACTCCTCGCCCACTTCACGCTTCTCACTTCTGACTCTCGCTCTTCTCAATCTTCTCAGTCTCCAATTCTTTTTCACTCCCCAGGAGAGTGTCCCGCTCATAGCGGCACTGAGAAATGCCAGCAGCAACTTGAGCAGCATTTCAGAAGCAAAGCTGAGCAGCAAACTGAAATGAGCGACAGCAAACCAGTGCAGCTGCCAACAATGTGAGCAGCAATCTGCTCTCATCCCTTGCCGCTTGCCCTGCACTCTCCTCATTCTCATCACTTTCCTCACTCTCCTCACTGTTCTCACGTCTCACTTCTCTCACTTCTTCTCACTCTGCTTATTCTCCCCACTCCTCTGCACTCCGCATGCAAGAATGTCGCGCTCATTGCCGCGGTGAGAAATGAGCATCTCAGAAACAAAGCTGAACACCGCTGACTCCTCACTCTTCATTCTTCTCACTTTTCTTCACTCCTTCGACTTCTCTCACCCTTCTCACTTCTCCTCACTCAACAAAATTCTTATCCATGGGAAAGCTGAGCAGCAGGCTTCCTACTGTCTCTTGACTCCTGATTTCTCTCACTCCTGATTCCATCGCAGTCAAGTTTGCTCGGCGTCTAAGGTGGCGAAGGAATGTGAATCGAGTTGCGAAGGGGCCGAAGCACGCAGGGTAACGTTCATATTGCCTTTGCCTTCGCTTCGCTGAGCTTGGAGGCGCTCTTCTACTTGCTGTGGTAGTGACGGCTCCATTCCGATGATATAAGGAGGTGGTACAGCACCAACATGACAAACTGCCACGAACGGACCTGCCTTGCTCAACGGTATGAAACTGCACATCCCCTCCTGTCGCTGTCGCACGTCTGACGACTCGTCTTTCACCTCGAGCACTGCGCCACAACGCCATGGCCGCTGCCACATCTTCTGCTGCAGCACGCCGAGCTGGCGTCGGAACACCTCGTTGACTTGCAGGTTCAACGCCTTGTGTCTTGTCCCGTCGGTGTTCTTCTTGCTGTCGCCGAAGTTGCTGCAGCTGGGCCGTTTCGCGGCGTGCCAACTCGTTTTCGGTAGCCGTAACCAAGTGCTGCGCTACAATGCCAGCAGCCAAGCTGGCGGCTGCAGCAAGCTGTCATTGGCGTGACTGGAACCACAACACCGGGCACTGTCCGGCTTTCCGGGGCATCCTCGGCTCCGCGCCTTCCTCTGTAAGCTCCGCTGTCTCAAAGCCAGGTCCGACTCTCTTGAAACTCTGGTGTGCCGCTGCCGCCGTCCAGAACTCTGATCTCGAACCTTCTCGACGGATTCCTTTCATCTCCAAAGGATGACCGCTCTCTTCTTGCCTCGCTGGCCCCGCCGGGGCAACTCAAGGGGTGTGTGAGCCACGCAGCTCGTCCTGCATGGCTTCTCAGGAAGACTCGCTTCCTATGGAAAGAGTCTTGAACCGGTAAGAGCCAACAGGACGAGAGGGAGTAAGACAGTCTGGCAGTCAGACGATCAGATGACAGTAGTCATTCACACGCTGCTTGCCAAGCTTCTCCAGCTCCACGAGCGCAAACTCCTGAAAAACACGATGCGCCGAAGATGCCGCTATCAGTGGCCTTCAAAGGCCTTCATCGCGAGAATCTTCGCGACATCCAGGTCCGCACCGCCTGGCTTCATGTCGGCGGGGTGCTGGCCGGACAGCCGCACCATTGACTCCATCACCCAGGGGTCGTTCTGCTGCTCAGCCACCTGCTACCAGGACCACGTGTAACTATCTGTCTCACATGAGCTGTTGGCTCTTCGGCCTAGACCATCCAAAGTCGCAACGAGCCATATACAGTCCATCTCTCGTGGACTCTGCTGCCAAGGTGCCATGGCTTCAAACTCTTGGATACTAAGCCCTTGCTTCTCCAGCGGGTCGACTAGATCGCAGGCTTCCACACGCTGGTACGCTTCAGCTATGGAGACTTCCTGTCACGGCAATCACTGCTTGCGATTCCGGCTGTGCCAGTTCTACAGCCAAGTGGGACTCGACAGAAACGGCCAATTGCTCGCTCTCTCTGCCTTGCCGGACAGCTGCTCGCGGACGAGCTCCTGAAGCAGGCTATCGAAGAAGCTTCCAAGCAACGGATCGATGAACTTGAGGACTAAACTTGACTAAACTTCGTGATAGATGCAAACCTGCTTTCAGGCTGCACCCAAGCCGATTCACATATGTCATGCTGAGTCTACGGCATATCTGTCCAAATCAAATCCTCACCACTGCTGCTTCGTCAACTCTGACGGCATTTTCTCAACTCGGGCTGCACACACGCTTCCACGGGAACGATGAGACAGTCAATTGACAGCAATAAGAAGCCTCTACTCACGTCTGCGCTGATGTTGCTTCACTTGCGAGGGTTTTCATTGCTCGAGCAAGCGGCAGGCGAAGTCTCTGTCAAATTCAACCTCATAGCCCTACACGTCCGCAAAAACCGAATACGAAGCCAATGTCCCTGAGACTCCACCAAGGAACCTCCACCACCCGCTTTGCCCGCTGCTCCACGTCCAGCAGCTGCGTCAGCACCTCCTTCAGCAGCGACTTCGGATCCTGAGGGCCCGAGCACAAGACGAAATGAGAGTGATTTCGGGGCCTTAGAATAAAGCCTTAATAGGGTTTTGGGGGGCCCATTATACTATATTTACAATAAGGGACCCCCAAAATAGGGTTGGACCAGAATGTGGCCCTGGGCTTTCCTTGCCCGCAATGGAGCCATTCTCTTCCTCCGCTTCGTCCCTGCGTGTGACATGTCTCTCTCAGAGCTTCCTCTCAGGGATACAAGCTCTGCCTCAAGAGCAAGTAGAGCACCGCCAGCATGAACAGACTACCCGCCGCAAGGATTGCAGGCTTCAGATCACTCATTGCGGGCATCTGTCCTGGAAGCATGTCAGTTGCACCGCAGCACCGCGCCCCCAGAGTCACCGATTCAGACAAATTCAGAACGAAAGCTGGTGAAGGATGCAGATATTGATATGGAACTTTTGAAGCCCCTACCACTGGCTTCTACATAAAGATCGAGACCTCGTCAACCGGCCACCACAGCTCGGCCAATCCAGGACCGAAGAAGGGGCAGAGACTCTGTCGGATCTCGTAGGAAAAGGAGCCTTTCACGGTTAAAACGCTTTCTGGCTGGACTCTGACATCGACCTTACATACATCTTCATCTAAAGCTTCATGGCAAGCTTGAAACCGCTTGTGAGGTAAATCCTGTCAGTTTTCACTTCGCGAATTGATGTCTAAGTTGTATGTTGGCTGATGTTGTCTCGTTAAGAATCAAGCCAGCAGCTGCGGCAAAATCGCGGTCAAGTCTGGCAGCTGATGGCAAATCGATAGCACGGATAGGTTGCACGTTTTCGAACTTAAAGCAAGACACTGATCTTCATGAAGCTAAACTGCCACGAAGATCTTCGCTCGTGCATTAAAAAGGTATGGTTGCTGTCCCTGTCGCTGCAGTGGATCCAGATGTCAAGCCACAACCCTGCAAGACCAAATAATTTGTACCCATGCTGGATCTTGATACTGCCGTCGACTGGAACGAGCATGTCATTACCTTCCGAGTGTCACCACGCACCAAGCCTGGAGAAGCTTTCTTGGATGCTACTAGTTACGAGTATCTTGATCTTGTAATTGATCTTTATGCTTCCATGTCCGGGGCTGCCTGCCAACAGTCTTGGTGGCTGCTCAGATGGAGAAGACTGTCTGCAACCTAAGCAGATCATCGGAAAACTAGACCTATGCGGCCAACAACTCCTTCTCGGCAGAGGAGTACCTGTTGGAATTGCTTTCCACTGTGGTTTCTTGCAGGCACAAGGCTCGAAAACCGAAGACCTTGCATGGTTCGGACCTGCTTCCTCCACTCTGCCTTCGTTTCGGCGCACTCCTCTGATGCGCCACGGTATGTCTGAGACTCCTCTACGAAGTACAGGACGTTCTCCTGATAACTCAAAACGAAGAGAGCGAGGGCTGGCATCAGAAGTCTCTTCTGGCCTCAGGAGTACCCTGAAGGACTCCGTGGCCGAGGTTCAGGATATGCCTGGCATCGAGGCTTCTCCAAAAACTTTAACCAAAACAAAACATACTCCCGCGAATGTTCATTTACATCTCCAGCCTTCCAGGGCCTCCGACTGCATCGATCGACTTTCGGACCGCCTGAGCTTCCGGGCGAGGCGCAGACACTGACAGGCTCATGCCCACGGCCTCTCGGACTTCCGACTCACTGCCGTACCGCAGGATGTAGGGATCAACCTTGCAAGACAAGAACATTAATCGGGCGAAGTGCGAGAACAAGCTGGGCACAACCGGCCAGTTGCCGTCCAGGGTTATCAACGGCTGCAACACCAAAGCAAGACCATCCCAACTGGCAAAGATTGTCTTGAGCACGAGAATCAGCATGAGCCGGATGGGCATCGCAGCGGCATCGCAGCGGCAGCGGCACCACCACCACCACCACCAACACCACCGTCACCACCACCGTCACCACCACGAAAGATGGACAAAGCTAGATGACCTCTCCACACATGAACTCTGGTAGGTCCGGCACATTCCCTTGCAGGATGAGCCCTGTGCCGTCTACCTCGGCGCAAAGCCGTCCAAGGAGTCTGGGCCTTCGGGTCATTTGCCTAATAAATAAGAGAGATAAGAAACGATCAGCTTCAGGGTTAAAGATATGCAGCGGACAGGAGTGTCTGTCGTTGCAGCGAGGTGCGATCTTTGCAGCCTCCTCCAAGCGCATGTGCCTTTAGCATCCGTGTGCACCGTGCAAGCTGTGCAAGCGACAGTAACCGCTTCCCCTTAGATGCTGCCTAGCGGCCCGTCAACACCAAGGACATCTATGTGACCAGCCAGTTCTGTGACCTGAGAAGCAAGAATATACGACATGAACGAACCAGATCAGCCTGTTCAGGACTTGTCGTGATCGCGCCTGGTCCTGCAAGTAGGATGAGCCCCCGTTGGCGAAGTAGATTATCGGCACATCCGGACAAGCCTTGCCATTTGCAGCATTGGCAGCATTGGCACAGGTCATTTTCATCAAGCTCTGCCATGGTGCCTGCCGCAAGGTAGCCGCCACCTGAACGGCGAATGAAACCCTGCTGACGCTGCTCCAAGCACGCAGCGGACAGAGAGGCGACAACACGAGCGCCTGCTTCACGCAGGGCGCAGCAAAACGTCTCCAGAGCTCTGGTGTGAGGCAATGGGCCCACGACCTTTCAGCAAGCACCGGGAATCTGCGCAGAGCAGGTGTTCGGAGAAGTCTCAGCAGTTCGCTCAAAGATCTGGATGCACTGCGCCCCACTTTCCACCTGCAAGCTACAGTCTTCAGTCCCTCTGATCTTCAATGTGTTTCAGTCCCACCTGATAGATGGCATAATTGCTGATCGTTACGGTCATCCGGCGGAGGAATTCGTCCACAACCTGTCAAGCAGTGAGCTCTATGACTGCTGTCTAGTAGGAGCTGACCCTGCGGTGGATGGACGAAATCTTGCAGCACCCAGTCTCACTAGCACACCCGACCATGCTCTTTTTCTGCAGCTTCTGCAAGCAGCTCTAGTAGCCAAAGACGAAGATGACCTGGTCACCCCAGACAAGCTGAGCTCTGACGGGAGGGCTTATACTCACCCCCGACAGGTGCTTCCCCACGACCGTTCCCCAGTCCTTTTTGGGAACCGTGTGGCTAAAATCCATCTGCCAAGTGATGCATGATGCCATGCTGAAGTCATCATCGTTGTAGCATGCCCAGACAATGGACTGGACGTGATTGATCTCTTCGTCCGAGAAACCCTTGTTGAGGACCCATCGCGGATGCCCCTCTGGATGCGGCTTGTTTGCCATCTTCTCCTGCATCTCCGCGAGGTTCGGCCAAGAGATGCCTTCGCGAATGTCGTTGTCTGAGCTTTTGTGGTCACGCAGAGCTGAGCAGCTGGATAACATTAGCATCGCCACGAGGATATGCATGGCGCCAAGAAGCATGAAGCTTTGCTCAAGTACACAGACGACGAGCCGACTCCCAAACGCTAGAATCACGGCTGCGGATGGAGGTGGATTCAAAAACGACGGGCCGAATATGGTCAGTCCTAGAGATGCAAAGGGGAAGAAATTGGGGCAGCATTGCAGTATGTTCTCTCTGCATCATCCTTAGATTTAAAAGAGCTGCAACAAAAGCACAGAAAGACGAAACACGGTTCTCTGTTCTCTCCCTCAAAATACAAGAAGGCTGCGTCAATGCTTTGTCAGCTAGCTCGATGAAGTGGTCCTTTGTTGGAGCCCTCCCTGCTCCGAACAGCCTGCTATCAAAATACATCCAGATCAACGTGTTGCTGAGAACTGAAAGAACTAATTGTCATATTCATTAAATGCATGATGCAATCCCCAACACTTCACTTGCTGTTCCACAAGTCGCTCGATCAGTTTACTTCATACGTCATGATATCAAGACAACCGCTTCGGAGAGCAGCAGAAAGAGTAATGCACCCTTCAGAGACCAGGCCTCGGGTTTGCTGAACATCCACTTCTTGAAGAGGGCCGCTTCTTTGGTGCCACCTGCCTCGAAACGCATCTGGGAAGATCCGAAAAGAGGGGGCCCCAGTATAGTACCCTAAACAGTAGGATCCTTATTATAAGGACCCCAAAAGAAGGTACCCCCTTATTTTCGGAAATTCCCATCTCACTTCGCTTGCTGACCTGCTGGGCTACTCACCTCGACTGCATAGGCAGCCAATGTCCAGGGTGCTCCAACAAAGCCTTCGATGGCACTGTGTTGCATCACACCTCTGCTCAGGTTACAGCTTGCAGGGTACCTAGCAAGCTGCACTTCTTCTCCGTTTCGCTCCTCAGCGCCTCCCAAACGGAGTACAAGCATGCGAAATGGGCCTATCTGCCGCAAGCTCCGGAGTTTGGTGCAACGTCCCGAGCTTCCCATCCTGCCTGAAGCGTCTCTTTCAAAAAGCCGTGGCTGTCTTTGAAGCCCTCGTGGCTCGAGACTTCCCTGCAGAGACCGCGAGTCTGAACAAGCTCTTTCCGCTTCTTCCGAGCAAGTCCTGATCTGGCTGGGGCCCTCTTGCAGGCGGTCCTGCAAAGTAATCCGCCACTGCCAAGGCTTCCAAGCACAGCTGGGCATGGGCTCAGCTTGCGATTAGCGACCGTCCTCCAGGGTCCGCGCCAGGTCGCCGAGCACGATGGGCCCTCGTCCACGCACCACGTCGAAGCTAATGCCCATAGCTGGCAGGGGCGTCAGAATGTCCGAGAAGACCTGCTAGGACATCAGGCGTGTCTTGTCCATGCATTCTTCTCTAAATACCGACAAGCGGCAATGACTCCATCCATGCCGTACCTGGACAGGGAAGGCCTGCAGGCCCTAGATACGTCACGATGCCAACATCTGCATCTTCGACTTGGGCCAGAGCTGTCTCCAGCACTGGAGCGAGAGTTCGATGGCCATGTCCGGCGTCTCCGAGCGCTGCCTAACGCAGCACAAGCCACACACTTCGCAAAAGGGCAAGAGTTTCACTTCGACGCCCGGCCTAAACGGATATCTCTCCGAGTACTTCCGAAAGGCCTTCATGTAGCGTCCGGCTTGCCGCATTAGCCACACGGGTGTGTGCTCCCCTGTCTCGCCCCGCGCCACACGCAGGAGCAGGTCGTGGGGGGCTGGGGTTTCCCTTGTGCCGAGCTCTGCCGGTCTTGGCAGGGTGCGCACTTTGCGAGCACCACCGCGCTGCCGGTCACGACGGCAGAGCGTCGCCGCACAGAGGCTCGCAGCAGCACCCAGCACGATGCCGGAGGAATCCCGGGGAAGTTCGGGCTTGGTGGACCTCGTCCTCTCAATGCGCAGCGCTCGGGCAACGGGCAGAGACGGGCTTGCCACCACAAAACCGAGGCTGCCCTCGGCCATGGCGTCAGAATCTCTGGCACCCTAAAATAAAGTCTCACAACAATGCTACGAGTAAGCCCGACAAGAAGCCGGCGCGAGCGCGGCAAAGGTTTCGGAGGCAACATGCCACATCATGCCAATTGCAAACGCAGCTCTCCACAGCAGCTCTGGCAAAGTGGCAGCAGTGCTACCTGAAGTCGCGTTCGACGGCACCTCGAAGCAGAGTCATCCCAGTGGTTCCGTGCGGCTACGGCCCTGGCGACCTCTGGCGGCGCAACGAAGTTGGACTGCAAGCCTCGGCCGCAAGGTCCAGTCCATCCGGTCCCCAACCGCTGCGCGGCCGTCACGCTAAGGTCTCGGCGTCTCGCCACCTCACTGAAGACGGCCTCAAAGTCCTTCAGAGACATGGGTCTGCTGCCCTGAGCCCATCGGTCCATGTCTACGCAAGCACGACCTCGCCGCGGCTTCCGGCGTTGTTGCCGCCGCTTGGCGCCTTGTGACGGAGACAACTTCAGGCTTCAACACTCTCTTGAGACGTTGCTGAGAAACGAAAAGCAGCGCTCGGCCAATGCCCAAGCGAGACCTCATCCCTCCGACTTCCCAAGAGGCCACGACACTGAGGTTGCTGGGCGTGCGGATGATCGGCTCAACGTTTCCGAGGAACTGGCGAATGTTCCTGCTATGTTCAGCTGAAAGGGGAGGAAAGAGTGTAAGACTGTGGCACAGGGAGATTTGTGAAGGCTTCTACCTTTGTAAAGGTCTGTTGAATCCACTTTTGGCATCAGAACGACTGCAAATCTCATCGCTTCTCTGTGAAGCAAAGTGGCCTGAGAAGGCCAGTTTGGAAGATGAGTTGCTGAGTTGCTGAGCACACAAGCAGGAATGTGCAACAAACACCGATGACCCACGCAAGCATCAGGCTGTCCCTGGCGGCATCCACTGCGCAATCTGCGACTGGTGGGATTCCATGTGGGACCTCACGGATCGCCGTTGAGTGGCTGGGACATGCAGACACTTCGTGGAGGCTCTGCTTGCTTTACATTGCATTGGGGCCTTAGGTTGTGAAACGATATGAAAAGCGTCTACACAGATATGACCCCTACCATGACCCGAATCTGCTCAGCAATTCATACGAACGCTTGACATCCCGTAGCGAGTTGTACCAAGGTGCTGGTCCCGGCGCAGGAGAGGATGCTCCTGAGGCGCATCCATCTCGCCCGGCTCAGCCCAGCCAACACTGCCCGCCTGGAGCTTCCAAACCCTTCCATGATCGATTCCAAACACTACAGATCCAGCATGAAACGTTGTGTCAATGTATAAGTATAATGTGGTGATGAAACATTCCAACAGCTGGCCCGGAATGGCGACGCGCAGCGAGCAGCCATGAACTGGGGTACCAACTGCAGCTGCAACTCGCAGTCCTGGACATCGGGATCGAACCGCTGCAGAATCGCGTACAACCTACAAACCTCCATGCTTCACCACACGCATGGCTGCCTGGAGGTGGTGGCATCTGCATCCGCCGGAACCTGGGCACCCAAACCGAACAAGACAGACCGTTTCGGCCAGCTCCTTCAGTTAATCGCGAAAGGCTGGTCAGCACGCTTTTCTGGTGTCCCTAATCTCAGCTGATTGCTGGCCACCCCTGTGGACTCCATGGATGACCTGAGCAGGGCGCTACAAGTCGAAGGGCTGATTATGCACCCAGGCCGTGAAACCTTGAAAACGCAGGGCTGTCTTTACGAATTCCTGCGGCAGCAGGGTAGGACATCGCGACAGATGCTCCGTCGAATCATTTAGAAGCATGAGTGTTACCATGTGGCAGCATCTCAGTAAAATCGCTGCTCTGCTCAGGTAATCTCTTGGCCGGCTGCGCCAGCCTCGCCCAGGTCGATATCTACCTGAAGAGTTGGGCAAACGTCGAAAGCCGAGGTCGCGTGGTCGCTGTTTGATTGCGCTTGCGAGATCCGGGCCCGAAAAGTCATGCTTTCGCCATCCATCCCGGGGTTTTCTTGGTCGAACCTTGGGGCATGCGCTGCACTCACTCTCTGTGAGCGTGAGACTGGTTGCTCTTCGTCTTCTCATTCTCCTGTTACTGGGTTTGGGGTCCTAGCTGGGGGGGTTGGGGTGCGAAGTTGGTGGTAATGGAGTGCGTGGGTGGGAAGGGGCAGGTGGGTGGTGACACAGTCCCGAACCGATCCAGAGTGTCGCGGGTACAGAACTATCAAGTTGATGGGCGGGGGCTGTCGACGATCTTCGTGGCGGTGACCTCTCGTCCCTTTTCTCTAGCACACCGGATGGCTATGCACTCAAGATGCAAACTCTGCAAGCGTCTGCGTGCCCAGCACTTGGATGGCATTCTGCAAGACCTCGCTTCCAGCTGCAGCGAGGTGACAGTCTCGATGCTGGGAGAGCGAGGCGAGATGATGTGAGGCTCACTGGAACTAATTTCTGGAAAGCGTGCAGAGTCACAAAAATCACCCGGTTCACGTTTCCAGACTCTCGGGCCGCCTGGTCATCTTACCATCGGGAGGAGGAGTTCCGTCCAAGTGGCACTGGCAATCCCTTGGCCATCGGCAAAGTCGCCGTCCATGTCACCGTCGTACTCCTACAAGACATCAATTGCCCTGATGTCCTGACAACGTTTTGGCGCAAGGCGAGGAGGCTGGGCCTCCTCGTTCTCATCGTAGCCTTCGTCCTCATCCTCGTCGCCTTCGTCCTCTCGCTGCGCTCGCTGTGCTCGCTGTGCTGGCTGCGTCCCGATTGGATAAATTCTTCTTTACGAAGCTCGGACCCTGCCGCCCTGCCCGTCCCCCTCTCCTCACCATCATGCCCATGATGCTCAGCCTCCTGCAAGCACCCAGGACATCAGGACGACACCCAGATCTCGCTGCAACACGCCGTGACCTCACCATCTGCATCCATCTGATCCATCTCTCCGCCTCGACTCGCAGTCGCTTAGTCGCTTGCTCTGTACAGGCTTTGTAGGAGGAGCCTGCCTTCCTCGTCTTCGTCTTCGTCCTTCAAGCGGTGGCAAATTTAGACCTGCTCTTGGAGCGGGCAAACTCCCCGCCTCCTCGAGGGCTTCGTCACCTCCTTCCCCCATCTCCTCGTCGTCATCCTCTTCCTGCTTTCATGTACCAGCACAGCTTCGACACTGCAAACGTCAATGTCCCAGCCACGTCGACAGCGATCCGTCCAGACCGCAGTGATGAACACTTCCAACTAGCATGTGCAGATAACCCATACCTGCAGTTTTACCTTCACTGCAACTGCCACAATGGTATCTCGGCAAATCAATCAGCAACGACACCGCTTGCAGTGTGCTCGGAAGACGAACGCGCATGCAGTGACAGCACGCCTTGTGCGACCTTTCAACGATCATCCTTCTGCAACGAGAGCTGTGGACAGTGAACGGGTGCGCGTGCGCACACACAAACGAAGTTCAGGTCCTAGCTGGGATTACCTCGACACAGGCATCATGCTTGGCACCCGCGAGGCTTTCAGCGTTGCTTCGAATATTCCAGCTACCTTCGAGATTTTGTTGTGTGCTTTGGCCTGACAGCAGGACTGCAGATGAAGTCCTGTTCTGGCTGCATTTCGATGCTGCGTGCTTTTCATAAATCTACGTTTTTTCTGTTAGGCTTGCGAAGCTCAAGGCCAAGCGTGTGCATTTGCACTGCAGCCAGCCTCCTCGTCATCCTCCACAGCCGCGATCTCTACGGCCTCCTTTTCCAGCAAACACTACTTCGTGAAAACAAAAGCCTTCTCACAGCCAGAAAACACACAGATGCCGCTGCGCCATGCCTGAAAAACACGACTGCCAAATGCATGGCTTGCTTCAGTGCTCAGCCCAGCTGCCGATTACACTTGTCAGTCAGGAGGTTCTCTGGGCCTCGTCGCCGGGTCGAAGCTCCTCTCGTCTGAGCGCCTCGCTGCACTTAACACCCCACTAGCTGCACTAGCTACTAGATGCTGCACAAGGAAGAAGCAGGAGGACCGCAGAAGGAGAGAAGAAGGCGCTAGTTGACCCTTTGCTGTTGGTGGCCTCGTCTACGTGAGCTTCCATGCCAATGACGTGGAAGACCCTGGACACGAAAAGTTGTGGCTTCAAAGCAGTCAAGGCTCAACATCTTCGCAATGTCATATATTGTCGTTCCGACTTCTGCGACCGATGGACGCAACACGGCATCACGAAGCTGGTACATTTTTGCTTCAGTGAAACACAGAAGAGCAGAGAACGGCAGGGGTCTCTCACTGCCTAGCGGGCTGGAACCAGTTCGATGCTTAGAACCACAATGACTGAACTGCTCGCCTGGCGCGCCGGGCTTGGTGAGAGGCCCTGGCCCGGCGGGTCGACGCTGCCAACGACCCTCTCGTTCGCGGCAGCATCCCATCTAATTCAATAACCACGGAGCTGTGGTTCTGACTGAAATAAAGAATACCACCCCGTCTTGGCATTTGGGTTTCGAAGGATTCTCAGCCCACGAACCACAGCCCCACAAATATTCGGGCGGGGCTGCCACCTAAAGGCAGAACCACCACAAGAGAAGCAAAAGTGGCGCAAGTGTCAGCAGCATTGCTCAGATGAAGAAAGCAAACGAAGCAGACTTGCTCCTCGACGATCATACTGCCGCCGGCTGACACTCGCACAAAATGGTCTAAAGCCCTGTGGGCTACCGCAGCGGCAACACGGCTGCCTACAACTGCACTGCCGCAACAAAGCATGGTACTCACGAGTCAAAGAGCTTGCCTCTGCTGTCGAATTACACTGAGGTCTCGAGTCCGAACCGGGCAGGGACGTGATTGCTCGAAGTGCTACTGCGGCGACAGACACGACTGCACATGTGCGCATACCCATACTATTCACCTCGGCAATGTTGCTCCTTGTGCCGCCAAGTTGCGCTCGAAGCTGTGGAGGCCGTGGACGCCTCCTTCCCTCTGGGCTGCGGCTGAACGCAGCTCGAAGCGCAGCTGACCCTCCTGACGAGGACACATAGTCGAATGTCGAAGGCAAACCCTGTAGAAGCCCAAACACAGCAAATCGGTTCGGGTCTGCACAGGAGCCAGAACGAGCTTGATTGAAGCGCAGCTGTGTGGGGATGAAACATGATGAAGATGCATCTACATGAGTCGAAGCAGCTTTTCTTGAGACCCTTGGTAGCCTCAACGGCACTAGCAAGAAAACTGTCAGCCCGGCGTAGCCCGGCAACCATACCATGCCGGTAAGAGCTCCGGGGATATTAAGCGACCTATATAGAAGCTTTGCACAATTTGCGCCCACTAACTTCCATTGCAGCTAAATTTGTAGTCAGACACGACGATGATTACGCCAAGTCGCTAAGGCCCAAGGCATGTTTTCGGCAGGCAACAACATGTATCCGGCCTGCAGCATCGCCTGCAGCTGGTCAACGCTCTTGGCGCCAATGTCCTGAAACCATGAATGGACACCAACAAGCAGCGCTCTGCCCAACTGACGTCAGATGAAACACATCGGCTGCAGGGGTCGTCCTGCATTCCGTGTCTGATGCCCTGAGTGAGATACGGGATGTATCTGTGGATGCTGCCTTTGTCCTGGACCGTGCCGGAGACACCCTCGCAGAGGCAGGGTCTTGCGTGGTCTTGCTGAGACATGGATTGATCTCTCCGAGCCACAGGGTTCATGCATTGCGAAGCAAAGCAATCCATCCCTGCCTGGGCTACCTTGATTGCCGAGGTTGTGCCGAAGTACCGGTCGTCGGAGCCCTGATGTATGGGACCATGATGTACTATGCGTCCCTCGTCTCGGCCACTTCGAGATACAAAGGATGGCAATTGTGGCCTTCTTCATGGCGTCGATCGAGCCCATTCCGCGGTAACGCTTCAGCCGCTTGCCGTCCTCTGAGTAGAAGTACTCTCCAGGTGTCTCGGACGTTCCTTTGCCAGGAACAACTGTCACTCTTATCTCAGATGTGGCTCCGTTCAGGTCACACATCAAGACAGCTCCCAGCAGTTCGATCCTGCGAGCAGGCTCCCGCACATGGCGGCACCGGCACCGAGGCTCAGCGCCTCACCAGGCGGGAGTCGCTTAAAGCCGCATCCACTACCGCTAGCCGCTAGCGATTCTGTGCCTTCACGATGTGACCAGGGCTGGAAATGCCGCCTAAGACGTTCGACGCGGGCAACCAAACGACACGCTGCGAAGGCTCTCTTCCTTCCTTCCGCTGGGGATGAGTCTGCTCGCGCAGACCCGGGCCAAGGCCCCCCCTTCCCCATTTAATCGGTGGAAGAAGCTCCGGGCTTTGGGCCTTCTCTTTCTTTCTGCTGGGCATAAGGGTCGCGTGCGACCCACAGGCTCTCGGCCCGCCCAACCACCCCCTGCATTATGGAGTGGTCGGCTTCTGGGGTAATCCTGATTATGGCACTGTACTACCCAGTGCCCCGAGTTTTAAGCAGAAGAGCCCCCCCGAACACTAAACACGCACACAACCCCCGCCTCGTCTCCGTGCCCCTGTGGCTACAACTGGGCCTTCTCTCTCTCTCTCTCTCTCTCGCTCTCTTGCTTGCACTCAGCCAAGGAGGAGCGGACCCCTCCCGCGCGCGCGCGCGCACTGGTCTTCTTTCTTTCTGCTGGGCTTAGGGGTCGTCAAGACCCTCAGGCCATAGGCCCGCCCAACCCACCCACTGTGTTAGTGAGCGGTTGGCTTTGGGGTTCATCCTGAGTGTGGCAGGGAACTACAAAGTGCGCCCCGGGTTTTCATGCAGCGAGCCCCGCCCTTAACACTAAACCACCTGCGTCCCGGCCTCATCTCCGCGCCCCTGTGGCTACCACATCCCCCGCAGGGCTCGCTTGCACATGTTCCCCCGGTAGGGCCACTTTCGGGAACGCCAGGCAGCACGGAGCGAAACAACACTGCGTGGCTCACCTAGCGTGACAAGCCTGCCAACCTTGCAACAAAACAAGACTGTGCTCCCCACTGTTTGGTTTCCCCCACAGAGCTTTCAAAAGTTCGTGTGTTGTGTGGGTCCCCGCTTGGTCCGCGTCACTAGCATCGGCTTTCGAATCAGCAAGATCGGCAGAAATGGGTAAGCGCGCTGCCTTGATGCGCGTCAGCTTCCCTCCTGCAGTGATGATGGAACCTCAGTGCGCCATCGCTCACTCCCAACGGCGAGCAGAGAAGTTACTGGCGTTGTCTGCCCAAACGCCGGGTGCTGCCCAAGGCTGTGTCTGTGCCTCAAATGCCGCGGCGTTCACTGCCATCTGCTGCTGCTGATAGTGCACGTCAAAAGCCTGCGTGAAGTCCTGGACAAATGGGAAAGCTGGTGTCCCGGCTGCCGGTAGTGGCATTGTCCACGCTGGCTGGAGTGGGGTGGGTGGCCCCTCCAACGCAGCTTGGAACTCGTCAAGAGTCACTGCTGGCCGAGGGTGGCGGCCCCTGCCGCGTGTTCGATTGGGACGGCCGTTCGTGTTGGAAAAGCCTTTCGCCCCCATTCCAACGCGATCTTTCCGGGTTGCGTTGCCGGCTGCATTTTCCCACGGGTTGGCAATCGCCACGGTGGCCGCCTTCTCAGCCGCCACAATGGCGCTGGTGTTGACGTCTGAAAAAAGTCAACGGGTGGCGCCACGCTCTCAGCGTTCATGGGCATTGTCGGTTCAGGAGCTGGGGTGTCCGTGGCAGGCTCGGCTTTTTCATTTTCTTCACCGGCAGTGTCGTGTGTTGCGTCGTCCTCGGTGGCAGCGTCGTCTTCAGAAGCTTGATGCTGCGCCGGAGCGTCGGGGGCCACGTCGCCTGTGGTGGCTGGAATGCTTGCCACAGTCGCGGCCAACGGCGGCGTGGTGGCCCTCGCGACGATTTTTGCAGCCAACTCCCCCATTGCCGTGGCGGCATGCTCCATGAACCTATCCTGGAGCATTGCTTCACGGTTTCGCATCTGTTCCGCCATGTCGTGAGCGAGCCGATCCATTGCGGTTTTCATGGTGCTCTCCATGGCAGGGGCCATGTGTTCAACCAAAGCGATGGCTGAAACCGACGAGACTGATCCTGAATCGTCAGGCGTCCGGCCGTCTGAGACCACCCTGATCTCCGGCAGTGGCGGTGTCGCCGGTGTGGGGTGTTGCTCTGGCAACGCATCCGGTGCTTCTTCCGCGGAACATTGCGCAAAATCGTCGAGTGTCGGCCCCACGCTGGCGGCTGACTTGAATGCCTCTGTCATGAACACTCGCGAGCGGTTCAGACTCGTGCGCTTCCAGAGTTGAGCAGCGAACATCATGTATTCGGCGCTTGCGGCCGCTGTTGCCTCGCCCACCAGCGATTGTGTCGCGGCGCTGATGGCCAAGGAGCCGAAGGCAACAGACATCGTGAAGGTTGTATTTGTGGCTCCGCCACACGTCAAGTTGTGCTGGCCGTTAGCCGCCGTCGCCGTACACATTGTGAGCCCAGCGACGTAGGTCATCGAGCAACAAATCATGAAGACCGCCACGCAGCCGCCGATGCGCATGCCCGACAGACGGCTGAGCGCTGCTGCGCCCAGCATCGCGATGAGAGCCAATGCCACCAATCCGGAGAGCACTGTGACTGCCGTCGCTGCGACGATCCAGGCCGCCGCAAGGCGTCGCAATGACCCGTCACCCAGCGTCGAGTCAGCTGTGCCCGCCACTGCAGCAGCGATCAAGACGGCAAAAGCCGCCGCGAGTGCCGCGTTGTACCCATGGCGCGCCGTCACAGCTGATGTCCGCCGGACCCAACGCTAGCTGTGAGCCCTGTGGCCGAAGGATCCATGCCTTCGAACCCAGGTGGCACATCCATGTTGACGTTGACGTTCTCTGGCTCGTCGAAGCTCGGCACAACGTCAAGAGCCTCAACGACCGGTGCGCCTTCAGTGAAGTCCATGGCGACCAAGAGAGTGCGAAGTAGTCACTGATTGCTTTGTGGTTTATCTTGAGCCAAAATGGCTACACTGGTCTCTCTCTCTCTCTCTCTCTCGCTATGGCTCTCTCTCCAGACTCCAGACTCTCGACACTCTAGACTCTAGATTCAACCCATCTCAACCCTGTTTGCCCCGCGGTGAGGCATCTGAAGACTCTTGTGAGCGGAAAGTTGCCAGAAAATTCTTGCCGGCTCACCATCTGCCAGAATGGGCACACCGTACATCCTGGCAAGCTTAGCCACGTTGTAGACGGCAGAGGCCTCACAAAAGCAGTACAGCCGCAGCAAACGCCAGTCCGCGCATCCGCCGGCCTGTGCCCGGCCGCAAGCGCAGACTTCCTGGGTGGTGCAAATGGAGCCGATGCCCATACCTGGGCAACGGCACACACAAAACAGCCACGGGACTCTGACCATTGCTTTGCATATCTTGCGGCATGAGCGCCCACGCGGAGGGCGTCGGCCCCGCATTCGATGAGGTTCTTGGCCTGCCGCTTCGTGACCACATTGCCGGCGACCACCTGTCCAAAGAGGAAGCCTCCACTGCTAGATTTACACCTGAACACAGCCTCACAGAGCTTGCTGGGTCACTGTCTCCAACCAGCTCGCCTGCAGGTCTGGGAAGTTACTCTTGATCCACTTGATCATTTCGTGCTGGAACAAGCTGTCGCCCTGGCTGCTGTCGATGACGACAGCATCCACACCTGGGCCCAAGGCTTCAGGTCAGCAGGTGAATTGCCAAACATGTACTCGGGTCATGCTATTGCTGTTCGAGACAAGGTGCCAGCAGCCACGAGAGCTCGGACACGCTCCTTGTCGTTGGGCCGGGTGCCGATGGCAGCAGCGACTAGGAGGCCCTTGTTCACCGCTTCCTGCAGCCACTCTAAAATCAAGCAAGCGCTTTCGGCTTGCGACTAGAAAGGGCATGAAACTTCTCCATCCGGACCTTTGTCGCGTTGGGAAACTCGACATTCTTCTTGATGTCTGTTCGGGAGACCATGGCCACCAGCAGGCCCGACTGGGTGATGATCGGGAGCTTGCCCTTCTTTGACTTCTGCAGAAGGGCGTTCGCTTCCAAGAGGTCACAGCCTTCCCGCATGGTCACCAGGTCCTTTGCTGGCGTCATGATGGCGCTGAGCCGCGTCTTCCGGTCCTGCCCAATTGGCTGGCCAAAGACATCAGACTGCTAGGAGGGGGCTTCGACATTCGGTGGCAATGCTGAAAGCGTTCTTAAAAACACACCGATCGGTCATGTTCTGATCAGGAGCTGACGATCGGGCGGGGACAACTGCCACTAGCACTCCGAGGGAGCAGTCCCCTATGAAGTCGGTGTCGCGCTTTGTCACCAAGCCAAGCAGTTTGGCACCCATCTGTCCGTTCTCCGTGACCGGGAATCCGGTGAAACCTGTAGCAGCCACTGCAAACGAGCCATACCAAGAACAGGCACTATAATAGCAGCACTAGGTGGGTACTATGACAAACAAAAGGTGCCAAGACGAACAACAATGGTACTAGCACGTTGTAAACACGGGAATTGCTAAAATTCTCGCAATAGTCCACTGACAGAAGTATGGAAGGTCTGCGGACACATACAGGTAGAAGTAAGCGCAAAGTCAATACCAGTCGTATATGTTCATGGAACGATTGACCAGAAATACAAATAACCACAATCCGAACCCCAATCCCAACCCAAACCCCAACCAACTACAACACTACAACACTACAACACCAGCACCACCGCCATCACCACCATCACCACCAACCCCCAACCACAAGAACAACAGTGATCATTATCAGTATCATCCTATATTAGTCGTATGTCATCGTTATTGATACTACTAACCAGAACCAGAACCAGAACAAAAGGAACAACAGGAACAACAAGAAACAGCATGAAAAGACAAGAAGGATAAGAAGAAGACGATGAAGAAGCGCCACCATCAACAACTACGCCACAAACACAACCACCACACCACCACGACCATCTCCCGATCACCACCAACACCACCAGCACCACCACACGACCACGACGACGACTGCCAGTTTATGACACCCAGCCATTGCAAGAAAGCGAATGAAGATACACACTCAGTACGGTAAGTGGCCGAGATGCCGTGCTTGGTCTTGAGCACATCCAACTCTTCCAAGGTCATCGTAGGCAGAACACAGACCTGGACAGCAAAAACAACAAAAACATCCAGCCCCTGCCAGGCCTTCAACAACTTCCTCTTGCTGCTGCGGCACGGGATCCAGGATGAAGCCGGCTTTGTATTTCTTTACCCGCGAGACTTCCCTCGCCTGGTCCTCGATGGCCATGTTCGTGTGGATAACACCAATGCCGCCTGCTGCGCGAGCAAAAAAAGAGTCCCCCGCAGAGCGTTTGGGGAACTGCCGGGGACGAGGATGCAAGATGATGCGACGCTTGGCCTTCTAAAGCCATGGCGATAGCCATGTTGGACTCTGTCACTGTGTCCATCGGGCTGGACACGATAGGCGTGCGCAAGGAGATGCGCTTCGTGAACCGGGACCCCAAGCAAACATCCTGAAGTTCTCGCGCAAGCGCAATCAGGCCATGTGTTGCTTCTTGGGAGGGCTATGCTGTCAGCACCATCTGCAACTAAGAAGAGTTCGTGCACTCCGAAGTTGATGTGCCCAGGCAGGCAGATGAGATCGTCGTACGTGTAGCCACTCATGGCCGTTTTGGAACCAAAGACTTGAGCTGCAGAAAACCCATCCTTCGTTGCACACTATGGCTATGCTTCCGGTAGGAACAGTGGAAACACAATTTGTAAACTTCAGCCAAGACTCTTGCAGATCTTCTTCGGACAGCTGCGGCTTGACAGGATCCGTCTTCCTGAAAGCCACATTCGCCAGCCAACGAGTACGGTACAACCTGGGGCAATTGTCGGATCGTAAATCCGAGCCGAGTCTCAACTCCTTTTTGGGGGAGCGGCTTCGCTCCTGTGACGAAGCTAAGCGTTTCATGCGTTATGCCGAAGAAGGGGGAGATCAGATCAACATGCTGAACGAGATGTCCTTCACAGGACTAGCGCCATTTGCAATGCCGACCATCTTTCCAGACTGGAGCTGCGGCTGCGGCTTGAGCTGTTCGGCGGGCGATAGCATGACAATTTCATTCAAGTGATTCCTGTCCCGCTAGTCCCCACAACGCATATCATCTGGCACGCGCGCCCCGATTAGGCTTGCTGCGTGTACCAATAACCGAGAGTATCCGCACCGTCCAATGTGTAAGCTGTAAGATGCAGCTTCAATGCATGCTGGTCAAGTCCTGTGCCTCGCGGCCCGTTCAGAATCCAGCGACTCACTGCGCAGCATCTCGGGACCCTTAGCTGCAACAAATGGCGCTCGCGTTCGCCCTCAGTATCCCTTGGTCCTCAGGTTCTGCAGTGTAGAACCCTGATCCATTTCTCCTGCCTCCGAATTTCGAGACCAGCATGACATGCCTCATACCTAGCTTTGGCTCGAGCTCCAGGAGAAGCATCCGTTCGCCGAGGGTCGCTTCCTCCCACGATTTCATGTCCAGTTGTGAGGGATACCCCCGTACACCCGTAGGCCGAAATGTAGTCCTGTCTGGATCTCCCGGCGAGACAGGAGCTCCAGGCACCTTCGGAGCCAGACATGCCAAGACCCAACAGGGACCCTACTCTGCCCCGATTTTGGCCCCGCCCGCCTGACCACGGCGCCCGCAACCTGCGAGGATTCGCTGCGCTGGAGATCCAAGCCTCGGAGTCGCTCGAAACTCGAGTGGCAGAGTTGGGAGCAGCCGGAGCGAGGGCAGGAAAGAGAAGCCAAACGGGCGGCAGACCGGAAGATACACTCTGGCTGCACAAACAGTTGATTGCGAGGTCTGCTTTGTTCCGAGGCTGGCGACGTGCCAGGACCGCCACAAACGCGTCTCGAAGAACCTGTCGACCGTGGCGCTCTTTCTGGCAGTGCACACCTTTTCTCCGATGAAATGTCTTCACTTCACCGATTTGAGTCAGGACCCCTGGCTGCGTCACGACGACACAAGCTGAGGTGATGCTGTATGGCTCTAAACACGGCTACCAGCCGAGCAGAGTCTGGTTTTTCACGCTTCAACGCCCCACCTGAAGCTCCTCCTTGGCACTGAAAGGAACGGGATGGCGTGTGCGTGCCTCGCCAGGCTGAAGCATCTCAGTTCTCTAGGCTGCAAAAAACGGCCGAGGCCAAAAGGGAGGCTAAAGGTTTGCCGTCACCCGCCGTGCGGCTTAGAGTCGGGTCGCACGCTCGGATCCAACACCGCACAAACAGCAGGGAATTATGATGCTGGTAAGTGTCCCCAGTCCTACACACGTTAGACTGAGGCACTGGGCACGTGATCTGGAGGATCCAGAATCTGGTGCTACGGAGAAGTTGGAGTGGCAGTTCACAGGTTCTGGCCTACCTTGATGAAAAGATGCACAAACAACAATCGGCACTCAGTCTAACTGCTGCGGGCACCTTCTTGGCGGGTGGGGCAGCTGCATTGCTTCCTGGCGAGGACAATGGACGAAGCGAGGTCGCGAGCCTTTGAATACGGCAGTGTCGGGCCTCCAGGATTATCCAGAGCAGCGAGTCGTGGGGAGGCTTTGTCCTCCAAGCGCATGGGAGATCTGCACAAAAGTCTCTACACGCTGCGCCCAAGCTCCTGGGCCGCGGAGTTGCCAGGCGACTCCTTTTCCTCCTGCGCATCTGCTACCCGGCTGTGTCTCTGCCCTACCTCAGCTTGCTGGAGTGCTAGCTTGCCTTGCGCTCCGCAGCATTCGCTGCACTAAGCAGTCTTGCGACGATTGTTGACAGGGTGGATACCTCGGCAGGGCAGCCCGCTCATCCCGACCGGCTGGTGAATTGCTTTCTTCTTCAATTGCACTTGACAAGTAGAGAGCAACATGCCATAGACTGTGTGGAATAGACGCGCACTGCGATGGGCTGCGCCTGCGACCCATATATGCCTTGGTCCTCTGTCGCTCGCGGGCCTGTCAGCGACATCTCTGAGAAACAGATCAGAAACAGGCAGCGGCTCTGTGACTCTCCGCAGGGCACACCTTCCGCCAAAGAGCGCAGCAGAAGAATCGCCTGAGCAAGCTGATCGGATCGCCGAAGCGGGAGAACCAAACGGCTCTCGTCAGGAGCACCGACTGACTTGTCAACACAGAAATCACTGAATCTGTGGCTGAAACCTGGAGTAATGCCTTGCTTTGTTAGCTGCTAGCATGCACTACCGTGAAAGCCTTCAGCATGCAATGCAAAAAATCCTCACAGTGCTTTTTCTTCGCATGTTCGGACCCAAGCAACTCTTGTGCTGAATCGTCACGGTCTGTAGGTCTTTTTCAAGCGTCTGAGACTGGGGAGATCCCCACTTCATTCACAGCATAGGCATGGCCGCAAATCACCAATGCCTTAGCTTATTCTGTCCCATTAAACAAAGTGACCACTTCCAGTACAGTCCAAGCAACCAGGAAAATCTGAATGAATATGTGCCTTGCGATCGCAAAACACTCAACTCGGGTCTCTCATGCAACTCGTGCACTGGAATGGAGACTGCCACTCACCTAGCGCTGCGAGGCAGGGTGCAACTGCCACAACGATCTGACAAAAAAGATCCACAGCAGCAAATGGATACCTTGCAACCTCGGCAAGCGAGCTATGGCAAAGCACCCTGAGACCGCTCCCTCACGAAAGGATCAGCAGGCCATCCCATGCTTGCAGCAACGGAGCACCATCACATGAACGGATGGGCCAAACTGCCCTATATTCTGCGGGGGCAGAAGCAGCAGAAAAGTCTGAGCGGCCACCAGCCTCAGGATCCATGAATTTAACTTGACATCCACAGAGAGGAGAACTGGACCGAACAGGAGTCATTTCCATGCACATGACACCGAGATGCAGCAATTTGGGCAAGTGGCCAAGTCAGTATCCCAAATCGCGACAGCGAGTGAAGCAACAGGAGTGCAAAGACAATGCTCACGTAGTGGGACAGGAGCCGTGGGATGTTTCTCCTGAGCGCTCCACACAGGGGTGCAGCATGGCAAGACAGTCCTCCTCTGATAGCACGGCCCAGGTGCTTAAGCCGCAGCAGCCAGGGTGACTCTCCACGCCTTGATGTCCTCTTGGGACCTTTCAGGGCGTTCAGGAAGTCGGAGCTATCTCCAGCAGCTCCGAGCCTCCATCCATCTCCAGAGACATGAACTGCACCCATGTCAGCGGCATCGGGAGGCCTCATCCATATATGATTACTCATCGTGTCGAGTGGGAACATCTTTGCAGACCCGTGCTGGTTTGGCGACTTGCTCTGCAGGTGCACAAAAGCCTTTTCGTCGAGGTGCAGAAGGTTGTTTTGAAACTGTACATGTTAAAAGTAGTTGGGACCATACCGGGGACCTGCAGCGGACTGCACAGGAAAACGAAGCCAAATCACGAGTTGACCCGTTCGAAATTGGCATCGATGCGCAGTCTGCCGGGCCGGACGGGTCAGCAAGCCTGCCTGGGTACCCAGCATCGGGTAGATCGTGCTTCAGCACGCCACCGCAATGCTTCAAGTCTCTGAAAAGTATTCTGAGAAGGAATCAGAGAATGGAGTGGCTCTTGCGAAACGGCTACATCTGAACTTAAAATGATGAACAAAACAGAACACCGCCCCACCCTCTCGGGAACTCAAAGGTGAAACTATTGTAAGGCGCAGTGTCAGGCACTGCCGACATGGCAGATGTATCCACTGCCTCTAGGTTTCAAGGCTAGTCAAGTCTTGTTGCATGAGGTCCAATGCCTCGCGGAAGTTCACCACGTGAACCCGGTTCTGCAAAAGCTCCAGTACCTCTCGATGGGATCCTTCCTTATCAGCTTCAAGAGCTATATCTTCCGCTGTGCGCCCTTTCGACGTCGTCTGGCGAGGATCTGCTTTGGCTTGGAGCAAGAGATGTACAACCTCATGATCTCCCGCGTGTGCAGCGACATGGATCGGATATACTCGCGGTTTGGGAAAGAAGAGACAGCCGCCCTTTGTGGGCCGCGGCATGGTAACATCATCCGTGAAATCGTTGGAGTGAAGGAAGTCCTGGAGCTGCTGCCTCCGTTGCTTTCTGGACTTCGATCGCTTGCCTTCTTGGCAGACCTTCGCTGCTACTGCTGCTTGTATTCTCAAGCCATGACCATAACCCTTTCCGCCGCCAGTGTTCACATGGTGCGGCAGGTCAAACTGAACCATCGGTGGGAAATTGCATCGGGGAGGCGCCGCGTGCCGGCTTGGGCCATTCGCGGCTAAGTTCATTATCACCTCGTGAAGCCTTTCCTGTCAAGATCCAAAACGAGGACTGGAACAGGTCGCAAGCCCCTGCAGGCTCCCAAGCCCCCCCGGGCACACAGCCTAGCGGAGCTGACGGCGGCAGCCGATCGATCAACTCAACAAGACGCGCTTCTGCCTGCAACGACTTCTGAAGCCTGCATTCTCCTAGGGTCCAGGAACTCCCGGATGTCGAAACGATACCCCCTTCGCTGCTTTACCGGGCACTGCAATCTGTGCAGAAGGCAGACGGACAATGTGCAACCTAGGAGGACGTAAACCCTAAACCCTGAGCCCTCAAAGCTCAGAAGCGCAAGGTTGCCCTAAACCCGAAAAACAGCCAAGCCCCTCTTGCAATCCGCGGATTTGAATCTGGATGGAAGAGCTAGTCTCACAGAACCCTACATATTACATAACTGGTAGGATCCTTGATCCTGAAGAGAGTACCCTCACGTTCTGACATGTGCTTATCCGTCCTGGACTATAACATACCATAAGCCATATAAGCCTCTAAGCCTAATCCCGGCATCGTAGCGAGCTGCTCCCAAGCTCCTCCTATACGCAATGCCACCTCCAACCACCCACAGCGAGAATGTACCGAAACACGGGTCGAGCCACCCGACAAGTGCCTCACACCACATCCAGCAAGCAAGTGGGGACGTCCGAGGATCTGCGTAACTTCCGATGTGTACGAAGAAGCACATGTTTTGCATGATAGAGATGGTCAGAGATCATCATGTCGATGTGTTCGTGTTCACATTTTCGAACAGCCCACTGAATCCGTTGTGGTGCAATGCTGCCTGCGACAATTCGCTGCTGCAATTTTGGCTGGCTCGAACTCCAAGCAGAAAGAGCAGAAGCTCGGAAGACCCTCAAAAGCACCACCACTCGTTGTGCCCGCACTCTTGTTGCTGTCACTGGCCTCGCATCGCCAAGCCGCGGATCGCAGCAGCTCGGAGACCAGGGTCCCGGCGAAGAGCGCCTGGCATCTCCCCAAGCGCTCTCTGCCCCTCTCACGACATGGAAGTGCAAGAACAGGATCCAGGATCTCCATGCATCTCCATGCTTTTGCCCAACAGCTTGAGGGATCGTCCGCCTCCACCGCTGACCAGACCCCGCTTGGAGGCGTGTGTGGAGCGGAGGCGGCGGAGGCGGCGGCAGCTGCATCGCTCTCGTCCTGCGACCGCTGCGACCGCAAGAAAGCGCAAAAAGCGCGGACTCGAGACCGACTCGACCTCTTCGCACCTCCCGTGGCCGTGGCGCGGGCGGCTTCGATTTGTTCGACTTGCCGCGCTTCTTCGCAGAGGGGACAGGAACCTCCCCGCGCTCCGTGCGCGCAACCTTCGTGGAACAGGCCCAACTCTTTTGAGTCACGGTGCTTACGAACGGCGTCAACAGAAAGTGCGGGCAGAAAAAACCTTCTTTGCAAGTGGCGTTGGATGGCTTGCTGCCAGCCTCCTGCTGCTCAGGAGCATCTGCCTGAAGCATTGGAAAGGTGCGGCGCGTTGACATGAGGACTGTTCCCATGTCCTGACGCACAATTTTGAGTCTAGCCTAGTGCACAACTGTGCCGGAAGAGAGTCGGACCATGGCGTTTGAGCTAGTGTTGCACTGGTGGCTGCACATAAAGTATCTGACGCTTTGTGAGCGACATCTTTGAACAACCTCACGCGCAATAAGGCAAGACTTGCTTTCACTTCGCGCCTGCACATCTTCGTCCTCGGACTGGCCTGGGTCCGTGGGCCCCCAGCGTCGGCCTCCAGTCGAGAACACTGGGACTGGAACTGGGTGGCAACATGATGCTTACGCGCCTGAGTTCGCAAGGGAAGACAGAGGTGCTCTGGTCGGCGCGTTTGGTGGCCGCCCCGGCTTGGAAGCCCTTGATGCCGCAAAACCATCCTTTGGTTCTTTGTCTTGCGCCTCCGGAAGAGGGGGTGGTGGGGGCCTCTCTGTCGGGAGGCCCTCCGTCCAGAAGCCATCGTCCTCTGTCTCCTGCTCCGTCGCTTGCCGCACTTTCGCTACAGCCTCAGCTCTGAGCCGCTGTGCGAAGCTGATCGTCTGCGAGGCCCAAGAGGAGGAGCTGCTCTTGGCTGATGCCTTCTTCTTGGAATCTAGCGCCACAGCCGCCGCACCCCGCACAGGCGTCGACGCAGCCGGCGTTGTTTGGGCCTTGCGTGCGATGGAAGACCATCCTGCCTTTGGCACGTCCTGTGGCTCCTGTGGAATGTTGGTACTACGCCGGGCACAGAGGGCCGCACACAACTTCTCATCGCCAGCATCCCGGATCTTTTTGCATTCCTCGTAACGCCTCTTAAATGCCTGCAGATCTGCATTGGATCGGAAGCTGTGTCTTCCAGCCTGCCACTTCTCATAGATCGGTGAGATCTCCTTCCAATCTGTTTCAGCCTGCTTCAGGGAGGCCTCAATGTCCCGCACTGCTTTGGACTCGGTGGCAGGACTCTTGCCTCGAACCTGGACCAAAAGCTGCTGCAAGCGATCGATGCCTGCTTTGGCCCGTTCGTCTCGCAGAGCCTTCAGCAAACGGCGCTCCAAAAGTTTCGACTGCACTTTCTCTGCATGCTGCTCGGCCTGTCCCTGCAGCTTCGAAATCTGCTCCTGGAGGCCAACTACGGTTCGTCCAAAGCAGCATAGATGCCTATCGGGCCAGTGTGTGTGTATTCTTGGGAGAATCTTCGTTGACCGACTAAGGAGCGTTTCCTGCTGCGGCAACGAGCAAGCGAGCTTGTGAACGGCTTCGTGGTTTGCAGCGTCAACACGATGTAACAATGCTTCACCTACTACAATCGATCAGAACTCTAGCAAGCCGGCTGTGACAGCTCCGCTCCTGCAAGAAGGCCTCTGCAAGTGGCTTCTCCCGCTTTGTCAGAGGCTCCTTCGCTTCGTTCAACAACGGCTACCCCAGCTCTCCACAGCTGACGTGGCCACGTTCCGTCTTACTTGTGCACGGACATTCAACGCATCATTTCTACCACCAAACCAAAGCCGGTTTTCACGCCCCAAAACCCATTGCACACCCCAAAAACCAAACAACAACAAAACAGATACCAAAACCACACCGGCCAACACCAGCACCAACCCATCCAACGCATGCATTTACCAGGCTTACTGGGTCAACCACAAAGCAAGACTCAGGCACTAAAGGCACACACCAAGCTGCAACCCAGCTCAACTTCGCACAACTTACTGACGCCTGAAAGAAGCGCATGAATTAGCAATACTGTGCTGACTACACTGGCGGTGTAGATTTCCGCTGCAGGTAACAGTCCGGCTTTTCATGCGCAAGACCCAAATCCAGGACCGGGTAAACGCGAGCATACGCTGCTGATCAACAAACCACACAGGTCTGCGCCGATAGCACGCCCGTGACGATGGCCACCAACGATTGTTGCTGCAGCCAACTGCTGGTGCAGCCTCCGTGCTCATGCCTGATCTGACCGAAACACTACGGATTCAAGTCAACCGAAGCTTCTCTCGCCCATGCTAATGTCCGGACCTGACGTTCCTTCAGTCACCACGCGGCTTCAATGTTGGCTCATGCCAACCCAAATTTTTCTGACACTTGAATGTAACCGGCTCAAACGACCTGATTTGACATGAGCTAACCTAAAACATCCAGTCTGAATGAACCCGACCGAGCCTAACCTCATCAAACCTAACCTAAATTGCCGTAAGAAACCTTGGATCACCAGAGAGATCTCTGCGCTTTCATCGTGGTCACCCAGAGTTTCAAGCTTGACAGAGCAAATTCCACATGTTGTCATTCAAAAACTCGAACCGAATCAAACCCATCTGCATGCAAATGCTCATTGTCGAGCCGGGTTCATGACATGAAAGGGCTTTGCATCGACGACTCAAGAAGGCCGAAGCGGCTAACTGGAGAACATTCAATCTGAGCGTCTACCGTGATGAGTCATTTTGTTGTTGGTCTACTCGTTTACGTTGATGTGCATCTCATGTGCCTGGTCTGCTGCGCTACCCGTTCCGGTGCGAACAGCTTCGGGGCACACATTCGTCAGTTTTCGTGAATGTCTCTTAGAAAAGACCCGACATGATCCGACCACTGAGCGTCCTCCAAGCGGCAGCCCATGGCGCGGCGCACGCGGCCTTGGGCCTCCAGGATCGCTGGGCGCTGCTCCAGCAGAGCTGCTTCCTGCGAGATTGACATACATCCCTCTTTGATAGTATTCCATGTTTTACTTCTGCCATCTTCGGGAAAGTCGGGGTACTGTGTCTTCCGACTGTTTCGCGGACGGCTCATGTCCGAGCAATTTCAAGACTAGCAAGGCAGAAACCATTGAAGCACTACAGAGCCCCGCACTGGATTTTCTCAACTGGTCCTGGGCTTTGGGCGCCTTGGACACGGAGGCTTGATCTGCCCTGTCCAAGAGGTCACCAATCTCAGAGAGGTAGCGGGAGAGGCCGTATAAGGAATAGGGCTCCTCAGCTGCGAAAGACTTCTGGTGTTGACAGGTCGGCTGCACATCAGACAAGTCAAAGATGGAATCGGAGCTAGATCCGTTAAGGAACCCTTGGTGAAAAGGGACCGTATTTCACGGACTATTCCTAGTCACACCACCGTCTGTTGACCTTCGTGTTGCGAGACATTTTCGCAAAGCTGACAGTGTGACACAGATGGCTTACCGAAAACCGGAAGCGACAGAGGCTCATTGCAGTTCAAATACAAAACATGTACGCCCTGTATACGAAACCGCTCAACGAGCAGTGGAGACAGAGGACAATGACAGGTTGGAAGGGGCAGCGTGGGAAGCTGCTACCCTAGTCGCGTGAGCTATCCTGACCTGTCAAAGACGGCGACTCGGACTGGTGCCAGAGTCTGAGTTCTAGACGAAGACTGTTGCAAAGGCAAAAGCATTTTGGCTCTTACTCGCTTGCTCTCAACCATAGCAAAAGCTGTCTAGGAGACAGTCCAGCGCAGGGCCAAGCATCCACATCTTCGACCTTGCTCAGGACATCATCCGCCATAGCTCGAAAGCACCAGATGAAACTTGAAAGGGCCACACTTTCAGGAATCGGCTAGGCTGTCGCCAAAACCGTGAGCGCTCGCTGTTTCTTCCCAATGCGCTGCTAAATGGAAGCAGGTCGCAAGACGTGAAGTGTTTGCTGCTGGATGACACAACCTCTCGGGAGGCCCAAGCGCATCAGAATGGCTTCGGAAGGCTTGGCGAGTCTCGAGCGGGCTCACATGAAGCACCAGGCTCTGACATGAACTTAGTGGTCTCCTCACTTGCCACAGCAGCATGTAATCCGCGTGTGACGGATTCGGGCCTCCGAGACCAGCGTCTTCCGTGGTTCGCCGGGCTGGCGCGCCGCGGCGCACAGTACGGACTCGGAGATTGTGCGATGGTTCGGCTGGGCTGGAAGACGAAAGCAAAAACAGCAAACGCTGACTGTCATCACCATACTCGGGCGGATAGTGGTGAAAACAGCTATCAGACAGAGCGATACAGATGCTGACAACATGACCGCAGGGAAGATGGTGATACTGGTGACGATAGCGAATCCGAGTGATGAGTGCGACTGTTGAAGAAAGGGGATACCATAAACAAGCATACCTTCATGCATATGTATATATTCAGGCATGATGCATGGATGTATGGATGTATGTACGTAGGCAGCCAGATGGGCCGGCTAGGCATGCACGTATGCACGCAGGTCTGTACGTGGGCAGGCAAGCATAAAGGCATGCTGGTCTGCAGCATGAGTACCCTTCGTATCATCCGATGCAGGAGTGCGAGCGTGTCATACCAAGTACACGAACGAAGAAACATTTAAAGAAAGCATGAAGAAAAAACTGTGAATGACTGAAATGCCTGGCTGGGCTGGCCGGCTGATCGCCTGCCTGCCTGTGGATAGATGGAGGGATGGAGGGATGGATGCGAGCAGCGGAGAGGGACGCGGTGGGGTGGAGTAGAGCGGAGTGGGACGCGACAAATTCATGAATGTCTATATTCTGCAGAGAATGTTTGTAACCTGCACAGGGGGCCAGCCAGCCAGACAGATGAATCTACAAATGCGGCTAGAAAGATCGATAGAAATACGTGCGCTGTTCTATGTGTTGTACTCATAGAATGCATACTTGAGAGCTGGTCACGAAATCTAGAAGCACGAGGTCCGGTGCTGAGCTCTGCAAAGCGATGTGCACGACAGTAGCGGAGGGAAAGTTTGGGCCGGTGAAGGGTGCAGGCGTTGCTCGTTCATTTAACTCTTGAGAAAGTAATGTGCGAACGACAACTAGAGGTAACTCTGGAGAGAAGACCGCACTTCAGTCGCCGAACGTCAGACACAAACAAAACCAAGGGACCTTGAGGAGGGGGGGGGTGGGGGGGGACCTCATGATAGGGGAGGGGGGGGGGCCACCCCCCTCCCCCACCTTATCCCAGGCACAACCACCTTAAAGGAGGGGGGGGAGGGAAGCGCACCTTATCAGTGGAAAACGCATAATGACAAGGTGAAGGGGGGGCCCCCCCCCCCCTACCCCCCACCTTAACTCTTGGACGTCCCACCTGATAAGGTGCAAACCCTGTTTTTTCCCTAGTGCCTTAATACAAGTGTGAATTGCTAAAGGGCAACTCCCGCGAGCTCCACAGAGCTAGCTTTCGTGAAAACCTGACATTACATTTGGTCCCTTCGGTATGATATTTTGTTTCAGTTCGTACAGCATAGGGCAACATTGAAGCTTCTGATGTGGCCCACATGCAGAGCGTAAAGCCACCGGCGTGAAACAGTGTGGCAAACTCACCCCCTGCGGGGGGAAGCAAGTCTCCCAAAGCCTGCAGCCGGGAAGCTCCCAGGTGCGGAAGGAGCCTCTGCACCGGGTTGACGGCACCTGACCTTGGAGCTTCAGGCACTTTTGGAGAGTGGCCTTGCCAGGGTTTCAAACACTCACACCCACGCTGCACATGGCTACACGGTTTCACGGAATGACGGAACTCATCCTTTTTTGTTTTTACCTTGCGCCCGTGCCCATCCCTGCATCAAGGCCAGGAGCAGCGAGAGTTCGGAATGAGCATCTGATCTAGTCTGTTACTGTAAACAAGTCAACTGTATTCTGACTACCAGACAGCCACGATCAATCAATCAATCCCACTCCCAATCCCAATCCAATCCAAACCTTGCACAAGAGTGTGAGGCGACTGGAGTACATCGTTGGACTGATCTGCAGCTTGAACAACAACCCAGGGATGCGACATTGCTGACCGTTGCGAGTACTTCAGCAAACTGATCTGCTTTGGCCACAGCCTTGGCTTGAGAACAGGCTGTGGAAGCACTAATCTCTACTAGTGCATTCGACCAAGGCCCGTGCTCACTGAGCCGCGCGAGCTGAGGCAACAGATGCCGCATCATGAGCAAAAGCAGGCTCCTGCGCATGGAGGCACTGTGCTCAATCAGTGCTCAACACAGGCACAGCTGTGCGCCACAGCAACTGGCTCGTGAAAATCTCTTACAGACGGTAGCACCGCTTTGGCTTCCAGCCAGTCTAGCCTTCCTGTCTGCAATTGCACAAGGGGGATGCGCACTTGTGTGAAGGCGCCGACGTAGCGTCTACAACGAAGTAGCCCCCGTCTGCCTGCGCAGACCAAGGCCCACAGCCAAACAGTGCTACTAAGGGCAAGTGAAACTCTTCGAAGAGGCTCCGTTCCCGAAAAGAGCCTGCACAGACGCCGCCGGGAACGGCAACGGACTCCTCGGCTTTCACACGCACAACGTTGCGTCCCAAGTGCTAATCAAGTCATACCAGGTCAAGCCGCTTAAGAAAAAGCATCGCGACGCCAGGCATCCGAAGGAGAAGCCCATCGAGGACCTTTAGTGATGAGTTCCACACAGGCACTGAGGGCAAGCACGGGTTTATTGCACTTAGACCTACGGGCGATGCTACCAGCTGAGCTAGGACAGCGGATCAAGATGCAGGCATGATCTATGATCCCCGTTGCGCCAGGGCAACGTGAAAAACCGTGGCCCCGGCACAGAGGATGCAGTTCGGTCCTGCAGCAAGGGATCTGGAGCCTACATTGGCACCGGAACTCCTGCCACTGTTTGTGGTTACAAGGGAGAAGATGAGGGCCCTCTGGTTTCGAGGCCCTTCCTAAAGCCTAAGCCTTGAGAGACTGAGAGCCCTCTGCAAGCGTCGTTTCATCGAGGCCGGGGCCCAGCGCCAGCGGGTAGGCGGGAGGAAGGCTGCCCGAGCTCGGGTTCGAGGCTCCCTCCTTCGTCCGCGAAGACGGGCGGGGCTGCCGGCGACCGGATGCTACCGCTAGGCCGCTAGGCTACTCCACGACCGAGAAGCCAGTGAATGGCAGTCCTCAGCCTGCTCCAATGTCTTCGATGCCACTTCGTGAAGCTTCGGGAAAGTCGTCCTGCGACACAGCGTCGAGAAGCAAGTGGAATTTGAGTATCAAGGGGATGGGATGCATGCAGGATTGTCGGAAAGCACGCTCGGACCTGATAAGGCTTCCCGTTCGGTTGCAGTGAACTCACACGGATACCTGTCCCTGCCTTGCCTGAACTGGACATCCACACCGAAGCAGATTTCGTTGACCAGCGTCCTTGGGAGGAAATTCGGTCGTAGTGTCGGCTCCCGTTCCGATGCAGTGTAAGGGCGGAGCTGAAGGACGAGGAGCGCCGAGGCCGGGAGTAGCGACTTCTTGGGCCCTGTGCGCAGGGCCAGGCCCTATCCATGCGATGATCCCCCAGCTTGCTGAAGGATCTGCCGACCTCGCGGTCGCTCTGCCTCGGGGATGGGGGCAAGCCTCGCATCGCCCACGCGCAGGCGGATGACCCAAAAGCCCAGTGGCGAGCTGGATCCCGTAACGAGAAATCAGCTACAGTTCCCGGCTCTACAAATGATGCAGCGAGGAGCAAGAGGATCCGGAAGCTAGTAGCTACAAGCTACTAGCTTCCCGATCCTCTTGCTCCTCGCCGCAGGCTCTGATGCCAAGATCCCGACAGAAGTGCATCGGGCGAGGCGGCTCGCGTCCTCCGTGCGACGGCCTTGATCCAATGGCTTGGCTTTTCCGCAGGAGACCATCCCTTGGTGACCGGGCCTTCAGGGAGTCCTCAAACAGCTGTGGATTGCGGCCTGTGAAGGTGCTGCGGCACAGGCTGCGCCATGCTGCACTTCTCCCAAGCTCAGCTCACGGCTCATCAAAGGAAACAATGGCTGGTAGATGTCCCTGCAGGTCCGACGCGAAAGAGGAGTTTCGCTGGGTTTCTCGTCTGTCTGGACCATTGAGCCTCGCCGGCACCTCTTTCCGAGCCCCGAGAATGCCCAAAATCTCCAGCTCCATCCTCTGTCCTAGCACCGGCCTCCAGCAGAGCGGGAGAGACCGGGACTAGGCGCTTCCCACGACGCTCGAGGCCCGGGCGCTTCTTCCAGCAGAATCACCACCAAGTCGGAGAGCATTTGCAAGAGCCTATAGAAAGGCGTCGTGAATTTCGCCGCACCACAGGCTTTCACGCGTAAGGCTTGCATGCTCAGGCGACGACCCTTGGAAAGCGGCTTGCCTGCTCAGGCGAAACAGCCTCAGCTACGAGAAGCTGCATGAGCTTCTGTGACGACAAAGCGTGTCAGAACCTGGGCCCCCGTGCAGGCGCAAGGCTTTGACACCACCGTCCCCACCCTCCGCCTGCACAGGCAGCCAAGGCAGCCAAGGTCAAGCCAAGCCTTTGTGTTAAGGCTTCGCCGATCAATGCGCGACCAGCGGCAAACAAGAAGACTGAAGTGAATAGGCCTGAGCATCCTTCTGGAACCTCAGCTGCAGTCTGCTTGCAAACAATCTTAGCTTCGTGCTTGCCCCCACCCAGACCGCCCAGGCAAGCACTCGGACAACTCCTTCTTTTGTCGCTGCTGAGAACGGCGGTCCTCCCTCGGCCTCCGTCGAGCCGCCGTTAGCCAATCATCTGGCTCAAAACTTTCTGCCCAATAGCTCCCCAATCGCAGCCCGCCCCCCAGACTCTCCTGAACTCAACAGGTATCGCCTGGAGAAGTGGGGAGCAAGCTGCGAGGGGAGCCGGCTTCCAAGGTGCGGGGTGTGGGGCCCTAGGCCCTCCGCCACCCCTCAGCGGCTCCACCGCGAGCGACCTCAGGCCGACTTGGCACCTGAGCTACCGGAGCTGAGGCGCTACGACATGCCTACCTGGTTTACCGCGCCTCTAGCTCTACAGGAGTCGTCGGCCTCCAATCTTTTTCCCTTTTCTCTTCTTGTATTGTACAGTCGGTCTTTTCGGGAAGCACTTAGGGCAGAGGCTGTGGCCCTTCGTGCTAAAGCTGCCCACCAGGCCCATTTTGACCCAGTTCCACCCGCACTTCGCCTTTGACGAAGTGGGGCAGTGGAGATCTACTGCCCTCGGGGCGTGCAGCGTGCCCGTCTCTGCGAGGGCTTTTGCGATGACTCGGGCTGCGGCGGCGACCCTCGCCACCTCGAAAGTACCGCCTCATGGCAGCCTCGCTTTCCACCTGCCCAGAGCCATCACAGCCTCGGCGTCCAGCCCGGCAGCGGTTGATGGTGTTGCACCAGTGGCGGGGGTCCAGGGCCTCGATTTGCAGAGTTTCCAGGACCAGGCTGATTTCGGCTGCCAGGTGGTTACTGGATTCTCCTTTGGAGGAAAGCACTGTAGCAATGGTGAGGGCGGCTAGGTTGTCCATTTGAATTTCGACTCCAAGGCGCTTCTGCTTAAAGCCGGTGACTCCAGACCTTGAGGCTGACGAAGAGGCCGAGCAACTCGAAAGTGGTCATGGAGCTGGACTCGCCGATCTGGGCCCCGAGGAAGTCCGCGACTTGCGGGGAGATGGCGGCCGCCCAGTACCGTAACGGTCTCCCGTCGGTGGTCAGCAAGATGCCGCCCAAGCCCGTGGTAGACGCGTCGGCCCCCATCCGTTCTCCACGAAGGAAAGCCCGAATCCAGACCCGCGGTGTGGCGATCATGTTGCTGAACACCATTCCTTTGGGCCTCGCGCGGGCCGTGCCCCTGGCCGGTTGGTCGACCGCGGTGGCAGCGGCCCACAGCATAGAGACGAAGGGGCGCAGTCCGGGGCGACGCCTGCCACCCACGACAGTTCCCCCGCCAAGGAACGGATTCCAGGCGCCAAGCCGGGAGCTTCCAACACTGCCTCGACCTTTTGGAGCAGCTTAAGGGTTTTAGTCTTATCGAGGTAGACTCTCACCGCGTCCCCTTCCACACAGAGGACCGAGCCAATCCAGGGCACCGAAGGGCCCGCGGCCAGCTTCTTAATTGCGAGCCGGGCCCCGACGACCGAGAAGGCGACCATGATCATGAGCATGGTGTGTTTGGCTTGTGATCGGTGCCGCGGACGGCTGCCAACGGGTCGTCGACGTAGCATTGGAGGGGCCTGGTCCGGCGCCATGCTGGCCTGGATAAACCTCGTGAGCCATGCAGCGACCCGTCCCCAGAGGAGGGACGCCGTGGCCAGCCCGAAGGGGACTCCCTTGTACGCGTAGTATGTCCCGTCCTGGCTGTGAACGCCTTCTCCTTTTCCCGAACCTGGAGGTTGAGATGTCCACCGTCAGGAGGTACACCTCCTCGTTGGGCCTCCGCAGCCTAAGGAGGTCCAAATTACCCGACGCGGCGTCACAGCCGCGGGGCAACACGATCCGCTCGTAGAACTTGGTGGCCAAGCCGTTCACACCGCTCCGCCGCATGTCCACCACGAACCTGGTTTTGGTGGTGCCGTCGGGGCGGTCCTTCACAATGGTCGTCGGAGCAAGCACGCGCGCGGCACGGATTGACGCCACGATTGCGATGGCAGGAATGGACCCAAACACGCGAAGTGTGGGCACTCCGCCAATGGCCGCCGTCAAGGCGTCCCAAATGGCGTCGGAGGCTCCTGCAAGATCCTGTGCCTCAGCCACGGTAGTCACTGAGGATATCTCAATAGTGGAGAATGGAGCTCCAGCCATACTGAAGACAGCTCAAAACTCAGTGACTCCCAGCGGCGGGCTTGAAGCCACAACGGCCACGGAAGTCAAGTCAAGCTGTAGTCCCTAACCTCCATGCACTGCCGCACGATTGTTATTTCTTACACGCGTGTAGTACACAACAATGCCTCTGACTCTGTTGGAGGTGCTAAGCTGCTAAGATCTCTGACACACATGATCAGCAAGACCCGTGCATGGTACCCGCAAAACTGCCTGCTGCTGTTTTCCTCGCTCTCAAGGAGCAAGAAACATGGGTCGGTGGAGCTGCCTTTGGCGCAAGTTTCGCAGTCTCACTATGCTTCACCAAGCCGTTCGAGATCAGCCGAAGGTCGGGGATCGCGGGACTTCGCGGGACCGTGGAAGAGTCCATCGCCGGGCCCGGAACTCCGTCTCCAAAAGCCCCGCATTGGTGCACAGCTAAACCAGAACCATGCCACACGATGCGCTGTGAAGCCAGCGATAGGCCCAAGAACCGAAGAGTAGGTTCCAATGGCTGTCTACCGTTCCATCTTGCCCAAACGATTACGCTTTGCTGCGAACTCAATCAACTGGAGCTGAAAGCTCCGATTCCCGAGAACATGTCCTGACGTTCACCACAGTCTTCAGGAAGAATCGCAATGCTTCTCCTACACTACGGCATCAAGAGGAGGAGCCGTGACTGGACCCTTTCAGTCCTCGTTTTTGCTTCAGCAACATCACCACCGACAGCAAGTCCATGCCAAGGGCGTCGATGAGGTACGCTGCACAAACCAAAGCCGAGCCTCGGCGGAGACCGAGCAACTCTGGCTTAGGAAACACGGCAACAAAACCCCTACGACAGAACCCAAAACACTTCAGAAGAGTCTGCGGCCTGGGCACGATTCACACCCATCGCGCAGTGCACCAGGCAGCGTCCCCCAGAACCGCGAGCGCTGTCCAGCGCTGGCCGAATGACGGTGGCATAGTGCTCCTCGGCGCAGTTTGCTCGTGGGCTTCTCCACAACTCGAAGAGCACTGGACAGCAGGGGCGACCGAGTTCCGACGACTATTCTAAGAGCAGCTGCGCTGAAGCACCCCGTGCAAAGATGAAGCCAGGCTTCGTCCAGGAGCCTGTACCCCGGCTCGTCATACGCCTCGATCCCAGAGTAGCACAGGTTCTTGCTGTTTTCGCCTGCAGGGGACAGAGCTCTCGAACTGTCACAGCAACCACGCTCTACCTTGCACCGCTGCCTTCTACAAACCAGGGTTCGCAGCAGTTCCTGGGCTTGAGATCAAGACCGTGAAAGCGACGGGGTAACGAGGTGCAGACTGGGAGATGAAGATCCATCGAGTCGCAGCACGTGCGTCACGGCCTGGGGGTTGGCTTTAGCGGCAAGCTCGGCAGCAGGCTTGCCGCCCAACAGCAGCCAGTCATTTACTTCCTTGGATGGACCATATGGCCAGTATCCCTACGAACTTTGCACCTCTCTCACACTACTGAAAGAGACACTTGTCTTGTCAAGCCGGTGATGCCCTCTAGGCTGCAGCTGCTGTCCAGCGTCGGCCGCTTCCAGAGTGGTTGAACCTCCCATGGAGGAGGGTGCAAATATGTGCAAATGCATGATGCACACACATCAAATCTTTTTGCTGAGGTTCGGTTCCGTCATGGTTCTCTGTAGTTTGCAAAAACGACGTACAGCCTTCTTGCTCCAGGATTGACTCGATCAGGTGCAGGAGATCTTCCAACTCCTGAGCCCCAAAAAAAGAGGATTTGAGCTGGCATAGTGCAAGTTCTTCGCGGCGGGCAAGGAGCAAACTGGTCACCCAGTGCCTGCTGCGCAGCCAGCTCATCTTCGGTGGCCTCCTGAAATGAAGGCAGAGCCGGACTAGCCCTTTTCCAAGATGCTCGGACACTCAGACATCTGGTTGAAGACAAGCCCGCTGTCTTCTTGAATTCTGTGCGCCGATGTTGTGGCTTCTTGCTGAACCAGGCTCCACAGCCACCGGTTCACTTGTTACTTCCTCCCCGGTTTCGGCTGTGACGCGCACGCGGAAGGGACCTGCCAGACAGACAGAGCGCCAGGGAACGAAGGCACAAGGGCACCACGCCTGCTCCCTCGTAAGCGAGTGTCAGGAAGTCAGCTTGGCCGCCTGAAGACTTCACACATGGAGAAAGCTGCCGCAGCCCGACGTACAAGTACGCATCTTCGTTTATATGTGTGTACGCTGCAGGTGCATGTATGCATGGACATACACACATACCTGACCATACGTAGACAGCTGCGAAAACAGACACATGCGAAAAACAAAAGGCATCTGGTTTGGTACATACCAGTGCTGTTGCACTACATGACTCCCTGGGCTTCCAGCCTCTGGCCTGAAGCCAGCTCGGTCAGCTCCCCTCGCAATCTGCCGCTACCCTGCACCAGCTCCATCTGCAGATAGCCCTCGTACGCGCGATCCTGGGTTTGGGGGACTTGCGATTTGTGCACACTGACTCTATTTCTACGCAGGAAAGGGAGGACAAACTCGAACGAAGACAGGGTGCAGGTTGCAGGTCGTCGGAGGTGGACGTAATCACATGCCTTCCGGCAGACTACAGCCCTGGGGGCCCTCAAGAAGAGAGTGAGTCTTGATGCTGGGGTGCAAAATGAAGGGCCAACCGGAGCGCACACCCGCAGGCAAGCCCTCAAAGGCCAAACGCACCATGGCGAAGTGAGTACCGACACACGAGAGATCCACTCTCAGGTGATATCTGCGGGACTTTAATCTCTGTGATTCTCGAGAAACAGCGGCGAGCGTAGGCTGACATACGCGACGTAAGACGCCACTGCAACAAGAGCAAAGGGACGGCCAGCCATGCACTGAGCAATGGACCGTGGATTTTGCTGGTATGCCAGGAAAGCTTTCGCTCCCACAGACACGGAGCAAAGGCGCAGAAGCACCTCCAACCATCTGCAGTTTGTCTGGTCTAAATCTCCTGTGCACCGTTCTGCAGTGTCGATGGCAGTGGCCTGCAAACATGGCTGCGCCAGCGTGCCATCCAGCCCCGGAAAGGCATACATCAGATCCAAGATCAAGCTCACCTTGCAACACCCAACGCTTGCTTGCCGCAACCTCGTATGCCACATGGCTGCCATTATTCTTGGCTATCCAACCCACATCTGCTGCGTCTCCTTGTCCAGAGCCTCGTCAAACACTTCGAATTTGGAGGCGAATCTCTTGCAAACGATTCGCCAACGACTGTGCAAAGAAATGAGGCTTGTGCCTCTCGGGATTCTCGCATCTTGACCAAATCAGCCTGACGCATCTTCGTCATGTGACCGGGATTCACCTATCAGACCTATCACCCTGAAAAAAACTGCTTGCAAGCATACTTCTCTGAAAAATAGTGCGCAGAGTGACATTTGATTGTTGGCGGAGAGTTGGGGGCTCAGGTCGGCAGGCGGTGTGCCCAGAAGTACAGAGCACTCAATTCGATCTCCTGTTGGACAACCGCCGTCGCAAGGACGAAACGGTCGTACGATATCCCTTAACCAGGGCCCAGACGATGCTCTTCAAACCAGCTCTGCGTCTGAAGTGCGCTCAACCAGCAAAACTGCTTGTCAGAAGCAAGGGTTTCATCGATCGTATGCTTCCAATGATGCAGGAAGGATGCTCTTGAGCCACGGCTGTGAGTCATGATGATCATTTCACGACGCTGAAGCCTTTCCCTCGAAAAGATTTCGACCGTATTCTCGCGGCAGCATCAGCATGGCAGTATGGTCAGAGCCCGACCAAACTGCTCGGCTGAACGTGTTCACACACTCAGTCTCGTTTCGGTTCGTAGACCCTAGTGCTTCTCAGGCCTGTCGATCAACTAAACAAGGCGTCATAAGTGGAGCTCACTTGCGACCAGTTGTGCTGACCTTGATACATCGTTTCCTTCTCGTAAGAACAAGAAATCCGAATGCTTTGCAGGAGAAAGCAAAGCTGAAACTGAAGTACCACGCAGCACTTCCTGCGGTCACAAGAACAGCTCGGATGGTCCCAAGAGTTTCCTGCCGAGCCATCACCTACCGTGTCCCCACTGCAGCTGCCTGGCACAGAAGCTGCTGCACGCATACCTTGGCTGATGTCTTGCTAGGAATGTATTGCGAGGCGTCGCGTATCCTGGACTCCTCTGAACAATGCCTGTGGTCCAGCGTGGCTAAACGACGACAGCGACATCGGAGTCGTCCTACGGTCCTACAGATACTCTTTGGGAGAGGCTGCGTTGAGGGTGTTATCCTGAAAGTGTTTGTGGATGTCCACAAGTCCGTGCTTCCAGCGTGGAACGCGAAGATCGGGCTCAGTCCAGGCCCGAGGCTCCGAGGCTCCGAGGCTCCGAGGCTCCGAGGCTCCGAGGCTCCGAGGCTCCGAGGCTCCGAGGCTCCGAGGCTCCGGCAATGGTTGGAGTCAGCCAAGGAGGCGGTGCCAGCAGGGGCTCGCCCACTCCTGGAAAAGGCGATTCACAGCCTAAGCCCAACGTGCAGCCCCCCCACGCAGGAACCCTCTCGCTTCAGCGGATGAACTGCCTTGCGTTCCGCCTCACACCCCAGTCTCCAAGCCTTTCCCATGTGCAATCTTGGGATCTGAGCTCACCTGAGGGTGCTGGAGCGGACGTGCCGAAGTGAAGCGTCCGATGCCCACGTTCCTTAGCATGCGAGAATTTGCCTGGGCCGTGGAAGCCTCGTGCCCAAGGCCGGGAATCCGGGCTGCTGCAGGAATCGAGAAGTCAATGCCCTGGGTGCACCTGCAACACGGGGGGCACCAGCTGCCTGGTCGTATTGTCCTGTTGCCACACCCTGAGTTCGAGAGTCGTGGAACACTTATGAGTCCACAAGCACTCTATACAGCGAAGCAGATGACAAGGTTGCATTTGGGTGGAGCAACGTTGCAGGTCGTGCTTAATTTATGCCACTGCCGGCAAACACAGTTCTCCTAGACTTGCTATCCCACAAATTCATTCACTCTCACCATCCCACACACAATGCTTGCAGTGCGCATGCCCGCTGGGAGTGCGACCAGCGATGCAACTTCACCAGCAGCTCTGCGATTCCCTGCTCGCCTAGGATGACATCAAGGGGGACATAGCGAGCTTCCACAGGCCTCAGCGGAACCCTGTCGCAGCCTTGGATTAAATGCGAGCAACTCCTTCCTGCGAAGGACCCACTCTCGAAGATCCGGACCTCGAAGTCAAGTGACTGAGCTCCCTGCCCAGCGTCTTGCTGGTGGCAGGTCGACGGTGGAGGAGGTTTGCCAGGATCTGTTGCAGAGGCTTCAAAACAGCTACCTATAATATGTCGGGTGTTTGCTGCTGGCATCAAAAAGCGCACAAGGCATGCCAAAACGGCTCAGTTTGGACACTCTGATCCACCAGTCTGTCTGAGCTATAAACGCGACCTCATGAAGGAACACAGTCCGCCCTAAGTTCGAGAGCTGAAGCAGAAGGGAAAGCAACGTCTCCTATCAAGTGCTGCACTACCAAGAATCGAACATTGGGTGGACTGAATCTGTGTGCCTTCATAATTGCCAAAGGCGCTAGCTCGAGCGAAGGGTCTGTCATCGAAGTATGCCCGTGCAAACCCGATCGCAACTCAGCTGCTTTCAAACGCAAGCTGACGTCTCGTCTCTGATGCGGTGTCCTCGCGTAGAAACACTATTACAGGCAGGCCGGGTGAAAATGCCATCGATGTAGGAGCAATGACCACGCAGATTGTCTTCGGTCATTTATCGAGCTAGTCGGTTAATTGCTAGGCTGCTCGACCTCGCGCGCCCGTGCGCTTGGTTCGATACTCGTGCTTTTTTCCTCCGCGCATATTACGACGCAGAAAACTGAAAAACAATTACACGGCATTGCACGCGATGTTGTGCCATTGCAGTCCTTCTGCCAAGTACATCCCACTCCATTTCATTATTAGATATCGGCTTTGCACTAACTGACAGTAGTTTGCAAATACATGTTTGTATCATCAAATGAAAGGCACTGCATTGCACCACTGAGCCTTACAATGCACAATGCATTAGCATTCATACATGTAGCTGTGCATGCATGCATGCATGCATACAAGCTCAACACGCTCGATTCGAAGATATGCAAATCCAACCATCAACATACTAATAGTCGATCTTCTATGTATATACACCCATATGTATATACACATATATACATATACATACATACATATCTCTGCAATATCTGCCGATCTGTTTGATTCTACACCGACCCCTCTGGGCCCACGGAGTTCGCTGGACTGGGGTTGGCTATCTTGGGGGGCGGGACGCCAGAGGGCGGCACCAAGGCGGTCCAACCGCCGACGAGCACCCTCCCCCCAGCTGCCCGCAATCCCTCCATGGGGCGACAGTGCCATTTCTGCTCTGTCGTCTTCGTCCCTTTACCTGGCTCCATTCATGCTTCCATGCGGCTGGTTGCTTTCGAACCTCGACCTGACGCTCTCGTGTTATCGTTGTGGCCGTCATCGCTTCCTGCATCTGCTGGCGGCGTGGTTTGGGCTGCTCTGTATGATTGGGCCAAGTCGCTCCTGCTGCGTGGCCTTTCTCCTCCCACGGCTTGGCGGTGGCATGGTTTACGATGTGTGTTGACCTCTCCTTCTCGTCTCCGCCTGTGTGTGCTACCAGCCTGGGCGTTCCTGCCTTGTCCTCGGCGTGGCTTGGCGCTGTCTCTCCTCCTTCAGGCCGCGACCTTGTGCGCTATTGGCCAGTCCTGGTGTGTTTCTGCTGTGCTCTCGGGATTGCGTTGTTGGCCGTCTCTCCTACCTCTCGCTGCTTCTTCGGGCCGCGCCTTTGCGCGCTATTGGCCTGTCCTCTGCTGCGTTCCTCTTTTGTCCTCGGCGTGGCCGTTTTGGCCGCTACTCCTACCTCTCGTGCTGCTCCTTCGGGCCGTGCCTCTGGGCGCTTTTGGCCTGTCGTCCTGCCTTCCTCCTGTCTTTTTGGGCGTGGCATTTTTGTGGGGTCGCGCCTGGTTCACTATTGGCCAGTTCTGCTGCCTGCCTGCTTTGTCCTCGGCGCGGCCTTTGGCCGTTTCTTCGTGTTCCTTCTGGGGCTGCGCCTCCGTGTGCGATTGGATGCCATATTGGCCTGTCGTGTTGCGTTCCTGCTTTCTCTCCTTCTTAGGGCCGCGCCTTCGTGCGCTATTGGCTTGTGCCTTTTCGCCGTTACTCCTACCTCTCGCTGCTTCTGCGAGGCACTTTCTGTTCAGCTCCTGCTCCTTCGCTCGCGCTTGCGGACGGGCAGCGGCTTTTCTGGCTACGTGCCGACCGCATTCTGCCAGGCGGGCTTCTGCCTTTTCTCGCGGGCTGGCGGCTCCCTTCTCCCCTTGTTTTTATTGCTACGTGCGAGCTGCCTTCCGCCTCCCTCCCTCCGTCCCGGCAACTTGGTCTACATTATGCTAAAACCCCCTCTCGAACCCTACACGGAGGGCGCCCATGACGTTATCGGAGCTGCCCTGCGATGTGGGGGGGGAAGTGCATGGGCGGCTGCAGCTATTGGTGCTAGCCATTTCCATTCCATTCCATTCTACACCGACATTTGCGTATGCCGTCATCTTTCCTATGTTTTGATGTGTCAACATATCCATCGACGAGTCTACACTTGCCTTCATACCATAGTAAATAACATCACATGGCATAACGGCATAACATAAGCATCAACATAAAATTATATATGCTATTATTCGCGCAAGCAAACCGACAGACAGACAGACATACACATGTGCATGCATGCAGGCATACCTACGTGAAGCATACATGCAAACATACACGTCGGCATACTAATTATGTATTACAAACAGGCATCTGCAACAGACGTGAATATCAGCGTCTGATTTTGTGCGATCGAAAAGCCGCTAACGGGGATGCACATCCAGGGCTGATGCCGTCATATGAGTGCTATTGTGCATGAGTGTACAAACACATGGTGACAAACAGATGCAAATATTCATAGATCGATGTTTTCGTACATGTGCCTTCACATGCGTATGCACCTATGCATATATGTATACACACACACATACATATGTGTCTATATAAGACTTCGAAATTTGTACACACAGAGGAACGTGAATGCATGTCTTCCTGCAAGCACGCATATAGTACGTAACCATGTCTGTATATATGTGTGTGTGTGGGATCAATCACGACGGATGTGTATATACAAATATGCTTGTCTACACACATGCAGGCGCTTATGTAGATATATGCATGTGTATATATATGCACACACGCAAATGCTATCGTGCCAGCAATGGCATCTGTAGTGCAAACACATATACACAGGCCCACAGTCATACAGCTACGCCAATAGGTAGATTGATAGATACTGAGTAGATAGACACATAGACCACGTAAACAGAGATGTGCAGATACGTGCATCCAGTCAATCGTTCATCTTTGCATGCACAAGTGCAAGTGCTCGCACATTATATCTGAAGAGGCCACACGTACCCACACTAGTCCATGCATGAGATGTAAGCACGCATGCATGAAGATACAGACACCATGTATGATAAATGCATGTATGTTTATATACATATATAGAAATATTTCCTCTGTGTTTGCGTATATACACGGTATATAGAGAGAGGTGTATCGCACATACATACATACATCATACGTACATACATACATACATACACATAGACAGAGGGCAGTCGGATGTGGGGCCTGGGTTTGGCTAGAATGCTTTTCCCGGGTTACAATAGCTCCAAGTTGCCCGAAGTTCGCACACCTTGGCTAGTGTCAAGGACCCAAACAACAATGAGGCAGCCTGTCCGCAGGCCGATGTGTTGACCGACTGAAATCGGGACTTCAACTTTCGGCGATACAGAGGATTACACGGACAGTCTTTGGTGTGTCCATGCGCGTCAAACAGGTCTACACTCCAGTATTTCACTTGCTGGAAGGCCTTGAGGCGGCAGGCACAGAGAAGGAAGCTACAGACACGGTCCACGATGACGCCATCAGCCTTTCAATACTCGGGCAAGGTCTCCTGCAGCGCCGTCTCCAGGACCCTCTGGGCTCGGGCGGCACCTTGGCGTGTCCATCGGTCTCGATCTCATGCACCGTAGACGGGCAGGGATGAAGGAAGCAAGTGCGCTGAAAATGGTGCTCGTAGGCGCAAAGTCTGTAGCAAATCCACATTTGTTGTTGACGAACCATGGAGTTAACTGTGTTGTACTTTGCCGAGTCCTCCCGGACGAAGTTGGGTCCGAAGCTTTGGCAACAAGCATAGCTCGCGCACCGCATCGTCTTGACGTAGACGCACTGAGTACCTTGGAAGGTGTACACTACAGCATTGACGGCATGTGCTGTGGCGAGATGCCTGCCACATTGCGATCACAATGTACCATAAGCTGCCGCTTCCCAAGACCTCGAAGGCTCCGCCCGGACACCCCGTCAGCCCACAGCACTTGCACGTAACAAAGCTCCAAACAGTCGCAGCCCGGACACCCCGCTGGGCCCCTGTGCTCTCACTACCCACACTCCCGATAACCCCAGCGGCGCCTGGCAGGCGATACTGGACAGACCATGCAACGCCGATCGCTCCATAGGGTCGCAAATTGCTATTGGCCAAAGCCAGCTAGAAGCTCCCACGCAGTCCAATTCCACACCCCGTCAGACCACAGAGCAAGGTTTGCTCCAGTACACCAATGTAGGAGCAATGAACATAGCTAAAGGCTCCGCTCGGACACCCCGTCAGCCCACAGCACTTGCACGTAAGGCTAGAATGCTAGAAGCCACCTGGAAGCTCCAAACAGTCGCAGCCCGGACAACCCGCTGGGCCCCTGTGCTCTCGCTACCCACACTCCCGATAACCCCAGCAGCGCCTGGCAGGCAATACTGGACAGACCATGCAATGCCGATCTCTCCATGAACCAGCATCGTCTTCTATCACGATTCGAGCAGGAACGGCTGCTGGTGTCTGACAGCTGTTAAAGACATGTTCACTATGCCTGTTTGCCATGCATGGCCTGCAAGCACCACACAACTTGAAGTGATCTTTCGCGCCTCGTTGCGTGTCAGTCGCCTATAGCATCTCGGTGACGCTTCCAACGTTCATGCTCGGAGCGTCGCTTCTGGAGTCGCCGCATACAACTCAGCTCTGTCAGCTTTATCGTCAAGGTCTGCTGACAAACTGGACAAGCCACCTTAGCCTCAGTCCGGTTCGTGCTGCGCACGTCATACGTCGTCGTCCTCCGACCAGTTATAGTTAACTCCTCCGGTAATCCCGCCGGCTGCTTGCAGTACTTCCGAGTGCGCAGCACCACACCTGCGATCGAGCGATGAATGCAGTGATAGACTTGCTTCGAAGAACGGTCACATGTTGAGCCCCGTTACCCTGTGGGCCTTCCGGATCAACCGGCGGAGCTCTAACCTGTAGCTCCTGATCCGGGTCCGCACCTTCGCACGGGTACGAAAGAGCTAAAGACAACACTTGCTCGCTCCCGTTGTTCTCTGGGCCTTGAGACGAAGCTGTAACCTGTGACTCCTCCTGTGCCTCTGCCGCTCCTGCGCACGGGTACAAAGGAGCTCATGTACTTGCTCGCTCGCTCATTCACTGACTCACTCCCTGACTCACTCCTTCACTTTGCGCGTACCGCAACAAAAGACACCTGCCAGGTACGGACTCCTTCACTTTCCAGGCCTGCTGCGAGTCCACGTCGACGAGACTGTGTATAAATCGCTGGTTTCTTCATGGAGGGGCCTTCGCACGGGAGCAACGTGACAGAGAGCTGCGTGCCGCTGGTTTCTGCACTACCCAAGCCTGCTCGGCATCCAGGATGACGAAGCTTGCAAACCGTCTTGGCTTTCTCGTGAGCAACGGAGCCATCTGAGAGCAAGTTGTGGTCTATAATAGCGCAGCATAACTGAAACTTTATTGCTGTCCGGGCCTGCAGCTTTTCCTCCGCCTCTGCCCCCGCATCCGCGCCGGGGCCTGTACCGTACGCGAGTGCTTCGCATTATCACTGCATCTACTTGTCCCTCAGCGCCTTGACCGCGCTGGTCTCTTGAACGCCGAGGACGGTGAACACGAATCACGGGCTTCTTCTGCGGCTTCCTGCAACGAACCGAAGCACCCCATTTAATGTGCAAGCGCGGAAGTCGTTACAATTACATTCCCTTTAAGCCCCCCCTCCCCCTGCGGTCCCAATGGATGGGTCGACGTCCAGAAGTCCGTCCATCCATCTACGAGGATCGTCTCGTTGCTGCACGACAGGCAACATGCGTCGGCTCCGCAGACACACCGGAAGCACAGCCTCCGCGCAAAACCCCGACTTGGACAACTCCGAAACTCTGATCTCGGCCACGCCTTCCTGGCTTTGGAACATGACCTCCACGGTACGCAGTCACTACTCCAAACCCCCTACGGCCCAGCCGTGCGTGAGAGGCCCAGGCCTGACGGGTTTGACGCTCGCCTTCTTGCGTTTCTTACGGCGTCCCGCCTGCGATAAGCTGTTCACTGTAGCCTCCCAACGCCCCTGTCCGTATGACAGCATGAAACGCGGCCAAGTGGCCGCAGTGCGACGCGGAGAACTGCTTGTCAGGCACCTTCAGAAACGAGCATTGCTCTAAGCTCCTATGTTATGTTTTTTACGTTGTCTTTCGCCGCCGGGTGCATGAAACCCTCCGATCGAAACTCCCTCCGCGAGGCATGCTGAAGTCCGAGCTGAGATCTCTGCGGACCGCCTGCAGAGAAATGCATTAATGAGCAAAAGCTGACCTCGGCCTAGAAGTCCGAGCAGCCTGGAAGTTGAAGCGGAAAGAAAACACCAAACCCGGACGCGGTTCTCGCGCAGTTCGACCGGCTCCTCCCGCAAGAACGATTAAAAGGCACACAAACATAAGCAGCCACCGTCCACCTTGGCTGCGAGGGCAGCTGTCTGGACCTGCAAGGTGCCATACGTGTGAGCCCAAATGACCGCGACATGCCCCGACCTTCCCTGCTTCCTCACGAGCTGTCTGGGCCGAGGCGTCCGCAGGAGGGTCCACAAACATAGTTGGAAAGTATGCCGGCACCAGCATTGACGGCAAGGCCTCTGACTTTGGCTTTGAAAGGGTAGTTCGGATGTTTTATGGTGCTTGGCAGGCTACATGACCCTGGAGCTTCTAGCTGGCTTTTGCTCGAATTAAGGAGCGCGCGAAGGGCTCAAGTTTTGCTCGTGATGGTTTGTGGTTGCAAACGAGCCCGAGGCCCGGCAACTTAGCGAGCCGCATGACCCTGGCATTTCTAGTTGGCCGTTGCTGGTATGCTGGTGCTCATTTTCCCTCACCCTTCCCATAAATAACCTCGACTTCTGACTGCAGAATCATTCCCACCGACCCTCCCATAAATAGCCTCGTCTTCTGAAGAAAGAAATCTTTCCTGCGTCCGTGATGATGTTCGTGTCCTCCGGATCCTGCATGTTGGCTTTGATGTCGCCCTCGTCCTGCACGATGTTGTGGTGCTGCTCTTCGATGTGCACACAGGAACCTCCGAGTCCTTGTCCTTGATGGAAACATTAAGGTTTTACCCTCCCTGCCCTTCTGCGGAGAAGATAGCCACGTCAAAATCATTTGCTAAGCCTGGGGCTCCTCCCGCCGAAGCACGCCAGTGCCGAGACTTGGGGCTTTTTGAGTGTAGTGACTGTGCGACTGGACCTGATGGGGATGGAAGGCTCGCTTCGTATCATGCACCTGAAAAGCGGGTATGTTCGACATGATGGTGGCCATGGGGGGGTGAGACGTATCGCTTTAGCTACTTGCGTGCGAAACATTCGGTTTTACGTGTGCGTCACTCACGTCCGTGAACCGGCTTCGACGTGCAAAACACCCGGCTACAGAGTCAGTCCTTTTCATGGGCATGCTTTTTTTGTCTGGTCTAACTGCTTTAAGGCAAGGACTTTAGATCGCACCATGGTTTTCTTCTTGCAGGCACACCTTCATGCAAGGCCTTCCTACCTCGCGCTTGTCTTGTAGCCGCACCAAAAGCAAAAAAACACAACTAATGCTACCGAGGTGCTGCAATTATCTTGGGCGTTTCTAAACAATGGCTCTGTTTATAAACTTGGTGTTGCTTGGAACGAAATACGGGCTGTAAACGTTGGGGTTTCAGGCGTATGCATATGACTAATATCAGAGGTTATAAACCCGGTTCATACAAGCGAATAGGCTAAACCAAAACTAACAAGCCTGGAATCGTCGACGTCAAAAGGCCGCACAGCAGCCGTAGCACCGGGACAGCTGGCCGAGGGCGGGGGGGTGGGCTGAAGGTCTGTGGATGTCCCTCCCTCCACCAAGGCTATACACAGGCAGTGTTTATAAACAACTGCAGCAAGGACAGTGGTTATAAACACACAACAAGTCCGTAACAAAGTGAAGAAAGTAATCATTCATGAACGAGAACACTGAACCAGAACATGTATCCTGAAATGCCCTATGTCGAACTAGAAGCATTTATAGACCAAAAATTTCTCCTGCAAAAACGCAGGTCCCAGGATCGACCTTTGTGTGACACATAAATGGATACATCATATCAATGTGTAACACTTATGCAATAGATACGGCTACCGATGGGCTCGTGCAAGAGCTTTGCTCATGTGTGCAGACATGCATCTGTATACATGAAGAGAAACAGCGCGAGAGAGAGCGAGAGATGTAAAAAAATGGATACACGCGCAAATACAAGTACGTCACATGTGTGTGCCTGCATTGGAAAGCATTACAAAAGACCCCTAGACCATGACAACGCAAAGGCGTGATTGCTCCTTGAACGACTGCTGAGCCCGGGGCCCAGCTGGCAGCTCAAACTCTAGTCGAGAGTCTAGAGCGCTTTGCCAGTGTTAAAGTCACTTGCAAAGAATCAAAGACTTACGTTGATGAACAACGAAGCCTCAAACAATCCTGGTGGGACATCGGAACCCAAACCAAGAGGAGTAAAAGTATAAAATTGTCTGCATGGCACCAGTGTAGCATCCACGGAGCAGAGTACTGCTCACCCGCTTCACTGGGCCTTCTCAGTAACGGAAAATCTGTGAATTTTGGACCCTCAGTCATTCGCCTATCAAAGCTTTAGTTACTTTAGTTGTCGAGGTTCTGCATCATGTTCACCGCATCTCGAAGGCACAGAACACGGCCCTGGCTGCGCAGCAGCTCCAGCACTTGGCGAGTGTGCGGTGACTTCGACTTCACGGCGAAATCGACAGCAGTGCGCCCACGAGAAGTGCGCTGAGATGGGTCGGCTCCTGCTGCTATGAGCATGCGCACCACCTCACACTCGCCTTTCTCGGCTGCAACATGGATCGGGTAGAGCGTCTCGACCCGGAAGAGCATGCAGCCAGCGGGCGCCCGCGGTTCGCACACATCGGAAGAAAATCCGTGACATTCCAGAAACCTCAGCAGCGCGCTTGGAATTAGAACCACCACTGGGCTGCGGCTGGGGCAACAGGGATGGGCCCCTATCTTGAAACCGGAACTCATCCTTGGCAACCGTGGAAGGGAACGCTAGACTTCCAACTCACCCGATGCCTAACCACAAACCAATCCTGGGTCTGTATGGGCAGCTGCGTGCAGGTGGGGAGCTGGAGGAGCTTCTTCTCCCGTTGCAGCCGCCACTGCCGGCGCCTCGACGAGGACTTGGTCTCCTGAATCTCCTGACCCTCTTGAGGGTCAAACCAGGCTTGCTCCTGGAAAGATGCTAACCAGTTCTCAGTTCCTGAGAAACCCGAGCTCTTCGTGGAACACGAGCCCGAGGAGCTCTTGCTGTCGGTTTGCGTCTTCAGCAGCCTTCTTTCAAGCTCGGGTTCCGGTAGAATCATTTTAGAAATCCTGAGAGCTATTCTGACAGGTCGGACTCTGAGCCCAGCGTGGCTGCAGCGTGCACGGCAGAGTCTACCCTCAGTCAAAGTAAAGCAAAAGCCAAGGCGATAGGCAGACAAAGTGTCGTCACGTTTCCCCCTGAGCCTCAGCCTTGCCACCCCTTCATGAACAAGCCACCACGTCTTCCCAGCCTGCGTCACGCAGATGAGCGTCTCCTCAGCTACAGTGAATGAGAGTCAGGACAGGCAGTTCGATGGAAGAAGATCATTCCATCATGAACTAGGAAACCCGGGAGCACCTGAAACCAGACTCCTATTACTTGCAGGCAGCCGGCAGAACTTGGCTGACCATCTGCATCTCCCAATTCGGCAACACAGGCACGTATGACAGCCTGTGGGCAGCGCTCGAAGTTTACTTTGCACTGTCATGTGCGGCTGGGGCATCCTGGATGCAACGAAACCTGAAATCATGGCACTCTGTGCAATTGCATGGCTCATCCGCCGACTACACAGGTTCGGCACATATGGTGAAAGAGTCTACAAGGTTCCGAGGTACAGTTCCTGCCGATGTTGAATAGGATCGGAAAACTCGTGGGATCAGCAAAGCTTGCGACATCCCCGCTCTGCGGCCGTTACCTTGCCGTTGGAATCGCTGTCCCCAGGGCCTGGCTGCCGAAAATGAAGAACAAGCCCCTGGCAACCCAGAGCGGGACATGCTCGTGAATCTGCCGGCATGACGCTCCCAGAACGGCGATGGGTTTTCTGCGACATAACAAATGGTGTCCACGACCGCATTCAGAGCCTTTTGCACCTTGCGGACCGCGCACGGAGGGGCAGAAACAGCTTGAAGAACCAAAGCCTGTCCCAGCCTGGTGTCCGCAGGCCAAGAGCCGCGGGAGCAAATCCTTGGACAATTGTGATCTACTGCGCTGAATTTTGCAATTGAATTTTCTTGCTACTTTGGCATGTGCCAGTTCAAGCGCGCCGTGGATGCTCACCGTGAGGAACAGACTTGAACAGCAAGACTCTACTGAGGATTTGGGGTCTGGTTGTGGAGATCGACCACTTTAAGCCTTCATGCGATGCTCCGAAGTGAGCCAAAGCTAGGAAGCCCGCATCCAGCAAGCCTGCCAGCAGGGTCTGGAACTCTTCCTGAACCACCTCACATCTCAAGGAAGAAGAACACCGCTACAGCTATCCGTGATGTCATCCTCATTTCCGAAATCCCGGGCTGCGCACAGGCTGTCGCAGTGTCTCCGAAACCTGGCACCGACACTTCGCTTCGCATGGACGCTCCACATTTGGCTTGCCTTTTCTTGTTACCGTGGTTTCTGTTTGAAGGACAGTGCTATGCAGTGCTGCAATGCTGTGAGATGCACCTGACAGACACAATGCCCGGCCGGGCCTCGCCGTCAACCGTTGGGTTCGCAACCTGCAAGGGCTGTCAAGTACGATGCCTCGTCTTTCTATCTTGGCGGATATCACCACAGTAGGCACGTGACCATCCACACGATCATCTCGCTTATGTCTTCTGTGCCTGCATCCAGGTAGCTCTGCTTCAACATCCCAAATTGAAACCACAGCCGCATCGTGCACTTGCACCTGTGACCGTTGAGACATTGCATGTTCCTGACGTTACATGCTTCATGCCATTCTAGAATATAGAAACCTAGCAATTCAAAATCTAGCCGAGCTCGCTACAACTCCGGTGCCCTTTGATGATGTTTATTGACAAGGCTCAAGGAAAACCCGGTATGTCAGAGGTCTCAGTCTGACTGCAGCCTGGCACTGGCAGAAAAAGCAACGGCACATGCACCATGTGGGTGTGTGCTGCAGGAAGGCACAATCTACATCCAGTCCTCCCAGGCGGGGGTAAGGAAAATGCAGCTTCCAGCCAACAGCGCAAAGAAGCTACGCACTCGCACCGTCGCACCATAAAGCCGATTCCTCTCAACCACCAGGCGGCCTCGGGATCCGAAGTGGCGCTGTGCCGCGTCCACCTGCAAAATCCAGCTTGCTGGCGCTTGCTTGCCGAGATGACATGAACCTGACAAAATGAAAAGAAACCATGCCAAGGCAAGCAGTGGAGAAAAACCGCATCGTGAAATAGGAATACCAAAACAAGCTAATCAGGCAACGGGGACTGATTGGGCAATGAACGATGTGATTCCTACATCAATGCGGAATGTGAGATGAAGATTGCAAAAGAGTCCTCACCTACTGCAACTTGCATTCGCTCTTTCCAGAATGCCCTGCAGAGCTGTCAGCTCGCCTGCGTTCGCGAAAAGCCCATATCCACCAGAGTACCTCGGAAGGCCGGAGGCCGATCTGCGGGCCACGACCAAATGCAAACGAGGCCCAGACCCTGGATGTTTGTAACGCTGTCAGATGTTGCACCACTGGGGGTTCTGGCACTGGGAGTGTTGGCGGTTCCGGTGGTTCCGCTGGTGGGGACACTTGTGCCACTGACAGCGATGATGGCTGGATCGTTGGCCATAAGGCTGGCCGCAGCATCTGGCACCCTGTTGCCATCCGCTGTTCTGACCATCTCCTTCCAGAGTGGCACGGGGCTTAAGAGCCATGTCCACACCTGTGAAACCCTTGCAGCACCCGTCCTGCTGTACGTGCTGCACGTGCTGCATGCCGGCGATGTTCGGAAGGGCGGGGATGCCTCAGTGAGATGCGTCCCCGTCCCATGAGGCACTGTGCTTCGTTCAGTCTCAGCTCGGCTTGCGACCGGACAGCCGGTGCCAATCCGGTGTGCGGGGTTCGCTTTTCGGCTCTTGGAGCAAATGCAGCCACACCTCCACAGCTTGGCGCTACAAGGCCGTCCCTCGCAACTCCCGAGTCCCCTGAGCCAGGCGGCCTTGAGAAGGGAGCAGCAGCTGGAGCGCGGGAAACTCGCGAATTGAGGGTGGCGCCAGACGGGGAGCAGGCAACGCAGAGCCTCTGCCTGGCTGCACCGATCTCTCTTCCGCCCATTCCGTAAAAAGCCACCAACCACCAAGAGTCTTCAGTCACTTAGTGGAAGTGCCTGGATGGATTTGCAAAGCATCTCCTGCAAAGAAGGACCGTTTGATTCTCAAATTCCGCTGACCTTACCTACACCGATTCCGCCGATTCCCTCACCTGTCGAGCTCTCTTGCCGTATTCAGGTATCCAAATGTCCCTCTTGTTGTCTTTAGCATGCTTCAGCCTGACTGCCCATAGGCGCTCTTTATCTTAATAGCTTTCGACGCTTTGCATCTGTCCTTGGACATCATTGCCTCGTCTCTGAGGTATGCATTTGCAAACCTTCGTGTCGAGGTTACTTTCTCGAAGTAGCCAAGGGCCTCATAGCAATGCAACATGTTCGACTGCGCCACACACGACGCATACTAAACCACCTTTACGTAATCTTGCTTGTAGTAAGGCTTGCGGCAACTTGAGAAACTTCTCCGGTGAGCAACGACTGTGGCGCACTGTCCAGGGGCCAAGATCTTAGGAGCAGACCGCAGACAAAGCTGTGCCAGCCGCCAGGTCCTCCTTGCCATCACCGATCTTCTCCAAGGACATCCTTGGCTCAGCACAACCTAGAAGAGCACCTGAATTCTCGAGGGCACAGTGCAGAAGAGGAGCTGAATCAGGGGCTGCAGCAACTCGAAGCAACCAGCCTGCACAGCTGCTCTTGCAAGCTTCTGTCTTTGCGTCGACCCCCTGGCAGCAGTTTGCATCTGCCTGGTAGAAGGCACAGAGTGCTAAGCTTCGAAGGGCAACTTTGTTCTGCTCCTCATGCATCTTCTGCAGCAAGTCAAAGACCTGCTGCGTCGAAGCACGCGATCTCTGCACTCCAAGTGCCCTGTCTGTATGGGACCGCGCGCCGGGCCACTACAAGGAAAAAAGCTCGTGCCTCGGCAACCCATCGCAAGGCAACAGGCGAGCTGGGCGGCCGTGGGGCGACCAGAACAGCCTTTGCCACCTCTGCGATCTCAGGTAAAGCGTTCCATCTTGAGCTTGCTGCAGAGCACTGCAAGAGTCCACCGCACCTGTGCTAAACATCGCGCCATCGTGAAGGGGACAACAGCCGATGCTTCCTTAGCACCAGATCTCTACCAGAGGTCCCTGGGCAAGCAACATCATGCATGCTCGAGCTCTGCATCAAGACAGGATCTGTAAAGCTGCTGTGCTTCTGCGATCCCATGCAGGCCCTGGTTGAATTCTGGCAAGCGGCTCGTCGCACTCTGGTCTGGAGTTTGGACGACAGCTGCATCAGCTGACGCAAAGTCCTCCGAACTCTCCGTTCAGTCGTTGCTTCCCGTCGTCAGCAGCTGTTCCAAGCTCACTCTATTTGCACAGCTCAGCAGATGTATGGCCAGGGCCGCACGTTTAAACTTCAACTCTGCTCGACTTGCCGAGCAGCCTGCAAGTCAGCCGAAAGCCGACCCGAGCAGCCCGAAGAATGGGCGATTCGCCTTCAGAACCAAAGGGCCCAAACTCTACGGGCTCAGGCTTGGCACTGGTTTCTCACAAGATGTCTTCACCGTTTACGGACTGCCCGGCCCGGGTCGGACCAAGCTCGCGACCTCCTTTATCGCCTGCTTTTTCGCCTCCGCCTCCGCCCTGTTGCACCTTCGCAGAGGCAAAGCGCAGCATTGGACTCTCGAGATGGGCTCAAAGCACTCCTTGGGCTCAGGCAGAGCCTGCGCTGCTAGCGGCATCTGGCCCGAAAATGCCGCTTTCTGCTCAGTTCTCATCTGCCGGGCGGAAAGATCAGGCCTTCTTTGGAGCTTGGCGTGAAGACTTGCTTGGTGCTCTCATGGTAGCCTTGAGCAAGCTTTCAGGACACTCACGCACTTTGCACGAGGAGCCGTTACCGAGGCCGTGACATGCGGTGGGAGGCATGCGCTCTCGGTCCTCAGAATCTGCATGGACTGCACATATCTCAACATCGAAATTTCGACAAACGCAGCGCAATCGCAACGCTCCACACTCCATACGTAGGCCGCCCTGCATGCGGTTGCCAGGCCGCAACGACGAAGATGAGCGCCGCCAAGGGTGCCAGGTCCACCAGAAACTGTCGGACGGCCTGTGCACCGTCCACACACGAAACATTATCGTCGAATGGGTTTTCTGCCTCCATGACCTGCAATGAGCTGCCTTCGCGTGCGATGGAAAGGAGGTCCTCAAGCCTTTGGCACAACTCGGCAGACCCTCCGGACGGTGCTGCTGAGCCGGGGCGAAGGGGGCCACTGCATACTGAGCACGTGGCACTGAGCAGACTCTGCTGAGAGCTTGGAGGAAGGCGAGGACGTGCGAAGTTTCCATGGATGACATCACCACATGGGGATCCTTGGAAGGATGCATCGAAAGTCGGCCTCTCCAACTGGGTCCTACGTCCTAGAATATTTCTGAGACACCGGCACCAGCCGCGCATTCCTTCAAGATTGGCAGCACCTTGGCCCCATCAACCAGAACAAGCACCAGCAGTCAGCTGCCACCATGGTCCCGGCCTTCTCCAGATTGGTGGACAGCCTGTGGTATCAGTGACAGCTCAGACTTTAGACTTTCAGCAAGAGTACTCTTTGTTCCACGGTCTGCATTAAGCATGGCATGATGTGAAAGACCGGATCTGGTAGGGGTCCCAGATCAACTCTCCGCTTGTTCATGGCATCTTGCCCACTTCAGACTCGAAACTAGGTCTCCAGCATTTCTTTAAGCTCTGCTCCGACCGCCGCACCACCATCTTCGCACTTTGCCTTTCAAGCTCTTGCCCGCAACAACATCCACTTCTGCAACGGGTTTAAAGTTCAGCCTGTAGGTTGAAGAGGCTGGCAACTGGATGCTGCTGACCTCGGCAAGAGCTTTTTCACCGGTCGGTTCACAGGCCGTCTGAGCCCCGAGCCTTCGAGCGATGTAAAGAAATATGGGAGGCCTGAGTTACAAAGGCGAAATACGAAGCTTTGCTAACTTCTGCCGCACTGTCCTTTGCAAGGCATGACCAGTGCTCACTGCACATGGTTGATCAGGCACCGACACGGCAACTCTTGAATATCTCGAACGAGAGACAGCCCCTGCCTGCACACAGTGACTACAAAATGTCATAGAATGTCAAACATAATCTATGCAAGGAAATGGAACCAGACTCCTGGCGACTCGAGAAAACAACTGAGTCATCCACTTCTCGATAAAGCATTTGAGAACGTGCTCGTTCGTGGATAGCAGCGACCAGCAGAATCGGCCTCAGGTGCTGTCACAGAGTCTCACAGCGGAGTGCAATGCCCCCTTCTGTCTTCGTAGTCCTGCAAATGGGCCCTGGCTGAAAGGCGCAAGCCGATCTGGTAAGTAACCTGTGTGGTCCTTGAATGGGGGGTACACGAGGAAGAGCGTGCTGAGCTCACGATGGCACATCGATGGCAAACTCAGTCCTCTAGATCCCAAGGTGTCCAATCCGGATAGGCCTACCACTGGAGCCATGGCAAAACTCGACATTCTGTTCTCGCCTCTAGACTCTACAATACAAATCAAAATCATCCGAGCGTGGGCCCACAGCTTTGAACTCATCATTCCGTGCCTTGGCCTGCTCGAGAATGGCGCGCAGGCTGGACAACATACTTTCGACCACCTTAGCTTCTCCCTATCATATCTATCATGAATCATGGGTAGTGGAAATTGGATTCTGTGCCCACTGAGCGGGGCTTTATGCAAGCATGAACAATCAAACGAAAAACACTCAAGATGTCCAGCAATCCTTTGCAGACCTGCTTGAAGCAAGAAACATGACATGACAAAGCAGGGAATGCAGACGATAATGTACTGCGAGAACTATCCCAAGAACGCTACGCTGACGGTATGCTCAAGTCCTCTAAGCAGCCAGCATGCTCCGTCAGCTTGCACATCCCTGTTGGACGATTTCTCAACACCTCCACACACCAAGCCAAATCACGGCATTGATGCTGGCACCATCTGATCGCCACGTCCAGCCAAGCAGAAAGTGGCTGTTGAGATGGGATGGGAGATCCCCATGTTGGAACGGTGGGCATGGCGTGGCCTTGTCCATCTGCGTGCTCATGATCTGGATAAGCTCCTCGGCAAATGCGCATCATGGGTTTGGCACTCGAACCAAGTTGAAGCTATCAGCTATCAATCACAAGGAACAGCTCGAGGACTGCAAACTTTCATCTGACAGACCGGTATAACTCGCGCTGTTGATGGCACGGTCGGCAAGCTGCAATTGGCTATGCTGCGTCTTTCCCCATCTGGTGATGGTTTACGGTCATGTAAGAAACTTGAGAGCCAAATGTCCCGAAAGTGATTGACGAGCCGAAGAGTAAAAAAAAACATGCCTGCATGAGGGCCTGTGGAGAGCGGCTGAGGGCCAACAAGCGAGCTCAGAGCCTGAGGCGAGCTCCGGCTGCGAGTAGAGAAGCGGCACAAAGCTGGGATCCACAAGGACGTCGATGACAAGTTGGACGGGCCTGCCCATGTGCACGAGAGGGCCGTTAGGCTCAGGTTTTTGTTCGGGAGTAGCTGAACATAGCTTCCTTGTTTCCCGGCCAAGAGACTCACAGTCCTACCTGGACTCCTTTGTCCAACCAGACTGCCCCACAGGATCTCAAAATACAACTACGGTCCAAGAAAGAAGCGCTTTTCCAAGCAGGTAGATCATCAAAGCAACTTCGGCAAGAAAGGGCTCGCGGCTTCGATGCGAGACCCAGGATGAAGTCTTCACCCACCTGCCCAACTCAAAGCGTTCGCGACTTCGAGTGGCTCTGCAAAGTGATTTCGAATCACAAGGCTCCGCTTGCAGCAAAGGGACTTGGCCAAAGTATACACTTCAATAGTTTCAACAGCAACTCCGCTGAGAACTCGCATCGTGGATACGGAAAATTGCGGCAACACATACCCGGCTAGTCACCGCTGTCGCCCAAGTCCCAGACGGCATGCAAGGCGACGGAGGCCAGGATGCCGGGCACGAAGGACAGGCACTCCGTGCCTCGGGCGGAAAAAAGCTGCCAAAAACTGCGACAGAACGAGTCTTGTCTTGGCTCCGTGTTTCCGGGGCGCTGGCTTCGCATCGTCTCCTTGCTGAGAACGCCCAGCACTGCGGGCCTGGTGGGCGATAAGAAGTCCAGCTGCTCAGGAAGCCGGCCGGCGGCCGCTACGAAGCGCTGGGCGCGGGGCAAAACGTTCGTTTCTATCAGTTGCGGCACTCTGGAGGGATCCTCGGCTGCGTCGACTCTTCCGATACCAGGGACCCCGTGACAAGGGTTCAACTGCGCCCTGACCACCAGCACTGCTGATACCGAAAGCCAAGCTGTTGAGGCAGCAGCATCTTGGATGACACTCGACACGATGTCAATTGCTGTGCCGAAGAGAGACAATCCCACTCTCACAGGCGCCTGCGGTGATACAAGCAAGCTGGGAGGTGGCAGCATGGCATCATAGCACGGCGTCAATCCCGCCGCCTTCACTGCGACCTTCAAGGCATCCATCATGGGACCCTGAAAGATGTTGGCAAGGCCAGCCTTCGATAACAGAGCAAAATCTCGGAAAGTCCCTTCGAGCTTTAGACGAATTCCAACCTGCAAGACCTCCGAGCACTGCAGCGCTGTCTGAATGTTCTTGAGCCTGAGGCTCTAAGACGCAGTACCCACTTCTGCTGCGAAGCTGGGAACGGCTGACAGTTTTGCGACAGGCAGGGGCTCGGGCAGCTGACGACAGAGCCGTCTCCTAGCGGTCACTTCCTCCAGCAGCGCACGAAACCTGCAGGAAGCAGCTCAGCTCTAACAAGTCTCGCCCCCCGGGAGGATCTTGCAACTGGCGCAGTTTGAGCTCACCTCTGCCGCTCCTCTGGCGGTGCCGCTGTAGGCGGCGGCTCCATCTCCAAGGCCTCAGAAGCATAAGGGCGGCGAATTGCACCGGCGCAAATTCATCCCGTTCCAAGCTCCCCTCATCGCCGGTGAATTCCAAAACCTCAGCCGAAGCAGAAGACCGTGAGAAGTCTCCGTCACTTTTTGGCCCTCCGAGGCTTCGGACCATCAGGAGTTCGACTTCTCGTTGCAGGCGCAACGAAAACGCCTCCCGCTGCAGAACCCAGCGGCCAGCTCTGAGCTTATCTCCTACAGGAATGTAGATCCGAAGCTCAACTTCAGCTTATCCTTGTAAGCCTGTTAAGGAAGACAACAGTAGGGAGCGTGGGTAACTCTATTGCTGTTGTAAGTCTCTGGGCTGGTTAACTGAAACCTTCGCAGTACAAGGCGATATTCCGTTGTGTCGCGCAGTCAGGTTGCAACTGACTGTTGCTACCGTACCTATCCAGTGAACAAAACGAGAACGCTCGGTAGGACCTACGCCTCGCGCTTCTGCATCACCCAGTCCCCGAGACAGTGCCCTTCCGATGGGGCATTGCACCCAACCCTGGTCGACCGTCATCGTGCACAGCTTGCAACAAAAGACTCTTCAACCAACCAAGCCGGGAGGAGCCGCCACGCCCCCGTGGATGCACCGAGAAGACTAGACGAAATGCACTCCAAGTTTGTGCTGTACACTGATGAAGGGCACCTGGAGGCCGTTGAAATCGCGAAAAAGGACCAAAGCTGCTGTGCTGGAAACCTTGTCGGGTCCGCCGCACACAGGCAGGAGTAAACACGACAGTTTGAAGTCATGATACCACAAAATCTTACTTTCTGCTTGCTCTGATACAACATGAGCGTTGAGCCTAGAACATGTTCGAAGGCCATTTGGCATGCTCTCAAAAGCCCATTTCTCCATGCAAGGAGCCTCTGCTGCGAGTTCGAGACATCGCAGCATGGAAGCCACTGCTGCTAGCGAGGGAACCTCACAGTGCCCAGGCTCACTCCCTCACACGGACACGGCTTTCATGCTGGGAGGATGCCTCTGCGTGACAGTGGGTCCCCGACATCAGTTCTTTGCATGAGCTCCAGCATTGCAAGGATCATGCCGGCATGCCTGCAGGCAATGGGCTCGCGAGATCTTGGCTCCACACCGCCACAGTATTGCATGTGCAATGTCGGCGTACCCTAGTTGCGCAGAGCTCTGATGGTTGTTGACTGTGGTGATCTGGAAAAGGTCCAAGGCCTTAGCTGAGGGCGGCAAGACTTTCAAGGCAGCACGAAAACTAGGGGGACTTGGTGCTTAGCTGCCGAGAGAACAGCGTTGTGGGCCTCTAACCTGCCACATGCCACGAAGACCACGGAGAGTCCGGAGTGCTGCACACTTCAACCCCCCCCCCCCCCCCAGCGCACTGGTCGTCTGCTGGTCGGTGCCCGAGAAGGCCCCGAAGTGCCTCTGAAGCTGCGCAGAGCGCCGTAGGGCCGTAGGGCCGCAAGGGGAACATGCAACGAGCCGACGAGCCGAGGCTTCGCCGAGGCTTCGGCGCATGCGACGATGCCGTGGGGGAGGGCAAGGCCCAGCCTCAAGAACGCCAAAGAACGACAGCACAGATTGAAGCGCGGAGAAGCAGAGCTTCCTAAAACAGATGTAAGGGTCGGGCATTTGGGACAGTTGCGACGCTTCAGATCGACCTGGGTCTTGTTTGGAATTGCAACAACTCCGAAAGGGAAGAAGGTCTTCGAAGCTAAGCAAAGAGCTTTGGCCGAAGCGTGCATCCAAGAAGGCGGCAGTGACTCTCAAGGCGGCTATGCCTCTGAGTGCACCCAAGATGTAACGATGCTGCAAATCTGAAGCTGTTGCGGTCTGCCCTCCTATCCCCTTTCAAGATGCCTATTCAGTTTAGAGCCTTTGCAAAGCTAGGCGAAGCAAATAAGAGCAGGGCCTGCGTCAGTCCCAACGGACTGAAGGGATTGCAGCCTGAAGAATCGATTACGACATCCTCACTCCGGTGACCTGTGAAGTCCTGGACCAAGCTTCCGGCATTTCGCAAAGCTCTGAGAGAAGCCCAGGCCTGAGGAAGCATGTCGCATCCGCTCTAGATACTCCTCGTCCCAGGCCCAGGATTGTCCGAAGACGTTTCAGTGTCCAGCCTTTTCTGCAAGTATTGCTGCAGGACAAAGGCACCTCAGCAACAGCATGAGCTCCCGCCCCAAGCTACAGTGAAGCAACAGCTGGGGTGTAATCGTATCTTGCTTCCTTTCAAACCATCCTTGTCTAACCTAGCAATCGTGGCATCGCAAGACTACCTCAAGCAAGGCAAACTAAAGTAACCAAAGGCTTCTTATTCATGATAGACATGCAGTGCATGCATAAGCCGGGATATCTCAGCCCGTTGGATGGGGCTTCCATCTCCTTCCGCATTATCCTGTGCTGCCTCTTCGTCTTTCGGAGGAACTGCCCTGAAATAAGCCAGTAGAAGCTCTTGCTCAGATCCCAGCGGATGTGCTTCACGACGTTGCAGATTGCCAGCAACGCGATAGCAACAACCTCCCATGATGGCTGCGTGCTACGGCCTTTTGACCGCCACCCCCTACCCGGCGCCTCTCTGCGCCCCTCCAGGCTCCGCGCTCGACACCTTCCATGCGAGTGCACAGAGGCTTCTCCCTGCCTCTGCCCTCTGCTTTGGGTGCGGGCCAAAGCCGGAGCTGCAACAGCTGCTCCTTAGCCATCCGACTCGGACACGTGCGTTTTCCGTTTTCCCCTTCCTCACCCCCTGCTCTTGTTTGGACTCAGTGCCGGGACAGGAAAAGCTGCCGAGGGCTCTCCCCGCTGAGCCTGTCACAAACCACTCGGTGTATGCCCAGCTTCCCTCTAACTTCACCTCCATGCCTCCAGCTGTCTTCTCAGCTCTTCGAAGTCACCAGAATCAGCTCCAGCCTGTCAGCCGGTTCCACATCAACTGCACTTAGTACCAACTCGCATGAGGATCTATCTAAAGCGCAGCTTTCCGTGGCCTTGAACTCCGACGGCTGCGCGTCCTGATAATCAGCGCAAGGTCCACAGGGCTGGTCCTTGCCGTTCTGCTTCTGCCCAGAACCTTCTGAGGTCTCAACTCCTTCCCCTGCACCGTCCGCACGAAAGTCTTCCAACACATAGTCCTGGCTCGGCTCAGGTCAGGCATGGGGGGTTCTCTTGTGGCCGCACTCTTCCATGCATCTATGGCATCTCTGCGGCCTCAGACGTGCAAGCATCACGAAAGCTGCCCGTTTCCAGGTATCCTGAGCTCTCTTAGCATCATGTTAGCATCATGCCACCCACAAGCTGCCATCCGCACAGCTCGCATGAGTTGTTCCTGATCTGCCTGAAACACTCTGCTGGGGCCGGGACCGCCTCCGCAAGCGAGCACCTGCGCTCCGAGCTCTCTATAACGCCCTTTGCTTTGCTAAAGGACTCACTGCGCCTCCAGCCGCCTTTCTAGGGAGGCAGCGTGGCCAGCTTGCAAGTGCCGGCCTGTGAAGCAAACGCAAGACCCGGGATCTTCAGATTCGGAAAGCTTGCGATGACGTTCAAGGGCTCCCTTACCACTTGGTTTGCACCGATGGGCAACATCTAGCAATGGGCCAACCGAAAAGACGGATTGGAGTTTAAACACTTGACTCTGATGCCTACAAACTCAGACATACTACCTGCAGACCCTGGTCCGACATCGAAACTCGTGATCTGAGTCTGATACTCGCAGTACACTTTGCCTTGTCAGTTCCCCCTGAGGCTTGTGCTTGGTGGGCAGGCAGCCAAACACCGGAGCACCTCGCGTCCGCGTCAGCAGCACTTGGTATCAAGCTACTCTTCACGGGCTCTTGGCTCCCAACTGTATGAAGTGAAGAAGTCTCTATGACGGAGTCCAACGCACTTGTGGGAAAGCTCAGGCCGAGACTCCCAGGAGCACTTTCAGTTCAGAGCCTAAAACGAAGAACGACATGCGTGCCCTGGCTTCGCCCGAATACTCTCTGCTGCAGCTGCTTCGGCTGCAAAGGCTCTGACACTGCAACAAGTCCCGGAGTTTCTCCACGGGACCTGGCAGGAGCTGAAACAGCAGGGAAGGTGCGGCTTGCTTTGTGCTTTCCGTCCGAGAGGATTGCAACACCACGAACAATTGAGCCACCCTTCAAGAAGCACGTCTGACCTTTAAGCTCCTGGTGAAGCAGCAAGACATCGTGCAGAACACGGAGCACCTGCCAACGATGTGAGCAAAGCTAGCACTTGCTGTATCAGCCAAGTTCGACATACACCGACTGCCGATCTCCCTTGTGCTCTTCAATCCAGCATCAAGACAGACTGCTTGGGGGTATCTCGCAGTGCATCGCGCCTTTATGCTTTATGCTCGAACGTAGATTTCAACATGTGTTTCAAGAGCTACATACTCTGCCAGTGCCTCGCAAACGAGCTCCTCTGACGGATGTCCATTGAAGCCCATTCCGCTTTTCAGAAAGGCCTTGGACTAGGGCAGGGTTGGGGCCGAGAAGGTCTGAGATCTCTCGAAAATGAAAATGCAGGAGGGCTTCGAAGCCACATCGCGCGATCACGCATCAGATGCAACCAAGCAGCCCCAAGGATGGCATCGAAGCGCATCAGGACAGGATGCCAAGAAGAGGCCACCTCAGAATCAACCCTTGACCAAATACCTTTTTCTGAGCATTTCACTTCTTCCTTTGCGGTCCCCGCCTTAGGCTTCGTTTTTCTTGGGCGGCCCTATGCAAAGCACACACGCGTCTGCAAACTCACTGTGAGTAGGAAAAGAAAGCGCAAGACCTAAGGAGCTTTTTGCACGTTGGCAGCCCCACTAACTTACTCCAGACTGAACGGTTTACAGCTCGCCTGTGAAATTGTAAGAAGGCAAACGGAAAACTGGGAGTGGCCGTTGCCATGGCATGCTGCGTATGCGTGAGCCAGTACCACGCCAGTTCACGACATGGCTCCGAAAAGTATGGTACAAGGGACTGTGAAGCTTCAACCGCTCGTGAGCTTCCTTAGGCTTCGTGGCATGTGCTACTAGTAACTATGTCCGCATTCCCAACCCTAAGCCTTAGCCCCAATTGCTTCTTTGTGGCAGCCATGCCTGTGGAAGGTGGCACCTGCTGCCTCTGTGTATCAGCCTATCAACCTACTGTTCCTTCACCAGCAGCGGCACTTCGCCCGAAGTGCTCCAAGGATATACCGGCACGATGGGTAGGTAAGTGGATCCCAGGAAGATGGAAGGAGCAACCCCAGAAGGCCCGCAAACCCGCTCTACTAGGCCTGGGCCCCCCGACGCATCGTTCCCAGCTTTGGACCTTCAGCGGCTGCAGGTGCCCAAGCAAGTCGGCCTTCCGTGGAGCTCCGTATCTGCTCGGCTCTATATATATATATATAGATATATAGATATATAGATATATATATATATATATATAGATATATATATATATATAGATACATCTATATATATATATATATATAAAATCGGCTTCGGGGTCTGAGATGGACTCTGTGAGCTGAGATAAATCGGGTCGGGTCTTTCAGTCCTGCTCGCAACTTGCGGATCTCGCTCGAGCCTTGCTTTTTGAGATTCCCTAATGCCGGAGCTCTCATCTCGCTTCAGTCAGGACGACATCAGCTAAGCAGCTTTCAATAGCTCCGAACTGCGCACGGGGTGTCAGAGCGCCGCGATTGGAGCTTGCTTTTGCTGTTTGTATCTCTTTTCTCGACACTTGGCTGCCCTGCGATTCTGCAACCCGAAGCTGTTTTGCTGAGCTTCTTTGCTCCAGTGGTTATCGTTTCCTTGCGCCCTTCCATACTGCAGCCAGTCACAACATGTCCCAACGCGCCCTTTTATCTAATGACCCACAAGGTCGATGTACTCCGTCTGTCTCACCTCGTCGCACTGCGCAAGCTGCTCCAGAACACGCTGCTGCGACACCGGCCTCAGTCTGCTAATTCGAGTACACACAAAAGGTTGATGGCTACGAGGGGCGAATTTGCTGCCTGCTACCCGTCTGTATCGGCTCGCCGTGATCCCAACCACACCACCATGAGCCGATTTGCTGACGTTGCTAATGTTGACACGGCGCGGACACACACATTTCCGCCCCTTGTGCTGCCTGCCTCCAGCTCTTTCAGAAAGCTGATTGGGACTCAGACCGATCTCGAGGTGCATTGAAACCCGAGTGCATCAGTCACAATCTCAGCAATGACGTTTAAGATAAGACTACCCCACGGAAGTGGCGTGGAAACCTCAAAGCCAAATCTGAATGCATCGCTAGAACTGCCTCCTGCAAACCCAGAACCTTAGTCTCAAGAGAGCCCGAAGCTGATGAGCCTTGAGTGTCCTACGGCGTCAAGGCCAAAGGCGAGTTCACTGGCACCCGTTGCGACCCTGACCTGAAGCTGCACAAGCTGGCAGAGTCTCCATGGTTCCAGAGAGCAAGCGACCGCCGAACAGCTCGGTCGCAGGCATCTCCAGTCCGCCGGGCGATTCCCGCACAGGCCGAAAGAATCAGCTTTTTTTGACGTGCTCAGGACTTCACGTTTGAAACAGTCATAGAGTTCATAAAGAGTCGGGTCAGGGTTTGGACTGAGAAGTTCGGGCTGCCCTTACCGACACTCGGAATTGGGCAGGTCGACCTTCAAGCATTGCGTGTTCGCATTGAGTCTGGCTGGCTGCTTTGGTCTTGTAGATGCCTCGGTCTATGGCTCCATGGAGTTTGGACCTTCCATGACCTTCCTTGCCTTCATTTTGCGGGTCATCGCGGCTCTGTCGGCTTCTTAACCTCTCCCATGTGCCGGGCCAGTAGACAATAAGCTCCAGGATGAGCCGGAAAGCGGAAGACAAAGGACGACGATCGAACTCAATCTGCTCAGAGCTTCGGACCTGTGTTCCCCTACCGTGCTTCCTTGATTCTCACGGGACGGTCCTGCTCTTTACAGTAGCGACTCATGCTGGCTCTTGATCTTCCCTGCGCTCGCTCGTGACATGTGGCAAATGGTGAAACAGGAACCTTTGCACAACAAAAATTTCGCAAGAAGACACGGGACCTTAGACACAAGAGCTAGTCCTCCATGCCCCACATGCCATCTTCCCCTCCGTACAGCATCTTGGTGGTCTCGTCGGCGAGCTTCCTTGGCATCCAACAGAGCCCTTAGCCCTTGCAGTTTAAGTCCCCAGTCGGCTTCTTGAGAAATGTCGGGTCGGTTTCTTACTTCAAGGCCAAGACCGAAGCACTTGGTCTCGAAGGGTGTGGTCGCTGAGGCACACCATCATCTGACAGCACCGTGCAATCTTCCCGGCTCCCCCTCTCTCTCTCGGACTCGGAGGGAAGCTCGCCTCGGCCAAACCCTCCTCTGACGGATCGAAGCCCCACTTGGAGAGAACTGGCTCCTGCACCTCGTCGAAAGGCCGCCACTTGTCAGAACATTCCCCTGACTACGTCGCAACGAAGCGTTCTGCCCTTTCTCTGCGGAGATTGCCGATGGCCACTTCGAACGTCTCGGGGAGCCCGGCGTGCTTTGGTGAAAAATTGAACCTCAAAGAATTTTGGGGACACCTCCACCTTGGCGCAGGTCTCCTCAGGTCCAACCAAAGACCTGGAACTATGGACACGTTGCACCCGCCTGCTTGACTTGTGTTGACGACATAGGAGTAAAATAGGACTAGCACAAGGGCAACAAGATGTCAATCTCTCGAAGCTGCGAGTGCAAGTCGCAGCTCGTCTGTCTAGGGAGCCGCTCAGTCAACGCAAGGCTGCAGTCGCCAGCTCAGCCCTTTCCTCAAAAAAATGTCGCAGCGCACCTCGGCCGGGGCGGGTCACCTAAACCAGGATCGTTCGTGCACGCGGTCTTCCTATCCAGGAAGCATCTGCTCTGACTTGTCTATCGGATAGGAGTGCGGGTGCGGGGAGTAACGGGAGCCGCTAGGGGGAGTAACGGAAACCGATCTCGCACGCTGTAACGGAAACGTGCGGCCGCGGTAGCAGCAACCAGGCGACCATCCCAACACGAACGACAACCGGAACAGGAGCTGCCATTGGAACAAGCAAGTCATGGGCAGGAGGCAGATAGGAGACCGAAAACCGATTCCCCACAGGCAGGCCTGATGTTCGTGGACACGTGCGCACACGCACGTGCACATGCGTGTGCTGAAATTTGAATACTCAACGAGTACACACAACTAGTGTTATGCGTGTTTCTCACTTGAAGGCGTAAGCTGGCAGAAAGGCAGACAGGCTGACAGTCGTAGCAGCGTTTGCATTTGTTGTCGCTTCAGAAGCTTAGCTGATCCATGAAAGATTGAACTGATTGCAGACGCGTTCATGTGTGCGTATGTGTTTGTCACCAAGGTCCCTAAACCCCTAAACCCTAAATCTCTAAACCCTAACCCTCTAAACCCCAAACCTGGAAGACCCTAAACCCCGAAACCCTAAACCCTGCAGGGTTGCCTGTAACCCCAAGCTCTGGGAACTTTTCAAGCCAACGGCCCAGGGCTGCCCCCACGCTGTTACGGGAAACAGCGGGTTGGCATTATGATAACGGGGGCTGTTCTTGTTACGGTCGGCACATTCCCGTTACGGAAGATGCATCCAGAATTGCTGCAGTCTTTTGCATTGCAGGAATGGGACGAAAACCACTTGTACATACAGGACATCTCCACTGGTGACATCTGATGACTCTGTGTTATGCTGTGCTGCAAACCCTGACACAGAACAACAGCACAAATCGAAGGAAATAAGAAAACTGGTGTCTGAATGGTTTGAGGCGGCAGCGGATCTCGACCTGCAGCACATTCGCACAGTCTCCGCATAACAGACAGGGCGGACGGGCGCCTGCTCCTCAGGCACCAGGCTTGGGCAGCTTGCCGCTGTCGAGCTCTTTCTGCATCCTGGCCAGTTGGTAGGGCTGGATACTTAGGACGTCATGTTCTACCAACAGTTAATCCGTGACGGCAGCACTGCTCTTTCGTGAGGAGGCCAGGCAGCCTGCATCAGGGCGTCCCATGGCAGATGTGCACAGTAATCGGTTTCTGCATCTTGTCCGCTGCCGCCGCACGTGCTTCCGACAGCATTGCTATACAGCACGAGGCACCGATAGTCTTGCTTCCCCTTGACGAGAGGCTTGCCATAGTCAGCCTGACGCATGGCACGTGCCAGGAGTGCAGTGAGGCAAAGCGGAAGGCTCCGGACCTCGATCCAAGTCTTGCCACGCTCCTCATTGAGAGGGTCGTAGCCTCCGCTCAGGGCTCAGTGTGCTTGAGCACGCATCCGACGGGCGATCCCCGAGGCACAGGCCAGACCAGGCCGCCAAGCCGCGGAAAAGGCCCTGCTGGCCTGCGCCGTGCCGCGAACACCCGCAAGCACTTGAAGTCAGAGGCACCAAGCTTTTGCCTGGCCGCTTCTGGCACCCCGGCCTTTGGCACCGGACTGGTTGACGTACTTGGGGTACCAGCGCTTGCGGCCATAGCGCTTGAGCCAGTACTCGTTCTCCTCAGTTCTCCGGATTTGCCATGGACAGTACCGCAAGGGAAGGAAGTAAACCTCACTGCTGGCGGAGTGCCGCGATCTTCTTGGGATCATCGAGGCCAGCCTCTTCGTGGCTCCCGACTCTTTTCCCTTCAATCTCTCAGTCTCTCATTTCGTGGCTTCAACCCATATGCGAGCGAGTGTGGGGTGGGCTCAACCAACAGATCTGAACCGGGCGGCCGGCCTGGGCGAGCTCCTTCTTCAGCTGGCGCCTCGAGCGAAAAAGCCCTCAATGGCGAAACATCTGCCCTCCGATGAAAGTCAGGATTCTACCAGCCTTTCATAAATGTGGGCTGGGAGCAGCTCAAGACTCATTTCCGAAGACTCCGCTTTGCTCTGAGATTTAATGATTGGCTTTTGATCATGGACATTCCGTTGAGGCCCAGGCAACTTGTCGTTGTTGCCACTCCCACCGAAGCACTGACAAGGTGCAGAACAGATCCACCAAAGGTGCTTGCCCTCCTCCCTCTGTTTCGTTCTTTCTTGTAGCCTCCCTCTTTCTGTCGCTCTGTGTTCGTGGCTTTTCATCTCTGTCGTGTCATGGCCTCGCCCACCTTCCACTTGATGGGGCCAATCTGGAGCCTCAGACGTGCTTACATTCCTCCGAAACGAGAAGCTGTTTCGTATGATACAAACAGCGAGAGACAGAGAGACAGAGAGACAAAGACACAAGAGAGAGGCAGAGAGAGACAGAGAGACAGAGACACAGAGAGAAACAGAGACACAGAGAGACAGAGAGAAACAGAGACAGAGAGACAGAGACAAGGAGAGACCGAGAGACGGAGAGACCGAGAGACAGAGACAGAGACAGAGACACAGAGAGAAAGACAGAGAGACAGAGAGAAAGACAGAGAGACAGAGAGAAAGAGAAACAGAGAGAAAGGGAGACAGAGTGACAAATGACAAAGACAAATAGACAGACAAAAGAGAGACAAAGAGACAGAGAGAAAGAGAGACACAGGGACAGAGAGAAAGAGAGACGGAGAGACAGAGAGACAGAGAGCGAGAGGAGGAGGCGACGAGGGGCAGGAAGAGGGAAGCTCCTTGGATGAACACCTCGAACTGAGATGGTGACGGAGCGGGGCAGTCGATGCCCTTCTTGAACTCCTGTCGCATATATATATATATATATATATATATATGTATATATATATAGACATATATATATATATATATTTGAGCATCGCCAGATTGAACATGCTCCGCTTACTCGGAAGTGCCACGACGATCCGCGCCGAGGTGGAAGGCTTCGAGCGTTTTGCTCTGGTGTGCTATCTTGGTCGGTGCTTTCTTTTCGGTCCCTGGGTCTGTCTACTGGGCTCCGGGCGGGAACCCTCGCTCAGCTGAGTCCCCCCCCCCTCCCCTTGCAAACATTCTGGCAAGCTCTGCTCCGCGCCGGCGACCGTCCCCCAGGCGGCTCTTGCACTGTCGCTTAAGTTATGAAGCTCACTCTGAACATCGGTCCTGCTGTGTTCAGTGCATGTCTGCGTGCCGGGATTCATAGACTGAGCCAGTCCTCCGGAGAGGCTCGCATGCGGTAGCGGTAGCCTTGCCAGCGGGTGACAAGACAGTACCAAGGCTTTATGCCATGACTTTCACCGATATGAGATGCGCAATCCCCAGGCCAGCTCGCGCCTTGCGCCCACTGTGATTTCTCAAAGCCCTTCTCCCCAATCCAGAAGCCTTCCTGCAAGCTCGCCGCGCATCCAAACGCGTCGAAGCGCGTGGACATCCGTCCGAGCCCGTGGCCGAGGTCTGCAAAGATCGGTCTCCATCCGAGGCTTCGAGCATCCTGTCCAGCCCTGGGGGCGAAGTCGCGACTCTCCCTCCGAGCATCCCTCGCCGTAACCCTCGCCGTGGCCGCGACGGTATCCCCTCATCTCGCTGGACCTTCCGAGCCGGCAAGTCAGAAACCCAAGCGCATGGACACAACATGGACAAAAGCGGGAACCCCGAGGCGGCAGCAAGGAGCGGTTGTTCGTCAGGCCGGCCTCGCAGCCGTCGCGGACTTTCTCGAAGCCATGGCGACGCGACGTCCCGAGATGTCCCGAGATGTCCCGAGGCTCCCGCTCCCACGAAGCAGCTCAGGGCATCGAGAAACAAGTAGCCGGCGCCCAGCACCAAGGCGAGACTGAGCGAAAGCCAGAGAGCGCAGGTTAGCGCAGGTGCAGACTCCGAAAAACCAAGCGAGGTCCCCACACGCCAGTCTTCCCCACCGAACTTCGTCTCATGGTCATGCGCACCTGGAGGCAAGGCCACGGAAGAAAGGTGGGGAAACTCAGCCGCCGGGCCTCCAGAAGACACGGCAGCCCGGCCGCAGAGAAGGCTGCGGTTGAGCCGGGAGCAGGCCGAGGTCGAAGCCAAGTGCAACCAGAGGTTTCTGACATCAACAGCCGCTGAAAGGATTACTACTGAGATGTGCACCACGAAAGCCGTCTTCTTGAGCCGCTTGAGGAAGGGCTGAATCTCGAACATGACGGCCTCCCCAGATGCGTGCATCTGACATGCGAAACTCCTGTTGGGGCACCCGGATGGTACACTACACACCATGACAATCACTGCTTTCTGTGCTGCACGACCGCGACCCCTCACAGAATCAAATCCACGAGCCTTGGCATCAGCATGCACCTCTCAGGCTGTGTTTCTCAGGTCCTCATGCGATGCCGTGTCACAGCGACGTCATCATGCCCCTGCCTTCTTCTGAAAGCCCTCGGCACTGTAGGTAGCCAAGAGTTCCTGCTCGGTCTCACAGACAAAGCCTTTGATCTGCTAACAGTGACGTACCGCAACTCCAAATGTGGCACGCCCACTCGATTGCGACTGACGTCGACGGAGAGCTGCGATTAATCGTGTCTGCAGCGTACTCGCAGGTGATCCGACCGCAAAACAGCTGAGATTTCTTTATGGAGGCTTGAATGAATTCTCCGTGAGACTCTGCTTGAAGGATGCAAATTTGCACCATGAATTCCACCTAACTACTTGACCTGGCCCCTTCAGTCCAGGCCCATGCCGAGATCCTGGCACAAAGCGCCTCTAGGTTTCTATGCCATCTCTCTGCATCTCTGTATCCCTGCAGCGATCGTCTCATGCTCTGGCCCGGCGTCCGGAGTGGCAGGAGCGGCGGCGGGCTGCTTGCCAGGGCCAGGATAGCCACCGGAGGGCTCCTCTGCGGGCATCTGCGGCGGATATCCCGAAGGCAGCGGCGCTGCTTCGGTCTTTGGCTGCTTGGGCTTTGTCCCTGCAAGCTTCAGCACCTCCACGGGGCATGGAATGAGACTCTCGGGTGCCAAGAGCATCCGACCAGAGCGCGGCCGAGACACTACCGCACGTCGCTCGTCCGAGACGTAGACAGAACCGTCCGGACCAAGAGCCAAACCCCACCTGCCAAGTGCCCAGGGTAATGAGGCAATCCGAGTCTGGGAACTGGGAACAATGTGTACGCCGTCTCTCAAATCTGGGCAAAGCCGCGGTCGCTCCAGGAGGTCCGGGCCGGCCACCACCTCGCCGGCCCCTCCGCCTCTCGGAGCACAAGACTCCGAGTGTCTTGCGGGAGTCTGCAGTGTCTGCAGTCTGCCAGAATCCCCCCCCGCCTTCTCGAAAGCGCAGCACTCGGGCGTTTGCACGGTCTGCGACGAGGAAGCTGCCATCGGCCTCGACCACGAGGCCTGCGCAATCTCAAGGGCTTGGCGGAAATCGCCGACGACAAAGACTGCGCCACTGGATTTTCTAATCTGCACATGAACCAACAGCCTGTTTGATTAGGATCGCTGGAGATCCGCCACCCTGGCCTGTGGGCATGTTGAGCTCCGTCAGGCTGCTCCCAGATTTGCCCTCTGCCGAGCCAGCCACCGTCTCCCCTGGCAGTCGCAGAGGCTTCTTGAATTGGAGCTGCAAACGTCGGCTTTCCAACATATGTCAACCACCCCAGTCCGCCCGGGAGCGCGGCCTTGACACTCTCCAGGCCGAAAGCGCTGTACTCGATGGTTGTTGGTGTCTGATACCTTCGCACACTTTCACATTTTCAGAACTCGCTGCGAGCGGACATAAGCTGCGCAGAGCTGCCAACAACGATCCGTTTGCGCAAAAGGCAACGCAGCTTGGAAAGTTCAGCTTCCCGGGTTCGCTTCCACCTGGCAGAACCCGCTCTGAGACATTGCCCGGCTTGCTCCGATGCCAGATCGACCGAGCCACAGGAGTTGGGCGTTCCCGCGAGCACCTCGGGTGGGGAAGCCGAAGTCCGGTACCGCAGCACGCGGTGGCCTCGCCAAGACATGAGATCTCAGGGAAGGCTTCTCTCCTGCGGCTCGAGGCTATGTCACATCCGAGCAGCTCCAGGTGTCACACACCACAATGCCGTCGTCTTCGAGGAAAATAGCACGCGGATGCCTCAAGCGCTCAAGACTTCTCTGACTCTGAGCGGTTCGCCGCATCTTGCTTCGCTCTTGGCTGTTCGCTGCACGCTGGGTGGGTGACTTGAGTGCTTCGGGTGCTGCCACCGACTTCGCCTGAGGACCACACCGGGCTTTGACTCTGCTGAAAGATGCTACACCGATTCGGATTTTTCTTGCGTCGTAGCGGCCGGAGGAGCTGTCGAGGGGGGGACTCTTACACGGCCGGCAGCGGATTGGCCTGCAGCAGACACATACGGCTGTGTCGGTGATGCTTCATGCTGCGACGCTGCGGAGCTTCCGTGCCTTCGCCAGGCTGGAAGGATTGCACGCGGGCGGCGGCACAGTCCAGCACCAGGAGACCGTCCCTGAGTCTGAGCTTCAGCCGATTTCACTGCAGACGGTACCTCTACGACTGCAAGTCTAGGCCAGGCTCGGGCTGGAGACAACGTCGATGGGGTTTTTCAACAGGAAGCCTTCCCCTTCCGGAGAAGCCAGTGGCCGGTCGATATCCTAGGCGCATCAAGCTCAAGACTCCGGCAGCTTTCACCTTTCTGTACAGTGTCCTTCAGGTAGTCCACATCCATCAGCTGCTTCCCATCTTCCCCGGCGACAACACGACCACGACTGTCGTCTGCCGCAAATCTGAAGACGCAGAAGCTCGTGAAGTCTGCCACATAGAGGGAGCCATCCTCTGCGCAGAAAGCTGCGGAGTCCACAGATCGACCCCATGGCAGTGCTCCAGCGCTCTGAGACGTGCACACTATCCACATGGATGCCTCTCGGCTGGCTCATCAGGCGACGGCCGTCTTTGCCGAAGCCTTTGCCTCTGCCACCTGTCAGCATCGCTCCCTACGAAGGCGGTGGAAGTAGAGGCTGCTTCTACGAGTCAGTGCCAACGCAAGCATCGACACGTGATGCCGTCCGGAGCTTCAATTCACGGGTTCGAGATCGGAGGACCTGCGCCGTACTGAAAGACGGCATCATCACCTGAACGTGCAAAACTATTCAGTGTGCTCATAGCAGGCATGATATCCCTACGACGAAACTGTGATGTGAACAAGCAATTCCTCGTCTGAGCAAACAAGGTTAAACAACGTATGGCAAATAATGCTCTCGCTGCGTGCTCAGATGCCGGTCGGCGCCATGGCAATCCGGAAGTAGATATGAGTACGGCTACGCTGGCAAAGACTTGACTAGACTCTAGATCGTGGTCTACCAACCAACTTGCCCTGTCTGCTTCAAGTGAAAATTGCGGAGGACTGTCACCGCAACATGAATCGGCAGACTTGTAAAGGTCAGTAAATAAGCAGAGCCCACTGCAGCGAAAGCACGCTCATTTGGACACCAGAACTTCCAAGCACACACTGGCACGGAACGAGTCTATGGACAGTCTAGACTACTAGAACACGAAGTCCTCCAGAAGCTGCTCTGCTTGAGCCTTGGTGAGGGTCCTGCAGTTCGACAGTTCCGATCCCAGGTCGTGGGCTCAAAGTTCTGACTGCGGAACAGCCGGACTCCGCTCCTTGTTCGATCCGCTGATCGGTATCCAAAAGGTGGCCTCGCAATTCTTCCAAAGCGACCTAATTTCACAACGTCCCACAGTATCCTCCTTGCGCCCTGCTCCCGAATCCACCTGTTGGGGGTGGGCATCTCGGGCTCCTTCGGCTGGTCGATGATGGGCTTGCCTTCCTTGGCGCAGGGGCTTCGGGACTCTCGGGGGACAAGCTGCACAGCCCTGGAGCTGACGACCATTTTCTCATGCAGGCAGACTTGGGGTGCCCGGTCTGACCCCATCCACTCATCCGGTCTATCCGAGTGCCGCCGGGACTGGAGCTCAGGCTGTCATGGCACTCGGCAACTGGTCCGACCGCAAGTCGCACTGCGAATGCTGTCGGCCTCGTCCAGCACGTCAGCAAAGAACCGCGCCGGGATGTACTGAAAGCCACCACGCACGGCACCCAAATAGCAGAATTGCTTCGGCTGCCAGGGTCAAGCCCGACAAGACGTCGCCAAACATATTCCATGAACCTAGTGAGGGTACGCGAATGCATCACGCACGCCGTACTTCAGCGAGGGGTCGTCTGTGACAACCAGCCTGCAGGGAGCATAATCGAGGGGCGAGGTATCTGCGCGGGACATGACATGAAGTTTGTGAATGCTGCACCTGCAAACATGCTTGGCGAAAGGCGACAGCCTGCCAAGATTTCAAGAAGAAAGCGATCATTAAGCAAAGCTGCAACACACGAGCGGGCCTCTCATAGATGCCTCTGGGCATGCAGCGCGGAGCAAGCTTCCACGGATTCCGCCAGAGTTCGTCGGTCGATCCGACGCACCACCAAGTAGCCGCAAACTCGACGTTTGGCAGGAACCGGCTTGTCTGAGACCTGAGACTCAGCACACGTCTGCAGCGCTTCAAGGGGCCCAGGGTCGAGTCTGGGAAGCACGCAGGTTGGGAGTTCCTCCGTGCCAGGCTCGGTTGTCGCGCAGGATGGCGGTGCCTGAAAAACCATGAAAACTCGCCGAGGAGAGGCACCGGACCTCAACGCCGTCCCGCGTCCCGCCTGGCCTGCAGGGATGGGGCAGAAGGTGAAGAGCTTCCAGGCCTCCGGCTCCAAGGCTGGCGGAGGCGGCTGCCAGGAAGCAGGGAGGTGCGTGCCAGGGATGAGGCGCCTCAAGACCCAAAACTCTCTGGGCTGGGAAGAAGTTAAAGCTTCCCCAAAGACCGGCAAGAGATGCTAAAGACAGCTCAGTTTCGTTGGACCGTTCTCCCAGGTCAGTGGCAGAAGCGGAACGTTCAAGGTGACCACCGGTGAGGCTGACTGCTTCTGACAACCCGGAAAGTCCAGATCCACATGAAGTGGTTGGTACTCGTAAGTGTTCGGAAGAACGAAATCTCCTCCTGCACCCGCACACACGTAGCCGGACTTGCCAAAGATCCTCTGCAAGACGGGAGTGACCTGCAGAGGAATCGCACAAGCACAAGGATCTGAATTCCAAGCGCAGCTGCGCGGCGGCTCCGGGCAGGGCCTTCTCAAGGTCGACCAAGGACGCCCACTCCGCACGATGCAGAAGATGGCCAGTGCTTTGAGCCTCCAAAGCTGCACCGTCATCATCTGTGTCCTACACCTAGACCTAGACACTCCTGGGTGCATCGTCGGGCTGTGGAGTGGTGCGGGTTCCAGCACTGCGGCACGCATGACAGGAGCAGCAAAGGCGCCTCACCCAGGGAGTATCGACCGTGCCCACGATTACCAACACCGGCAGGGTCTCTGTGCAGAATCTCAGCTTCCTCCGCTCGACATCCCGCCAAAAGCTCAGAGCAGTGCTCTGGGCTCACAGCGCCGGGGATCAGCACGAAGCCCGCGTCACGGAAGATTTCAGCTGCGAGCTCACAATCGTCCTGAACAACGTAAAGCTGCTCCAGCTCAGGCAAGCCGTTTCCTTCCGCCAGCTTCTGCCGCAACCCGGCTCCGCCTGAAAAGACGCGCCGCCCACGCCGACGTGTCCCCAACTTTGACTTGCGAGGCACGAAAAGACCCGCTGCAAGCGGTAGCCCAGCCATCACAACCCTCCCGGAGCCGGAGGACTTCTGTCGGCATGGAGGACAGCTACAGCGGCTACATGTCTGTCCGGAATGTGCTACCGCACATGTCTGTCTGCTTGCAGCCACAAGTTGCATCTCCCAAGGACGCATAGCAGCTCAAGAATGCACCATGCATGAGTTTCAATGTGAAGCATCGGAAATCTCAGATCTCAACCTTCCTCCTCTGCTCCAGCTCGTATTTGGCTTTCGCCGTCCTGTACTCTTCTTGCTCCTGCCAGGCGACGTCTTACCTTTTCCAGCATACGCCATGTCACACCGACCCGCCTTGATGCGCTTCAGCTTCCGTTCTTCTGCGCCTGACACCAGCAGTAACTCTTGCCGAACTGCCGGCGATTCGAAAATGCCTCTCGAAAGTTTGCTCCCGGCATTCGTCATTCAGCGTGTGCCGACGGAAGAAATTCTGGTCTTGGGCACAACCAAAACAATCGCAATCAAGAAAAGCTTCCCAGCGATTTGCAACCTTCAGAACCATTGCTCACGTTCGGCAGTTGCTGAATGATCGACTTGCAAAGGGCTTGCTGGGTTCCCTTGGAGGTCTTGGAGCTTATTGCCTCCAGGAAGATTATGCGACCTAACTTAAACGCTAGACGCTCAACATGCATATGAGGGGTCCACGCTCCGAAGCCTCGCGACAAGGGACCTACTGTAAAATGCTGTTGGGAAGTTCTGAAACCGGCACCGAGACAGTGTGAGGCCGTGTAAGGCCGAGTAGCCCTAAAACCTTCTACGGCAGTCGAACCAACGAAGAGCCACAGCTCGAGGAGTCGCGATCAAAAAACACTTGCAAAACCTAGATTCTGAACCAAGCATGCACAAATGCTGGTTCGAGACCGTTCCTGTGAGCGCTGGTGGCGGAGAGGTGCCATCCGCGAGGAAGCGTCCACTGCCAAATACCTCCCAGCGAGGCGGCGACTTCGACTTCGAAAAAAGGCAAATGATCGCAGTGGCTGTGAAGAGAGCGAGCCAGAGAGAGAGAGAGAGAGAGAGCGAGAGCGAGCAAGCCAGAGCGACAGAATCAGTAGCACAGACGACAGAGCCAGAGAGAAAGCTACTCAAGCCGTCAACGCAACCGATAAACCTCCCCGATCGGCCTGCTTGTCACCCATTGCCTTGAACATGCTGTTGAAGTCCTTCGCTGCCTTGCGCTCGATCGCTTTGAGTTCCTGACAGACTCTTTTTGCAGGCACGTTGTGCCTAAGAACCTTCATTCCACAATCTTGCAGTACACGGGGGTCGAGATCCGCCTCCTTGCGCTCGCGCACATCATCCAGGATCTGTTCCCTGAACTCCTGACTGAATCAGCTGATGATCGAAGCAGCAGCTTGAACGGCGGCCTCGTCCATGTCACCAGCGATCTCTTCCACTTCGTCGAGCACCCCCAGCGCCTGATGTCGGGTGACACGCTTCTCTGCCCTTTGGCCCTTGCTAGCTGCAACGCTACGAGAACTGCCTCCTCTGTTCGACCAAGACCTCAAGGCACTGCGACGAACACCCACAGACCCACAGCAACAGGGCCTAAGGGCCTAAGGCAGCCGCCCTCGAGAGCTTGCGCTTTCCGAAACAGGGCCTCTCCAGGAACTCCGACTCTCGTAACAACACACAAAAAAACCGTGGCAAGAAGGAAGCAATCCCGACCAGCAACTTCGGAGAGTTCACTCTGACACCGTCCCTCAAGCAGCGACCTTCTCGTCATCCATCTTCAGCTTCAGGGCAGAATCTGCCCTTGAGAACGAAGCGGTGCCCCCGCATCAAGGAAGATTGAGAGCTCAGGTCTGCACGCCCGCAAAGCCGTCTGCCACTGATCCACCATCAGTGCTGCATTGGCCTACGACACCAATGAGCCGTGCGCCGCTTCAAAAGCACCACGCCTTTCAGCGAAGCCTTGTTGTTCAAGCACTGGCGATGCATGGTCTTCAGTTCCTGTCTTAGCTCAGCATAAACTGTTTCTGGCTTCATGCTTGAGGCTGTTCTTGAGACTTTGCTCAATTCAGAACGATCAACCCCGCAGAGCGCCTTGTTTTCCTTTTCGAGGTGCGGCTCAGCAGCGAAGTTCTTTAGCATCTCATCTCCCTGGCAGTACCTGCATCCAAGCAAAACTGCCTTGACTCCTCTCAGCTAAGCATGCAGGCACCGTGTCAGAGCCCCTTCCCAGTTCTCGTTCATGAAGGCCTCAGACATGCAGGACAGGCAGGTCAAAGCCAAGCGCAGAAATGCAGTGTTGTCAAAACATCTCGATTCGCTGACATGGTGCAATTTTTTGGCTACAACACGATACTCACAGACACCGACACTGATGAATGGTGCCTCATTCCCCTCTGACTTGATCCGTTGCCCGAAGTCAAGGACTCCCTGCCGGGTGCTCATGCCCGCTGCAGAACATTGAGCAGTGGATGCAGAAGCTGGGGCTTCTGCGTGAATCTCGCGCCTGTCCAAAACCTGCTTTCTGTCTGGCGCCTGAAGCGATTGCTGAAAGAGGCCAGGAACGTCTTCCGATTTCCCCTCATGGTTATGAAGCATGGGGTAGGCATGCATGGCACCTCACCGTCAATACCACCTGGAATACAGTCGGCTTCAACCACCATCTTGTCCATCAGGTCCTCTTCCACCTGCTTCATGACTATGACTACACTCTGCTGTGTTGGGGCTGCTATGTCATGGCACCGGCCTCTTCTTCCGCCTGCCAGCCGGCGACGCCATAAGGACCAGCAGTGATTTCGGCCTGAACTTCACAAGGCTTGCGAAGTGAGGCGAGTGCTTTCGGCAACAGCTTGCCTTGATGGCTTGAAGCCTATGGTAGACTTGCGGTTGCCTTCAGCACTGGCATGGCCAACCGGCTCAACTTCGGCAAGGGCGGTCCGCATGAGAACTACAGAAAGAGTCTCTGATCGGCACGAAAGCCAAGTTCCCGGCCGGAGCTTGTCGCAGAAGAGCAAGCCTTCCTTGCGAGCTTCGCAAAGCACCTTTCAACATGACTTCAGGGGACTTGCCGTTCCAAGTTGAAAATCTCACGGACCGTCCCTACCTTCCATAGGTACTGCTGCGTGATCTTATACCTGGGTTCAATTCAGGTATCGGTGTAAATCTGCACAATCCACTCTTTACACCATCGGAAACGTGCTCGACGAGACACCGGAACATCGGCGAGATCAGATGCTTGACGTTGGTTGCACACTTCATCAATTCGTTCATGATCTCGTACCTCAAGGAGACTGCAAAAATTGACGCATGTCGACAAGGCCCAGTCCTCCGCCAGGCCTCCGCTGCTTTCGCTCAAGCTTGTCCAGCTTCGTTCGCTGAGCGGCCTGCTGGAGCTGTGATCACGGAATGCCGACCACAGAGCTCCGCACCTCTGCAGCGCTTTCGTATTTCAGCTTGGACCGCATGGCGGCCTGCACCTGCCAGCAAGGATGAGACTGCGCGCACTCTGCGCAGTGTGCACCCTGAACCCTCCTCCGATGGCCTCCGGCCGCTGCATGAACTTGTTCCAGAACTCAGGGTTCCTCCAGACGTCAGAACTTCCTTCCGCAGACAAAGCTAAGGAAACGTTGTCTCCTGACATCCTTCGCCATTGCGTGACACAAGCCAGCACCCTCTCCAAAATGTCACGGACTATTGCAACAGTGCTTCTGTGACCGTGCTCATGTCTTCTGTTGAACTCATGACGACTGAACTTCATTACAATCATCTCGTTGAAGACTCATAAAACAAGGTCGAACAGTGGAATTCTGAAGTCACCATCCAACTGCGCTGTTCTTCGTCGTGCAGCGGCGGACAGGCACTGGAATCTTGCATGGCAACAGCAGCTACAAGCCTGGACAGAACAACGACGAACGACCGGAGCAAGCTTTGTACACCGCGCATCGAAGGGTCGAAGCCTTACCAGCCAGATATCGAAGCACACGAACACCAAGAGGTGCGAAAGCACGCAGTTCTTCTGCACACTGTGGGCCTCAAATTTCAGGGCCCCGGAAGAAGGCAAGCGCACCAAGGCAAGGCAAAGTTGCAGAGATGCCAAGCTTCAGTGTCAGAGGGAAGCCACCCTTCCCATTAATATCAAGCCAAACACCAATGCAGGTCGAAACTAGGCCACAAGTCAGAAGAACACGCCCAAACCCGCCGTGCCACGTGACGGCCTTCAAATCATGGTTGAGAAGGACGTGTCGCTTCCAAAGGCCCATGACAGCTTGCAGCAGCACTCCCAGAACAACCAGGTAGCCGATGGCAACATGGATGAAGCGGCCCACACCACGCTTCAATGTCCACTTGTTGCCCTCGACCATCAGGCCCCCGAACTGGCCCTCTCCATTCTGCCTATGGGCTTCGAAAAGAGAAGCATATCCTGCAATTGAAAGAACGCCAACTCCAAGCATACAGAGCATGTGGATGGTTCGCCGACCGTTCTTGCTGCGTCCACTCATCAGGTCAGCATTGTAGCTCCAATAACCCAGCACGGAAAGACAAGGCCATGCCATGCCCATGCAGACGATATGCCAGGTAAAAACATGAGAAGGACCTGTACCTCCCCATGCAGGCATCAGGGCGGCGACTGGAATCACGAGTCCCAAACCCAGGCTCACAATGGCAACAAAAAAATCCAATGAAATCTCGCTGATTGTAATGAGTGACAGATTGAGCTGAAGCAGTGCTCCAACGAGGAGTGTGCCAGCCAAGATATTCATACTCGATAATGCAGGTCCGCCCTGGACGACTTCCTGACTCGCTCTGCTGATTGTGCTCCCGGCAGCTATCCCAAGGAAAATCGCCGCTTGATTCAGAAGCATAAGATTTTCTGAACTGAAGAACGAATTTGCAAGTGATCGCTTTACACAGAATGATGTGAGCACGCCGGACCAAATTGCATTCGAAGAGTATGCAAGAACAGATGCCACCATAAACTGTAGTACGCTCAAGGCAACTGGAAGCTGCAGAGGTTGAAACATGAGCAAGACACCCACCAGCTGTGTAATTTCCAGTCTGCGCAGCAACACTGTATCTGGATATTTGCCTGCCACGTGCTGCGAGAAAAGATACTGCGCAACAGCCATGGACACCACGACCACAATGAACACCAAACCTGCAGTGGAAGCGGACCAGCCGTATGTAACCTCCACAGCAATGACTGAGCCACTCTCCCAAAGTAGCCTTACAGCTCAACAAAACAGCATGTTGCTGTGCTTGGGGCAGGATATTGCATGACCACTCCAAGCAAGTACACTCTCTCAAACCTGCCGGCTGTCAGTACCCGTCCTCTGTGTGTGTGTGGCTGCATTGGCTTAACAGATACATGGCAGAAACCAAACAGCAAACTAGTCTGAGGTGCTACATGAATGAACGTCTGCTTCAATGCACAATTCAATAGCGAGTCTCAACGCATTTTGCATCCAGGATTCCGTTGACCCATCCTGATCGTGGCACTGCCGATGAGGGTAAGAAACAAAGCCAGGCCGTTGATCGTCCCACTCCGAGTCGATGTCTCTGGTAGTTCAGACGTCTCTGTGGCCTCGGAAGCCTCCAGGACGGATGACTTTGTCAAACCGGCTTGGACCTCGAACGTGCTGATGTCACTTGGGACCACAATCACCACTGCTAGCCACAGCCCGGCTCCCCAGACCACCATGATGCAGTTGGCCAAAGCATCTTTGGTCTCAGTTCCTGGCAGTAAAAGTAAGCTGACTGAGGCGAGAGCAGGGCCTAGCAAAACACCAAAGGCCACGAAGAATTGGTACAACACCATGTGCGGAGTCTTTTGTTGACCCCGCGCGAAATGGACCATCACCATAGCCGAGTTGTACCTCTGCATGTCACACCGCAACATGACAACACTTTGACGAAAAGCAAAAGAACTGCAAAGAAACTATCCGGATGGCAAAAAGAAACGGGGCAACTAACCCGAACTAGTAACATGCTTCCCGCCCCCACGCCAGTGATCATCCTGCTGGCGAACAATGCAAGCAGCCCCTTGGATTGAATGGAGGCCCACGCATACAGCCCGTTGCCCACAATCATGCTTACAGCCGTGAGCTGGTAGGCAACTCGCAGTTGAGCTAGCACAAAGGATCGGAAGAGCAGCAAGCCCACCACAGCTCCGACGCATTCACTGGCCAGAAGATAACCAGATGTGGTCAACTGCTCAGTTTCCGTCTGGACGGTCAGCACAATACACGTGATGTTTGCCATGACCTCTTTTTTTCTAATATACAAGACAACATGCCTGCACGGCCGACCTACACGAGTCATTTCAATTGAATGATTACCGAAAGCTCAGAACCTCGCCGCCAAAAAGCGTTCTTCCACGAAGGGGCAAACAATGCGGGTGAACGACAATTATACAACTGAGTGCTCGGCGCCACTGCATAGCGCACCTGTCACACGCAGCAATGCCAACGGTGGGGCTGCATCTTGGTCAGGCTTTCTTGGAGCATGTTCGGCAGGCAATCCGCCCAACTGCCGCACCAAGATGGGAAGCAACAACAGTAAAGAAACGAATGCCAATGTTCCGCCTGCCAATGTGAGAGTCGCCAAACCACTGTCGAGCACCGAAAACGGATCCAGGTGCATAGTTCCCGTGCTCTCCGGGTCTGAACCCAGTTTAATTTGCAGAAGTTGCATGTTGTGTGCCAAGTCCAGATGGCATGGGGTGCCGTCGCAAATGTCAACGAAATAGCTCATTCCTGGCAGTCTTGATATCGCAACACCGGCACCTGACTTCATTTTCAAACCTGGAGCCAATGCTGCATACTGTACAGGTGGACCAAACCAGCTGTTCAAAAGCCTTTTTCCATGGACACTTCGAAAAATTGGAGTTAAATCCTCATGATGGAACTACTATCTGCAAAACGACACGCGTGTTGGTGGTAACGGATTCCTTCTTTGAGAATGTCCTGTGGCATTGCACACCTGTGTTTGCAAACTTCAAAATACCAGGCAACACGAGAGGCAGGTTTGGCGTGTATCCTGAAAACCCAAGCACACAAAAGCACTTGTCAAAAGCTACTTTTATGCGTTGGCCACGGTTTAAATCGTTCAATCCCATCGTTCCACACGTTTTTTGAATGGAACCAAGAATACAACTCTCGGTAAGAGCGCTTTTTTGCTCGTTGTGTGTTTCCTATTGCTTTGAACGTGTCACACCCGGTTCGTGGTGTTCGACGAGGGAAGTAGGAGTAGCAACAATAACAGTTGTAATGATATCAATACATTTGGCTGCTAGGAAAATACTTGGATGTGAGAAACGCAATATCAAAAACAGTGAAACACGTAGGGGAGACAAACACAAAATCTCTTCTTGGTCCTGGTAAAACCGTATACAAACCCAAGAATCATGATGACATTGAAACGAGGTTGGGCGTTCCAAGGTAAGAAGTTGTAAGGACATGCGTATTGCATGGCGAACCAAATCGCTTACTTAAGTGGTCCGATACAAGACAGAAAAGATTCGAGCTGTGCGGTGCCCACAGGACCAAGCACGCACTCCGGCAACAGTGTCCCCCGGTCCGAGCCTAAGCAAGGACGAACGCGGTTGTTCTCCTAACTGTTCTCAACGCTAAGTGCAGTGCGAACTGCATACGCTCTATTTTTCCGCAGAGGTTGCTCGAATGTGCAGTGCAGAGCGAGGCATTGCTCGCAAGGGAAAGCGGCAAGCGATGCCGAGCAAACCCCCAAGGGCGTGGAGGGTGGGTGAAAAATTTCTTATGCATGCGATGCAAGAAAGCGAACACTAGTTGTGAGTGCTGGTGCCGAAAGCAGCGCGGAGCGTTTGAAGGTTTCGACACAGATAAGAAAACACAGTTGAATCAAAAACACAAACTCACAACTAGCGTTCTCCTAACTGTTCTCAACGCTAAGTGCAGTGCGAACTGCATACGCTCTATTTTTCCGCAGAGGTTGCTCGAATGTGCAGTGCAGAGCGAGGCATTGCTCGCAAGGGAAAGCGGCAAGCGATGCCGAGCAAACCCCCACTTTAGGTGCACTTCGACAACCTCTGCTGTAAAAGCCCCTCACCGCGCGAGTTGGTGAATGTACCTGGCTAGGCAGGGCGTGAGAAATGAAGAGCGTGAAAAGCAAAGCTGTTCTCACGGAAAGAGAGGAAGAGAGAGGCGTCACTCCACTCTTTTTTAACATCATTTAAGCATTGCGTGCTGAGCGTCTAGTAGCCGTTGCGGCCAAGCGAGTGCGTGATCATGTAATGTGACGCAATGCGATGCGGATGCTAGTTGCGTTAGCGTGACTTCGACTTTGTCAGCAGTGCGATGCTGAAGAAAGGCAGTTGAGCCCCTGCTGAGCTTGTCTGCCCAAACGTTCTTTTCGCCGGCGAGGTGCTCCACCTCAAACTGCACGCGGTGCAGATGCGCCCAGGTAGCCGCCAGGCGAAGGAAAGTCCCTAGGGGCTCTGCCGTGCTGAAAAGCTTATTAAGGCCAGACTCTGCGCTGGTATTGTCGGATGCAGTGGGCAGAACAAAGCGGATCTGTTTACTGCGTAGCAGTTGCCAGGAGCACTGTGCCAGGGCAAGCTGTGCGAGCGATTCAAAGCAGCCAATGTAAGGCTGCAGGCTGCCTTGCAGTTGCGGCCATTGCTTGCGCACTTCCTCTGCAGAGATGGCGCTGAACCACAGGAAGGCGTCGGCAGTGCTGATCCATCCTCCAATGCCCATGCGGTGCGTATCTGCGAATGCATCCGCCGCACTGTAGCAGTGCATGCGTGGCGCTGTGCGCAGCGAGCGAGGCTGCTCATGCGCAAAGCAATGCTGCAGCCATGCCAGAACGAATTTGCTTTCGTGGCGAAGGTGAACTTCAGAGCGGTGCGGGTCCGCTAGCCTTAGCCATTGGTGTTTGTGCGAGGGCGGCACAAGGGGCACTTATTTTCCCTTTGTGCAAAACACCGGGCGTGAGAAATTAAACGAATTGATATGTGAAACACAGACTCCAATATCTTTCGGAATATAAAAAGAATCGTCAATCAAATATACATTCATATGCAGTCGAAGACGCGCCACTCTCTTTTTTCACAGACTGGGGAGACGAGTGCCCACGTTGGCCGGGCTTAGGGCCCAGGGCAACGGTTCGGTAAATTAAAGGAAGCTACGGCACGTTCCAGCGAGAGCACTTTCTCTGTGAGACCACGTTGGAGCACCTCTCCGAACGATGGGACTTGGGCGGGCGGGACGAAAAATTCTACAAAACTTTGGGGGTCCCACCCACCTCTCCCTTGAGCAGAAATGTTTCGTGAGAAACACTCTTAACATAGCTCACATGAGACAGTCACACACATGCCCTAATTTATTTCGAAAGCGAAATAAATTTGTTTTGCAGGGAAAATAAAAACTCATCCGTGCACGCGCGGAGATAGTTCTTATTTTCCCTTTGTGCAAAACACCGGGCGTGAGAAATTAAACGAATTGATATGTGAAACACAGACTCCAATATCTTTCGGAATATAAAAAGAATCGTCAATCAAATATACATTCATATGCAGTCGAAGACGCGCCACTCTCTTTTTTCACAGACTGGGGAGACGAGTGCCCACGTTGGCCGCCCCTGAAAAACGTGGCTATGTACTGAGGGCGCACTTAAGGGTCTCCGTCAGAACGTCTGCCGAACATTCGGCACGGAGATCCTGGCCCATTGAGTACACACCTCGAGAAGGCGCATCAGCTGGGTTGCTGTGCGACGGCACACGGTCGTAGTAAAAGAAGGCCTGTAAGTCAAACTCACGCTTGGCTGCCAGGAAAGCCATCGCACTGCCTACTGGGTTTTCTGACCAGCACTTCACGAACGCGCCGTGCACACCTGAGTTGTCCGTGTACACTACAACGTTCCTCTGAGACAGATGACATTTAAAAAGCTCAAGAGCCACTACCACTGCAAGAGCTTCTAGCTCAAAGATCACTGTCTCTCTGTCGCGCCCGAAGCAACTCAGCAGAACCTTAATCAAGTCACTAGGGACGGTCGCCCCAAACCAACTTAAGATTCTCCCGTCGGCATCGTAGCAGACGCCTCCAAGCCCACTGTGCCCGGACGGCTCGAAGGAAGCGTCTACAAAAACAAGGCGGTTATCACCTAAGTCCCTAGAAACGACTCTGGAGCAACCACTCTGCAAAAGCTCTACAAGGTGAGTGGCACCCCACCTGAAGCGCTCGGACACACAGAAGCTCTTCGAAGGCTTGTCCGACAAACAGTGAAGCGCCTGCCGCGCCAGTCTGCCGAACAACTGGCCACTTGCGAACTGGGCTCGCCCTCGAATCTTTTCAAGCGTCGTCGCGTCAATGCTGCCCCGAGCGAGAACCTCTTCAAGGGAAGCAATGATTTCGTTTCGGCGTTTCAGGGTATTCTTCAACAAGGCGTAACCCCGAATGGCGTTTCCCACATCAAGCTCAATCCCTAACACCTTACAGCAAGTGGAATAGGGGAGAAGCTTATCGGTGGAAACCTTCCACCCAAGGAGCCTAAAATACACACTGATTACCAGCTCGACGTGCTTTGCTTCGCTGCTGCGGGCGATGCTAAGGTAGTCGTCGAAATAGACGGACCAAACTAGGAACAGCAACTTGACTGCTACCGTCCAGACGGCCACTGCGCATCTGATGAACGCCGTAACTGAAGCTCGCGATCCGAAAGGGAGAGCCCGCTGCTTGAACACAGCGGGCTTCTGGCTCCTTGGGTCGTAGATCACGAAGTAGGCATCTCGAGCAAATGCGGTGTCACTGAGAGGCAGTTGTTTATACGCAGCCTTAAGGTCCCACGTTTTGGCATTCATCGCAGACCGGACACGATGGGCCTTGGCGCGGGCTAGCCAAGACGAAATCATGCCCGCCACCACGTCAAGAGTGTGGACCGTGACTTGCTCCGATTGCGTCACGGCAGCATTAACTCTAGAGGCCCTATAATTATCGATTGGCCGCACCTTGGGCGCGCCATCAACCTCTCCCTGAACCACACCAAAACGGCGGGTAAGCGTGGCTCCCTCAGGAAGCGTGCTGGGGTCTATGGGTCCCTCGACTACACCGGCGTCTACTTCCTTAAGGGTCGCTTGCAGCACACCTTCGTCGATGACAGGATCATCCGCTGGCCCAACAGTCGCCAGAGTGGCTTCCCTTGCACGATCAGCACCTTGTCGCAAGTCTGCTTCGAGCATGCTGGCTGGTCTGAATTTCTTCTTGAAGAATCCACTTTCAGGCAACTTACCAACTAGGTCGAACCCTTGCACTAAGTCGTTGAAGAGGCCTTGGTCAGCGTGCTCGGCATCCTCAAGAAGGGTCCTGAACAGGATCAGGCGTTTTTGTGCAAGGATGTGACGCCGGTTATCGGACATTCCCTTTCGCAGCGCATCCTCTTCACCAACGAGGGAGTTCGCCCGTGCAATCCACTTTCTGATCAGCTCGGTCCGATGCTGCCCCAATGCGTGCTCGCCCAACTCAAAGTTTTTACGAACAGCGGTTTCAAGGTCTGCTGGGAGCAGGTTCGAAAGGCTGCTGGGGTGTTCAACATTGCACGCCTGCTCGACGAACTCCTCGGGCGACCACCTGACACCAAACTCAGCTGTAAACTTCACGGGCTGTGAGGCTGCATTGGTAGTGGCACAAGCAGATGTGACGAAGCCGAGCTCGTCCATGATCGCCCGGTCACATTGCTCGAGCTCGTCCAAACCTCCCGGGAGGAATGCAAGTAGTACAGCACGATCTCCTTCCCAGCGCTCAGTCGCATGAGGCACACGTGGGTTGAAGCAAATTCCCCCGCCGTCAAAGGAAAGCACCGTGCCCATCACTCGTGTGCCGTCTATGGTCCTCGGCGAGCTGCCTGCTTTGTCAGCAAGCCACAGGCCACCTCGTTTGAACGACGTAATAGGCAGCACAAGGTTGTTAGAACTAGGGTCGTTATGAGCATCCACATGTGGCTCAGCCAAAAGGTTCACCGTGAATGCTATCGCTCCAAACCTGTGCCACGGAGCTTGCTCGCGTACATACCGGCATGCCAAGGCGGTGGTCCAAGGGCAGCGCAGAGTTGAGTTTCGGACACCGACCATCCCTGACCCTGCTGTTTACCTAATTTTAGGTGGCGAGCAATTTACTAAACAAAGCTTGGTTTACACTTCAAATTTACGAAAAAATTTACGTAAAAAAAAAGTGTAAATTAATTTACTTTGTATAGTAAAAAATTTACACTGCAATGTAAATTTTTTTACACTGCAAAATACATGTTTTTAGGTTACACATTCCCGAATTTGAAGAAGTGAAATGCAAGCTAATTTTGGTTGGTTTTGTTTCTTTTATCATGGTTCTGCTTGTTGATTGCATGAGATTTTCCTGCGACTGTACAGTGCGGCATGGTCAGGTGTGAAGATAAAATTATGAGAATTGTGTTGCAAGCATACTTGTTAAGCCATGGTTTTCCATGTTGAAATCGCAGCTCGGTTTGATTCTGTGCTGGGTCGAGCCGGCGGATTGCTTGCGATGTGTGCTTTTTACATGCGAGAAATCGGTACATGTACATTTGCGAGAGTCATCACAATATAGTTTATACCTGCGAGGAGTCCACCTTTACCTGTGCGAGACTCTTGTAGGTTACATGCGAGAGATCTACTTATATATATATATATATATATATACTTTTCTGAGATCCGAGAGTGAGAAAAATTTTCGGACGTTGCAGCTGTGTGTTTGGTCCAGACGAGACCCAGAGGTAAGTGCGAGGCTGGATGGAGACAGAGACAAATGCATTCCATTTTTTTGAGAAATCATAAATCCTATACATACACAGTATATACAGTCTTGCGAGCATGGCTTCCTTAGCAGCTGCAGCTTCGGTCAAGCTGGCGGAGGGCGCTTCCGCTGCAACGGGCAAAAATGCCAAGGACCGAGTGGTTGCCGATCCGCTTATTACAGCAACGGAGCTGGCGAAGGTGGTGTTGGGCTTTCTCGAGTTCAAGAAGACGAAGGACCTGTGGCCTTTACTGTGCCCCCCTCCGGGCGGGCCAATAAGCTACACTTGGCACACTGCCGTCCACGGTCCGTGGTTGGCAAAGACAGCTGGGCTGCTGTTTGACCTTCTTCGCCTCGCCCCGAACACGAAGTTGTTGTCGCAGCGGGTTACCCGAAGCTTTTGGATCCTTCACGAGCAAAAGAACCTGCAGCTCGAAGGCCACAAAGACTACAAGGCAGAGGACCTTGTGGACAAGATGGACACCGCCATCCGTCTTCTTCTTAGCCACCTCCGTGCGATGAAGCAGAAGGAGAGCTTCAAGCGGAAAGTCTACAGGTCCCTGTCGCACGAGGATCAAGTGTGCCGTGGCTGCACATATGTCTTTCGTGTTTTTTCGCTGTATATATATAATTCGTGTGACGGAAGAAAGAAAAGTGTTGCAAACTTTTTTATCTAAGTCTGTGCAAACATACAATCAGGAAGCTTGACCTTTGCCTGGAAAGGGTGCAGGTGCAGGAGTTTGCCCCGAAGCCTCTTGATTCCCCCAGCACGGCCCTTGTTCCCGTGAAGGAGGATGAGAAGCCTGTTCCCTTTCGGTGTGACGAGAAGCCTACTCCTTTGCAGGATGCTGAGTTCCCGGAGTTGCCGGAAATCTTTAAGAACAGCAGCCCGACCAAGTTTCCGGACACCTTGAAGAGCAGCGAGCCGAAGAAGTTTGCGGAGAAGTTTGTGCACATCCATAAGAGCAGCAAGCCGAAGAAGATCGTTATGAAGAAGGGCACCCTGAAGAAGAAGGCCACAAAGGCAAAGAACAAAAAGGCAGGAAAGGCAAAGATCAAGACTGGTGCCGGGGCTGAGCCGGCCAAGGATGTGGAAGTGATCTCTTCCACGGATGAGTGCGACTTGGACATCCTCAAAAATGCCATGGCTTTCATGCCGCCGGTGTCTGTGGCTGTGGCCAAAAAGAAGGGTGCTTCGAAGCCCAAAGCCACCGGCAAGCCGAAAGAGAAGAGCCCCAAGCCCAAAGCCACAGCGAAGGCGAAGTCGGCGGCGAAGACGAAGGTGGCGAAGCTGGCGGCGAAGCCGAAGCCGGCGGCGGCGACTTCGCCGTCTAACAAATGGCTGTCCGCCGAAAAGTACGGATCTTGCAAGGTAGAGTTCTACTCTGAGAAATCCTACATCCGCAACTACGATAACGGCGGCAAGCTGAGGAGCATCATTTCCAGTTGCTGTCCGAAGCATCATGAGGTGATCGAGAAGATGATTCCCTACGTCGAGCAGGGCATCCCGCTCTTGGAGCTCTACAAGCTGCGAAAGGACGTCATGAAGTCGCTGGGGGTTTGAAAACCAAAATGTGTTCAGTGCGGGATGTGATGTGCACCCTGGGTTTTCTGAACTTTGTAGACTATATAACAATCTGAGTTTCAAGCATATATATGTTGTATATAAACGTGGTTTGTTTTCCCACAAATCTGAGAAAACCCATGGGTGCTAGTCACGGTGTGTTTCTATATGTCTTTCGTTTACATGTAGAGCACTACATCTGCCACAATGCCATTTAGCATAATGCATCTTTGGCCCTTTTAGTGAGAAGCACAAAAAGGGTGAACCTTCCGGCAGCAGAGGGGCAATGACTGCGAGAAAAAATGTTTCTTGCATTTGTGTGTGTGTGTGAGGTTGAGTGCTTCCTGTTCTGTGTGATATATGTATTTGATCCCTATCATATACTGTATATATAAGCCTTTGTAACCCCGAAACCACCAATAGCCTAAAGCCTCAAAGCAGGTTTACTTGCGACGGTGATTTTTGTATATGTACTTGCGATGAGTTCTGCTTTTTACCTGTGCGAGTGTTTCCTTTTACATGCGATGTGAGGAGCTTTGTATATTACTTGCGAGATTTTCCTTGTGTGCACCTTTACATGCGATGGGGAGCTTTGTATATTACTTGCGAGATTTTCCTTGTGTGCACCTTTACATGCGATGGGGAGCTTTGTGTTACTTGCGAGATTTTCCTTGTGCAGCTTTACATGCGATGGGGAGCTTTGTGTTACTTGCGAGATCTACCTGCGAGTGTGTCTTGCCTTTAAAGCAGTATTTCACAAAAACCCTCAACCCTCACTAAGCCCTAAAACCCAAAACTAATTTTAAACCCATAAACCCTATATAAACCCCAAAACCCGAAACCCCAAACCCGACTCCCCAAACTTAAACCGCAAACCGACAGCCCGGATTCCTTGTGAGCCCCCAAAAAAACATTCTCCAATGTCTAACACTTTCGAGTTGGAATTGCTTGAGTGCAGAGAATGCCGGCTGAAGAGGTTTATCGAGGCTTTTTTGCGAGATGATGTTGGAGCCGAAACTTGTGGCCGTGGTCGCTGTTTCCTTTACAGCAGGAGAGACTCTAGTTTTGCGACGTAGTATCTCCTACACACGATGTGTTCGACACGATGTCACCACCATGTGCCGATGCGGCTTATCCTCACAGTATTTGTAGAAGGTTTGGATTGTAGATAGCTTCGCATAGATGCTCTGGACTTTTAAAGCATACAACCCAAAGCCATTACCGAGTTTCGGGTGTCAGGCTTTCGGCGCCGGGGCTAGGCTCTAGGCACATTTTTATCCACAAAGAATAAAGGCTGTTCACTTTGGGTGTTCTAACATATATAGCAAGTTTTGCTTCGCGGCCATGGCTACTGTCGACTGCTACCGTGTCTACGTGAAGAATGTCACGTACAGTGCGACGAAGTGGGCCACTCGAAAGAAAAGTAGCTTTGGGTTTAGGGTTTAGGGTTTAACATATATACTTTATATGTACACAATATGTAGATATAGATAAACTCAATACACGTCTATTGGCCACAATCTGACACTCATTACTTTTCTTTTGTGTCTAATTATATATGCTTATATCTACACATATATACAAAGGGTGAGGTTGGTACACATATAGACAGGCATACATATATGTAGTTACATGAGAGAGAGCCGAGGCGATCAGGGCGGCGATCGAGGAGCTTGGGGTGCTGGATTGCCGGAACATACAAGTGGTGCGGGAGCGTTACTGGGAGAAGAAGCAGAGCAAGCCTGATCACTGCTCGATCTTCTTAGAGTTCGCAACTTGGTTTTGAGAAAAATTACTTGCGACCCCTACATAAACCCTAAACCCTAAACCCTATAAACCCCAAACCCCTAACCCCCAAACCCTAAACCAAAGGACTCGCCAGATGCCGCTCAGCTTGCCCGGGCTTCGCTCGACGGGCAATGGCATGGGAAAATGGCGACGAACAAGTACCTGGTGGCAGAGCTGGCGAAGCCGCCCCCTTCGAAAGCTTCGAAGGAAGACGAGTCGTGGGGCAAGTGGGCACCACCACCAGAACAGCCGCCTTGGAAAGGCCCTCCGCCCACCCCCCCTCCACTGGGCCAGGCACCACCGCCATCCCAAAGCCCACCAGAGCCCAATGTCCCAGAACCAGCACTCCCACCAAAAGCCAAAGCGATGCCGACCCAGCCCCCGTACCCACCGCCGCAACACCTTGCACCACCACACCCAAAGGTTCCACCTGAGCAACTTTACGGTTTGGAGACGGTGAAGCCGCAAGCCTGGGAGCTCTGGGTACATGGTGGTCCACGACCCAAAGAATCTTGCATTGCATAGTTCAACAACATGTTTTGTTACACATATCTGCATGTGTTTTTATATATATGTATATATAATCAACATGTGTACAAAGAGCTATAGGGCAGCTAGGGGGGCCAAATCTAAGAATGCTATATGGCATCATGTGAGAACCCCAAACGACCCGCCCTAAAAGATTCATAGTTTCATATTCCGACGACAACACCAGCCCCAGGAGGATGCTGCTGCCCCGCTTGCAGAAGGAGCCTTCGATTCGAACACCAAGACCGAGGCCTGTGGGTGTGTGTACCCTTACTTGTGAGAAGAAGAACAAACTCCAGAGCCACACAATGAAGTAGAGCTCCCACAAAAAAGGACAACAAGCAGCTGCCGCTGGAGCCGGCTGGACCAAACTCGGTGGTGGATGACGGTGCAGTACCCGGGCCGAATCATTTAAGCCATCACCCTGCAAGTAAAAGAAGGCCCTAAATCGGAACTCCACAAACCTATACACAGCAAACGGTTGCTTCGGTTGCTTATATATACTATATATATAGTGAAAGGAAGCTGTGGCCGAGAAAGCCCCCGTCGTCGACGTTAAGCCCTGGAATGAGATGACGGCTGCTCGGTTGGCTGTGGCCCTATAAAAACCTTACTTTTCCAGAACCTTCAACCCTAAACCTTGAACCCTAAACCCCTAAAACCTAAACCCTAACCCTAAACCCAGACAACGATTCCCACCCAAACTTTGTGGTTTTTGAAACCAAAAGCTATATCCAGTGAATCCTCCCAACTCCAAGCTCTATCCCCACAGGCCCAAGAGCAATATGACTGGGCTCTTCTTCACTCTGGCGACGCTTACACGGGACCAATTCCAGAGCCTTTTTCTGCGATAGCAGCAACCTCAAAAAAGCCGCTTTATAAACCGGCACCAAACCAATAGAGCCGGTTTAGGGTTTAGGGTTTTTAGGGTTTCTCTCAAAAATAAAGTGTTCTATGAGCCCACAGCCTTATGTTTAGGAGTGTAGACTTTTTTGTCAACCCTAATTTCTGCCCGAGTCTGTGTGTATTTTTACTTGCGAAGAAGAAGAGTGTGTGTTTCTTCGATATATAGACAACACAAAACCGAGGAAGAGTTTGGCACTGGCTTCCCACCGGAGCCGCCGATCGCCAAGCCGAAGCCGTCTGCGAGGAAAGTGGCCCCGGCCGCCGTGGAGCCGCCCGTGGACCCGCGGCTGAAGCGGCAGATCGCCGAAGCTGAGCAAGCCAATGAGCCGCCCAGCAGTGTAGATGAAGATGAAGAAGAGAAAGAGAAGAAGAAGAAGAAGAAAAAGAAAAAAGAGCCCAAAGCCAAGAAGGCAAAAAAGGAGCCGACCCCACCCCCAAAGGAGCCCAGCCCGACTTCCGAGGGTGAAGGTGAAGATGTTGAAGAGAACAGGGCTCGGAGCTCGGGGCGGGCTCGTAGCTCGGGGCGGGCTCGTAGCTCGGGGCGGGCTCGTAGCTACTCTAGGCGGGCTCGTAGCTACTCTAGGCGGGCCAGTAGGAGTCGTGCTCGTAGCTACCGGAGCCAAAGGCGAAGGAGCTACCATGGTCGCAGCCGTAGCTACGGTCGTCGGCACAGGAGTGACAGCCGTAGCTACCGCAGGTACAGAGGCGACAGTCGCGGCCGATACCATCGTCGTTACTACCGCCGTTGAATATAATGCAGTGCCCTATAAACCCTTAAAACCCTAAACCCTTAAACCCCTGTGCTGTTTGTGTGTCTATAGCATATAGTCTAGAGGGATAAAGCTTTACACAACAGTAACGGCGATGGCAACAGCACAGTGCTGCACGAGAGACGATGAGACAGGCCGAGCCACTCATTTTTCTCACAATTAAGCACAATGTGCAGCGACCCCATGGATGTAGTATAAAATTGTAGATGCATAGTCTACAAATAAGCACGTATGTGTGCATATGTATATGTATATGTTTCTTTATACATATATCTATATATACATATATGTATATACATAGTCGAACTTACACCACACTACATTATATGTGCCCAGGCAACAAAACCTCGAGGATCCTCAGAAGGTCGTCTGCACATCCGGATAATTGCGAAGCTGTGCGAGACTCCGACAAGCAAGTGAAGCGGGCGATTGGAAAGAGTTGTAGTCGCAGAGATTGTGGTGGTGGCTACATACACACGTGCACATGTCTATAGAGTGTATAGAGAACACATGTGAACATGCCTGGGTTGCTTGAAGGGCCTATCAAGTCACACGATAGGACAAAAAACAGCCCGGCCCGAACCCTAAACCATTTATGAAGATACTGCATACACCACACATGAAGCCCTGAATCCCCAAACCGAACATGTAGATTGCAGAACCTGTATTCATGCATCTATATATAGAGAGAGGGCTTAGGGGCTCAGGGGTCTCGGGGTTTAGGGGTTTAGGGTTTCGGGTTTAGACACACAGTGTGCCGGTCCCCACACACGAAGCGTAGCGCTTGAAGCTGGGAAACCACTTGTGGGGATCCGATGAGATGCGGCTTAGACCTTACATGCGAGACTCGAACAACACACCGGAAAGGCACCGGTGGGCAGGTTTTGCAACAATCTCCCCCAAATTTTCCATAGATTTTACAAAAATTTCAGCAGATTTTACAAAAAAATCAAGAGGTTTTCCAAAAAATCTCGATGCAGTTTCGATGCAGTTTATATGCAGTTTCGATGCTGTTTCGATGCGGTTTTAAAACTACATACAAACTGCATAGCTTTTACAGCATTTCGCGATGCAGTTTGTATGTAGTTTTAAAACCGCATCGAAACAGCATCGAAACTGCATACAAACTGCATCGAAACTGCATCGAGATTTTTTGGAAAACCTGTTGATTTTTTTGTAAAATCTGCTTAAAATCCATTGACAAACTCCCCAGCCCACCCCACCAGCCCCCACCTCCCCCCCACCCACCCACCACCCCACCCCCCACCCCCATCCCCCACCCCCCACCCCCCAACCACCCACCCACCCCCCACCCCCCACCCAACCACCCACCCACCCCCCACCCCCCACCACACTCCCCACACCCCCCACCCCCCACACTCACACCCCCCACCCCCCATCTCCCACCCCCCACCCCCACACCCCCCACCCCCCACCCCCACCCCCACCCCCCACCCCCCACCCCCACACCCCCCACCCCCACCCCCCCCAACCCACCGCCCCACATCCAACACTATATACGGTGCTCTGCGAGGATCAATCGTATATTGTATAGCTTTTCGGCTCCAAAAAAGTCTGTCCTTCTCCCTCCCTGACTAGACAGAACAAAGCCTCTCTTCGAAGATGCCACGACAGGAGACCTGTGTTGTTCTTTTGTTTTTCCGACGAACCACATAGTCACTTTTCTGAATGCAGAAAGGGAATAGCTATATTCTCGTGTTCCAGGAAGACAGGAGCCGAAGCCGAAGCCGGAGCCGGTCGCCCAAACGAGTGTGGAAATGGGCTTGGCGGACCTGTGTCCATCATGGACGACAGCAACTTGGTTGCATTAGATCTATTGTATAGGTTTTGTTTAGGAGAGTAATTTGGCTTTTGAATATTATACATAATCCCCAAGGGTCTGGTACTGGGTCTGGTGGAGCGAAGCAGCAGCTGAGCAGCAAGACCAGTGAGCTACGACTTGCCAGCACGTTGTACAGAAGTGCATGTACATAATTAAATTGTCTCGTTGCTTTTGCAGACGGAGCTAGATATAAGAGCAGCTGTTTTTCTGCACAGCAGTAACTTCTATACTTTATCGTGCCTGCAAGTGTGAAGCAAAACAATGAGCCGGGCCGACTCCAGGAGACTGCCTATAAAAGCCCGAGAACCCAACAACTGATGTCATATAAACCCTGAACCCTAAACTATATACCTTATATACAGAACCCCGAAACCCTTCAACCTCAAACCTGTGTGCCAGACCCCACACAGAAGCTTGCATGTGTCTTTACACCAGAGCTGGCGAGAAAATTATATATACTTGTGTGATTCAAGCTATACTATGACTGTGACGAAACACATTCGGTGTTGTCTGCATGTCAGAGAGAACTTACACTGCGATGACAATTATGTTTACTTCTATCTGCAGCTGTGAGCACTTCAGCGAGGGGTGCCTTTTTTGTGAGGACAGTATATCATCTTTACTGTTCGTGTTTTCCCTGCGATGGCTGAAGACAGCCAAGCTCCGGAGGCGCTTTTTGGTTTTTGTGTTTTGTAAAACCAGAGTGTTATATATATATGTATACGAAGGCCGAGGAAGAGCCCCAGGACGAGCAGGCAGAAGAAGAAGAGCAGGAGGTGCCCATGAAGAAGCCGGCGGCGAAGATCACGATAAAGAAAGAGCCCGGGACCGGGATTTTGAAAAAGCCTGCAGCAGAAGGAACAACGAAAGCAACAGCAGCAAAGAGCAAGCCCAATCAAAAGCCCACTCCGAAGGCCAACCCAAAGAGCACCCCAAAGGCCAAAGCAAAGGGCAAAGCAAAGGCCGAAGCAAAGGCCCCAGCCAAGGAGAAGAAGAACAAGAACGAGAACAAGAAGGAGAACAAGGGCAAGGAGCAAGAGAAAGGAAGCAAGCCCAGTAGCAGCAGCAGCAGCAAAAACACTCCCAAGCAGAATGACAACAACAAGAAGCGGAAGCTGGAGGACAACTGGGCTGATGGATTCGAGGAGGTGGAGGATGCCGCCGAAGAGCAGCCAGAGGAGGAGACACCCACAGACGACGAGGTGCTGGCCATGGAAGACCCGGCGAAGGACTCGGGGAAGATGGACCGCAGCAAGCAGCACAAGTTCATGAGCCTGCTAAAGGACGGGTCATTGCCAGAATGGCTCGAAGATGCATGGGAGAAGTCCCAGAAGATGAAAACGGGCAAGCGGCAGAGACAGCGGGAGCTTATCAACAATGCTATCGACCGACGATCCGGTGTTGACACCAGCCTGGTTCTCAACTTTGCCAAACCAATGTTCCACTCCATGCAGGTGACGACGAAAAGATGGGTATCGGGGGTGATTTCAAGGTGTGCTCGCTTCCTTAAGTGGAGAGGCACTTCGAAGCCGAAGGCGAAGTCGGGGAGTGTATAAAGTATCTATAGTATATATAGGTCCAGCTTATAGCTATAGTTTTACAATGAGCAAAACCTTGAAACCCTAATACACCACAACCCTTAAACCTTATATGTAAACTACGAAGCCATGAACCCTAAAGCCTGCATAAGCCTTACACCTTTAGAAAATTTAAAACCTTCAACCCCATACACCTTGAACTCTGGACCCCACCGGCTTTTGTTTTGTAGTTCTAACTGTTTATAGAGGGCTCTACTACATTTATTTTTATTATACCATATATGCATATCTAAAAACACTCTATAAATGCATTCCCATACAATATATATTATATATAATTGCTATACTATACGTATAATAATGATGACCACAACCCTTCGTGCACCCCAAACCTTAAACCCTGAACCTGTGCACCTCTATATATATATATATATATATATATATAACCCCAAACCCCAAAGCCTCAAACGACGAAGCCCTGAACCCTAAAACCTTCAAGCCTCAAACCCTTAAGCTTGAACCCTAAACCCCTTCGGCTTGTCTTTTCTTCTGTGGGTGGAGCGAGGAGAACTACACGAAGTCCGAGGCGACCAACAAGAAGAAAACCCTGGGCAAAATCTTGCTTCAGGGGAAATTCAATCTTAGCAATGAGCAGTTCGAAGCCGCACTCGAGAGTGGCGAGATCATCGCTGTCCGTTCCAAGAACGGACCCGATCGTTACATGTGGTCCGAGGATGTGCACAACTCCACTTCAGGGAAGGAGAAGAAGTTTTCCATGGGCTCCGATGCCAAAGCGAAGGATGGCGAGGCCAAGTTCTTCGAGAAGCAGTCCAAGGATTGGAGGATTGGTTTGTTTGAGGAGAAGAGCGAGGGCAAAGCAAAGCCCCAGAGAGCTCTGACAAATGACTCAGAGCAGCTCGCAATCTGCGATGGTACCGTGGCCGCCAGCAGGAACATGACGGAGAAGCTGTGGAAGGCAGCAGATGGGCAGCTTACAAAGGCGATCGCGGCCTACAATAAGATCCTTGTCGAGGGCAGAAAGTTGGTTGCTTCCGTGGATGAGAAGCAGGACAAGGACATGTACCAGAGTGTGCGACTTGGACTGGTTTTGTATTCCTGAAACAACCTTGCCAAAAGCTTCAACTTTTTTATCCTCGCAAGTAAAGTCACCAATTTAACTCGTAAGTAAATACATGGAGGCTTCAACCTTTGTCTTCGCAAGTAAAGCACAAACTTTAACTCGTAAAAGTAGTCTCTTCAACAACAGTCGCATGTAACCAAAGTGTTGTGCTTTCTCTCGCAAGTAAACCCAGTGCCCGAACACCGAAACCTGTGTGAGACCCCACAGCTGTAAGGAAGAGCATCGTCCAACAAGCAACAAAATCGAAGCAGGGACTTGAGCACCTTCTCTCGTGGCACGAGTACGAGGATGAGAATGAGGACGGGCCGATCACGGTCTCATCATATTCCAAGACCATGAGAGAGTCCGGGCGAGTAGCAACTCATCTCGAAGAACAAATGGCAGCCGTGAAAGCCAAGTTGACTGTCCGAGCCAAAAAAGGATGCTAGACAGATTTTGAATGTGTGCAGTTCCGGAGCTGTCGCCTCTATGTGGTGCAAACGGCGATTCTGAGTTTTGGCGATGAGAGAAAAAAGCAACGGCGATGATGAGAGCTTGAGATTTGGCGCTTTTCTGGTGATTTTTACATGTGAGCAACGACGTGTATAACTATAACCTTTTGAATCATGTTGGGGTGTTGGTCTTCGTGACTTTCAGCTTCAATTTTAGAGTATATATAACACCGATGGTGTTGTTGTAGCCTGCTTTGCATGTGTGAGTGCACACATGTGTAAAGCTATACCTCCGAACCTCAAGCATTGAATCAACCATGAAAGTCCATACCTCCAAAACCCTGTGAAGCTCACAACACAACCTTCGTAACCCCAAACCCTGAACCCTCTATAAACCCTTAAATCCTGAACCTTATATATAAACCCTCACAAGATTTGTTTCGTCCAGATTGAGGGGCAGTGGACCGTGTGGTTTAGGGGGTTTGGGTTTTGCGGGGTTGGGGCAAAAGCTTTCTGTTGTTGTTTGTATAGTATATTTGGTGCCCACACATATATGTATAACTTGCTCACAAGCCTCAGCCTCAATGCTCGGTGTGTCTGACCATGTGTGTCCCGTCCTTATAAAATGTTTTATGGCTATAGCGAACAAACCACTGTATGAAATAAGGCACAAAAGTTCAGCTGGCAACAAACACCAACTTTGCATAAAGGTGCTGTTCTGTTTATTTATATATGGAGAGAAGGTACCATGGAGGATGCAGGGCCCGAGCGAAAGCGACGAAAGGGTGGGGTCCAACAGAGATTGGGCCAGGCGGTGAGTGAGAAGTCCACCTCAAGTTCTTTGCACGATTTGCTGATGACGTATTTGGCACAAGGCCTCCTGTCGGCCTCTATGATTCATGCAATTGCAGTTGCAGCGGCTGCCGATATTAGAAATGCAAGGGACGGGAAAATTCTTCCTGATTTGGACAGGCTCAGCAAGGTGAAGCATGGAAAAAATTTGCAATCTTCTATTGACAACCACTTGGCCCAGCAGTCCAATCTTCCGATGCCGACAGAATTTAATATCCCCTTAGCAGGACAAGTCGAAGGCACGGCGACTTCCATGATATTGCTTCCGCACGAGATTATGCACCACCTTTGGAAGACGACGACTGGATGGATTACTTCTGTGTTGCCTGATGCGGAGGCTTTGCCTCGGTTTTGGAGATCGTTCAATGGACACCCTTGCATGTCAAATCATGCGGTAAAATCGCGAGCTAATTGGATGCAAAGGGCTATTCCCCTTTGCATACACGGCGACGAAGTTCCTGTTTTTGGAGTGGGCAAGATATGGGCTCGCAGTGTTTTGGCTTTTTCATGGGTATCGCTGATGGCCACAGCGGCCGGCCGATCTGCTGCCGATTGCAACCTCTACATTTGGGGCGTTTTTGAGAAGTTCATTATTCCGGCTGGCGGCGAGGGGGCTGGGACAATGGAAACTTTTTGGCAAGTGATGTATTGGTCTTTCAACATTCTTTACACCGGTAAATGGCCTGCTCGGGATTGGCAAGGCAAGAAGCATCCTGGTGTGTTGTTGTATATGTACACATGTGCCAGAAATCTGGAAACCCTTACATTTTAGGACCCTGTGGGAACCCTATAAGCTGTAAGCCTTTTTGTCTTTCTTGATTTTTTATGATGTGGGTCCTGTTTTAGATATGTGACTATATACATACACACCCTATGTATGAGAGCCCTGTTCTCAAATCCAACCCTAACCCAACAGCTTTCTTGATGGTGATGATATATATATATATATATACACAGTATATAATATCGTATAAACATATATAAGCCACAAAACCACGGACCCGTGGAATCCCAAAGCAGCACGAACCGGATGTGAGAAAAATCACCACACAGTATACGTAAAAAACCCTCTCACCACATGTATATATATATATGTAGATATATATGAACCTGTCTCACAAGTAAGAAAATGTTTGTTACACGGCACAGAGGTATGGGGCCAGTACAAAGGAGGGCGAACGAGCGGGAACCGACCTATGCGGAGGATATTATGGTGTCCTGGTTCAAATGGCTGGCGACTTGGATTATTATGCGAAATGGCTGGAGGTTCCACGATGGAGCAATCACAGCAAACCTTGTGCTCTTTGTCGGGCCGCCTTCAAAGGACCACTAACATGGATGGACAATCGTGCAAATTCGCCGTGGCAAGCCTCGTGCCTCACCACCACCAACTGGAGATCCCACTGGAATCCATCATGCCAGCTGTATTCTTTACCTGGCTTTTCGGGACTTTGTATCACGATGGACTATATGCATTGTATGTTTTTGGGGTGGATACAGTTTTTTTAAGGCTCCGTGCTCAGCATCGTGGTCCACGATTGTTTGGGTGGGAGTATCTTGGCGAATTTGAAATACTGCGACTCCTTCATCAAGAAGTACCAGCGAGACAACGAAACCAGATACACATTCCGCCAGCGACTTCTGAAACTTACAATGATACAACCAAAAAAAGGATTCCCCAAGATGAGAGGAAGAGCTTCCGATATTCAATCTTTGGACAGTGCAATTCTTGCTCTATTCGAAGAGCAAATGGACGAGGGTATCTATCAACACAAGCAAATCCGGCTCTTTTTGCGGTTGAACCTGCAGCTGGCTGAAATATTGGAAGCTTATGGGCCACGGTACGGCTTCTTGGCTTTACCTGAGGAGCAAGCAAACCTGGCTTTCAAGCTCGGTTGCCAAATGGCACAGCTCCACAGCAGCCTGCAAGCCCACTACAAAGGGACGGGGGAGAAGCTCTTCAATCTCACAAGTAAGACCCACTTCGTTTTGCATAGTCTCCTACTCAGCAGTTTTATTCATCCGTCGATGGTCTGGTGCTACAAGGGAGAGACGACGATGCATCGCCTGCAGATTCTATGGAAGAGTTGTTTGGCAGGGGTGAAGCACTGGCATGCTTCCAAAAAGGCTGCCCTCAAAGAGAGGCACCTTTTGTTTCTGCGGGGCAAAGTTGGGCGATCGTGAGAGCTTCTTTCTTTTCTGTCGCGAAAAAAAAGAGTGTCTCTCTGCTATATGTGGTGCTCCTGGTCTTTTGTTTGGGCTTTTGAATCACAGTTGTCGTATATACTGGTGTGGATCTTATAAGCAATCTGCATGGATTCTCTTTGGTTAGTTTATGGCTTTGGGCCTGCGAATTTTCGGAAAAGTCCTTACTTCTGCTGTGGATCCTTTACATGTGGTGTCTGCGATTGCAGAGCAAAACAAACTCATGCCGGTGATTTTTTTAAATCCTTTACATGTGGTGTCTAAGTTTGCAGCCGCAAATATGAGTTCCATGTTTGTGTTTGCATAATGTTTTTATGTGTTTTGTCATGTTTTTAGCTCACCAGAAAATTTACGTAAATTTGGTCATTTTACACTAAATCCTTCGTTTACAGTAAATCAAGCCAAAGTGTAAAATTAGGTAAACAGCAGACTCAGGGTAGTGACTAGTGGTTCCAGGGTGGACACTAGGAACGAGCCGGTGTACCACATCGTTGAATCGGCCGACATAGAAAAGATGATCGAGGAACTCCCTCCGATTACTATTACGACAAGCTTCGGGAGGATATGGGTGCGAGGCACAAGAATGCGTGCCCGCATTGGCTCGATCACCTGGTGTCGCTGGAAGCGTTCCTCGATAAGAGCATCCTCTTTGGGTTCTCCTTCGGCGTCTACTTGTCTGGCTTTCTGGCTATGGAGCAGCCCAAGACTTAGGTGCCCTCGCTAAGGGCCCCCACAAGGGCAAGCGCCAAGCCTCTATGTGGCAGTGGCCGCCGCTAGCCGACCTTCTGCAAAAGGGGCTACGGACGGTGGCTTTTCACCAAGCTAGTTTCGGCACGCCCTACGCTGAGCCAACCAGACTGCTACTGAAGACATGTTCTGCTATGCCGATTTCGTCTATGAGGGCCTGCCGACCTTTGATGAAAAAGGTCGCTACACGGGGCCACTCCCTTCTGCTGCTAGTTTGGGTTGCATGTTCCACGGCCCTGCTAAAGGTCCCTTCAAGACTTCAGCTTCAGAAAATAAGTGGCCCGATCAGTGGCTTGCTCGACTCCTGCCAGCACCCTGCTAGCGCTGCCCAGGAGGAGGGGGGGTGGCGCTGGACCGTTCCCGACTGTGAGGAGGATCGAGCCCTCCAAGAATCTGTCAGCAGCTAGGAGGAAACAAGAGTGGCTGGCTACGATCACGTATGCTCGCCTCCGATGTGCCCTCGCTAGTGACACGAGCTCCAGGATCTGCGAAATCGGGAGTTCCTCCCAGGGCGGAGGAAGGGCTACCGGTGGGGGTCCGGGAGCCCCTGCCACGAACCCCCCACGTCTTTAGAAGAGAACGCACCCTGTAATGCGGAGATAGCGTGGGTCCCCAACTACTCCTCGGTGGACGAGAATCGGGAGTTCGCTAGGGAGAAGTTCGAGGAGGACGTTGCCGAGGGGCTCATGGCTAAGATGACCTTGGGAGAGTTCAAGTCTGGCTATAGCGAGCATCGCCCCATCGCTGCGCTAAAGAGGATGATCCACGATGCTACGGGGTGCGAGTCCGTGGTTGGTGACATCGCTAAGGCACACAGGCGCTACAAGCATGCCGAAGGGAGAGCATGGCTACCTCGAGTGTCAGACAGTGTCAGATCGACAGAGAGGAAGCTATTCCGGGGGACCCCGACAGCCAGACTGTCTATGTCAATCTGGTAGGGGAATTTCGGGCTATCCTGAGCCAGCTACTGGTGGACCCGTACAGCGGCGTGTGGGCTTCACCTGCTAGGGCCATCCTTTCCTCTGGAAATGCTTTGCGGAGGGGCTAGAGGACGCATGGGTCAGCTACCTCTTCCTGCTAGTCTTGGCTATCCCTTGAAGCGGGGTAAGACAAGGGGGGGTTCCGGGTGGAGTGGCGAGAAGACCTCTCGCAGTGGGTCCGCGGGCTATAGAAAGGGAAGGGAAGAGCGAGGCCGGACCCTTCGCCTCCATGGCACTAGACTGGGAACGTCCCTTCCTGGGTCCGCTACACGCCTGCCGTGCAGGGCAAACCGGGTTTTCTCACGCTACCTAGCATGCTACGCGTCCTCTGCTGCCGGCTTGCGGACCGCCTGGAATCTGGAGGGCGCCTGCAATGCCCGTAACAGATAGTTCAATTTTCCCTCATGCCCATTTACATACAGGAATCCAGTGTTTCACCGCAGGTCAAACGTAGGCTCAAGCACAGCCCGACAGCGGAACACGGAGTGAGAAAAGAATCCAAGCTCGCGCCGTGGTTATAAGAAATATACTGGTATAAGGGTTTAAACTTTCATGGTAGCGGAGCTGTTGGCAAAGGCCAGCAGCTGATCAAGCAAAGATCCAGGGAAGCCAGCTACGAGCTGGAAAAGGTGAAAAGTGCAGAGCAGGAAGTTAAGGTTAAGTCCGAGAGCATCCTGCCGGAGAACAGCGAGGAGTTACGGCTAAGCCAAGAGCACCTTGCAACGTCGAAGAAAAGCGTGGAAGTGAAAGACCTTGAGCCAGATACACAAGGACCTGCCAAAGTGTTGGAAAGATGCAGGAGCATCAACAAGCTCAACAGCCACAGCAGCCACCGAACCCTCAGCAGGTAAGGTTGGAACAGCTGATGACTACGTTAGGTCAAGCTACAGAAGCTATGGCAAGAGTTGCGCAAGGAACCGCAGTTCAACAAGCGCAATTGGCCGCAGCAATGGACGCACTGGCGAAAGCCCAAGCATCACCGAAGGCAGCCCCCTCAGGCAGCCAGCCAGCCTCAGTAAGTTTCGATACTGGAGGCAAGATCCTCAAGCCACCAGAAGCGTTCAATCCTGCAACGATTGAAGAAGAAGTGTCACAATGGAGTGACTGGTCATTTACGTTCAAGAACTTCTTAGCGTTCATGGACCAAGAATTCCTGAAGGACTTGAAGACAGCAGAAGGAGAAAAGACTGTGATATCATCGGAGGTGACAAATTCATTCTTTGACAGTGATCAAGCAAGAGTGAACAGAGGAACGAAGCTTTACTCAGTGTTAAGCAGTTACTTGAAGAACAAACCTCTGAAAATGCTGAGAAGTGTCAGCGGGATGAATGGATTTGAAGTGTGGAGAAAGTTGACGGCCGAACTAGAGCCGACATCTCGTTCAAGGAGTTTAGCAATGGCTCAAGCATTGGTTGGATTCCCGGCCATGAGCAAAGGAGCATCGCTAATGGACTACGTCCTGACGTACGAGAAGCTCACAGCAGAGTACGAAAAACTCTCAGGGCAGAAGTATGATGACAACTTGAAGATCGGTACACTGCTGAAAGGAATTCCACAGCACCTCAAGCAGCACGTGATGGTTGATATCACTGATAAGACCACGTATGAAGAGTTAAGAGCAAAGCTGCTACAATATGAAAGAAGCAATCAGACATGGTCAGCTGAAAACATTTTAGGATCATTGAGTGTTCCAGACTCAACGTCACACTCAAGCAACAAGGCTTACCAAGGACCAATTCCAATGGAACTTGATAGATTGCACATGAGAAAACGAAAAGGAGATGGAAAAGGAAAAGGTGACAAAGGAGGAAAAGGAAGCCCTTACGGAAAAGGAAAAGGAGACAAAGGAAAGGGCAAAGGATATGGATACGGAAGAGGAAAAGGTGGTAGAGGAAGACCGAAAGGAAAAGGAAGGAATGGCTCAAGTTTTCGGCTCGAGTGCCACATTTTGTGGCGTAGTGAGTGCTGTGTTAACGGGTTTGGGGCTCTCAACCGGCTGTGCGACCAGGTTCGAGGCCCTCACAATCCCAGCTTTAGCCTCCTTTTGAGCCATAGCTGCCCGTGGCTTGGGTGTGGCTCCCACCCCTCGCTTTTCGTGAGGCCGCAGCGGATTGGGTCTACCCCCCGCCTTGACCGGCCAGAAGACAGCGAGGACGTGAGCATTAATCACTCCTTAGCCATGGGCCAGAAGCGCCAGTACTTCGTCTGCAAGTGCGGGGCGTGGACGTGGGCCGACAAGGTGCACAGTAGCCCTTACTGCCAGTGCGGCAAGAAGTGGCCGGCACCTGCTCTCAAGCAGAACGGCAGCCCGCGGCCACCGAAGGCCCCCTCGCCTTCTCCTCAGAAAGGAGACAAGAAAGAAAGGCGCGAGGAGGAACGCCGCTTGAAGCGCGCCGTCACGACGATCTGGGACCAAATCCCGGAGGATGCGCGTGCGCGCCTCACACAAGCGGGATGGAAAGGACCTCCCAAGCAGAAGGATGCGGTCGAGTCCCAGACTGACCCTCTCCTGAGCCTGTTGGTACAGCGCCAGGATGAGCTGCCGGAGGACATCCGCACTGCGCTGGTGGAGGCAACCACTGGTCCGGAGCAGTCTCCTGGAGAAAGGCCATGCAATCCAACAAGGACCTCACCAAGGCCAGCTCCCGCCTCCGAGTGCTGATCCACAAGAAGATCAAGCTGCTCGAGAGTATCGAGGAGGCGAAAGAATCCCTCCGCCTGCAGCTGCAGGAGCTCCAGGAGACGACCGAGAAGATCCACGAGGCCGAGAACGCAGTGGAGAAGGCCAAGCTCGAGCTCACCAAGGCTGTAGGGACACCCGCCGGGGTGCAGGATGTGCCAGTCACTCCTGAGCGGATGGATGTGGACGAACTGGTCACCATCCTTGGCCTGACTCTCTCAGAGGAGCAGCAGGAGAAGCTGGCCGAGCACCGCGCAAAAGCCCAGAAGAGGCAGAGGCCTCCTGAGGTTGGGGCGCCCCCAGGGCTGCCTGCTTTCAACCTCGGGCTGCAAGGCACGCAGCCACCAGCCCAGCTGCACCCACCGGCCCAGCTGGGCAACCTAAGGGGCAGACAGCCGTAGTCCTGAAGAGAGGATAGAAGGGAATCTCGCGGTCCAGCCCACGTAGGCAGGCAGGCTGGTAGGTAGGTGGGTAGGTAGGCATGTAGGACAGTAAGTCAGTAGGTAGGTAGGTAGGTAGGTAGGTTGGTAGGTAGGTAGGTAGGTAGGAGGTAGGTAGGTTGGTAGGTAGGTAGGTAGGTAGGTAGGTAGGTATAGTAAAGTAGAAGGTATAGTAGTAGGTATAGTGTAGTAGGTATAGTAGTAGGTATAGTAGGTAGGTCGGTTGGTGGGTAGGTAGGTAGGTGGGTAGGTCGGTAGGTAGCCAGGTAGGTGTGTAGGTAGCTATGTAGGTAGCTAGGTATATAAAGGTAAAAGGTAGGTATATAAAGTGTGTTCCAGGTGTGCACGCACCATGCTCCTTCTTAATTAAGGGCCTTGGACAAGCTTGCCCGGACGAGCCAGAAACATCGCTTGTTTTGCTGTTTGAACATGGATACATCATGTCATAAGCCCGGGGGGGTCGTCGTATGGGCGTCGGCTGGGCGTCAGCTGGGCGTCGTCTGGGCGTCAGCTGGGCGTCAGCTGGGCGTCAGCTGGGCGTCGTCTGGGCGTCGTCTGTGCGTCGTCTGTGCGTCGTCTGGGCGTCGTCTGGGCGTCGTCTGGGCGTCGTCTGGGCGTCGTCTGGGTGCTGGGCCTTCGTGGGGCCTTCAAACCAGCAGCAATTTGAAGGGTCCCCAGGGGTCGAGGTGTCCATGTCACATGGGAGAAAGCTGCGTCAGATAGGCGTCGGATAGGCGTCAGATGGGCGTCGGATGGGCAGGGGCAGGGCGTCAGATAGGCGTCAGTTGGCCATCGGAGTCATCGGAGTTTTTCGGGGTTTCGCGGCAGGCAACATCTGCGTTCATGCCAAACATGGCATTATAAACAGCATGGTGGTGGCTGCTGTAGATGCATGTGTCTCTTAACGTTCATGTTTCTCAAGACAAGTGACGAAGTTGGGGAAACTTCTTGTCTGCTTGCGCATCGATCCTTGCCATGGTGGCCGAGGACCATTGCAGTGTTGCATCAGATGTGTTTGTACATAGTCGACAGGGGAAGCTATTTAGGTATGTATACATGTCACTATAGCTGGTATACACTGCATGTATCTCTGCATGTATGCATCTTTGTGCTTCTAAGTAGGTATGTATACGTGTATATAGCCAGGTAGAAGGTAGCTAGGTGGTTTGCTATATAGTTACCTAGCTAGGCGGGGTTGGTATGTATAGTTATACAAAATCAAACATGTGTACCTCTATATATAGTAGTAGTGGTAGTAGTAGTAGTAGTACTAGTAGTAGTAGTAGTAGTAGTAGTAGTAGTAGTAGTAGTAGTAGTAGTAGTAGTAGTAGTAGTAGTAGTAGTAGTAGTAGTAGTAGTACTAGTAGTACTAGCAGTAGTAATAGTAGTCATAGTCGTCGT
>CAJNDT010000286.1:250000-251603 GCA_905221615.1 Symbiodinium sp. CCMP2592 | reverse complement strand
CGGGTGAGGGCTCAGGGTTGTGGGGTTCTGTGATTTTGTGTTGAGGCACTTGCGTTGAGGCTTGGGTTTCGGCTTAGCTTAGGCCTGAGCGTGGTAGATCTGCTGTATAGGGAAGTGGTCTACGTTTCGAATCAGTAAATGACAACATTCCCTTATGATCTTTGGGTAGATACTTAGATACACTATAAGCTCTCCCAAACACCTATCTCTAGGGTTCCATGTACCCAGATAGTATGTACTTTGGCCTTTAAGCAGTCTTACTCCCCATATTATGGGTACATAGGGGCCAAAGTATATACTATGGGTACATGGACCCATTATACTTAGGGTATTTTTGTCTTTCAGGACAGCCTAAGGTGCATATATCAACGCTCCAGGGTTGAGGGTTGCGAGTTCGTGCAGGCCTTGGGCGCACGATTAAGGATGTACGTCGGGGATGAGGTTGGCCCCGGTTAGCCCCCAGACTCGTGCACCCTACAGGCCCAGGGTCACAACTAACGCGTCGCATTGTCGTCTTCACTCTCGCGCGGTGTGTTCACATATTGAAGTTGTTAGTAAAGCGCATGTGCCGATGGATCTTAAGGAAAGTTTCGCGAACCGATGCCCTAGAAATGCTAAGCCATAGGGAGTTTTTGGAGATACGGTGCCCTATATGTGTAGAGTGGAAGCAGGCCCTGTATACACCCTTATGACTCCGAGCAATCCCCTTGTAGAGCCTTTCTCAAACCTTGCGACGCCCAGCCCACCGCTTGTGAATCTTCAACATTCCTGTAGAACAAACCCTCAAACCGACTCAAACCCCAAACCCTGAACCCTAAACCCTCAACTTGAACCCTAAACCCTTAACTCTTAATCCTAAGTGCTAAACCCTAAACCCTAATCCCCAGGCCCTGAACATGTGCTGCTTGGATGAGGCATGTAACAGCTGCAATGATGCGCAATGAGTCCTGGACACCGAAGTTCAGCCCCGTTGCTGGAGGCAGGCTCACCATCTAATGGTTTGCCAATCCTATGCAAGGTTTCAGGTGGGTTTTGGTAAGACTGCTAGCTCACTAACTTATTTCTTGTAGCATCTTCGTCTTCAAAAGCCTTTTTTCCACTAGAAGGATCATGTTGTAAACCACGCTGTAAGCAGGATTGCAATCAAGATATTTCTTGCCTTGCCAGTATAGCCTGCTTTCTAGCTCCCCGGTTATTGAAGCGCAGGGAACAAACAAATAACTTTAATGAAGTTACCTTTGTTTCGAGTCAAAACAAACGCCATTGCCAGCTGCTAGAAGGCTGTCACGACGTTGGTGATGAAGAAGATGATGTTGGTGATTGTTAGTATGACAGTGACACGGTGCTGACGACGACGATGGTTCTGTTGATGAGAAGGCGAAGATGGTTTGATTAAGTTTTGATGGTTATGGGGAGGATGATAGCCGCGATTGAACGCTCGGCCATATCACTATAGTATCTGCTCGTCGCACTGGTGCTGGTGCTGGTGCTGGCAGGAGTCCTGAACCCGCAAAAAATGCAAGACCACAGATCTCCGGACAACGCTTTCAAACAGACTTCCAACAAACTATTTTCCCGCAGGCTCCTTTGTCATGTCGGAATG
>CAJNDT010000286.1:197500-247500 GCA_905221615.1 Symbiodinium sp. CCMP2592 | reverse complement strand
CTTGCATTTTTTGCGGGTTCAGGACTCCTGCCAGCACCAGCACCAGCACCAGTGCGACGAGCAGATACTATAGTGATATGGCCGAGCGTTCAATCGCGGCTATCATCCTCCCCATAACCATCAAAACTTAATCAAACCATCTTCGCCTTCTCATCAACAGAACCATCGTCGTCGTCAGCACCGTGTCACTGTCATACTAACAATCACCAACATCATCTTCTTCATCACCAACGTCGTGACAGCCTTCTAGCAGCTGGCAATGGCGTTTGTTTTGACTCGAAACAAAGGTAACTTCATTAAAGTTATTTGTTTGTTCCCTGCGCTTCAATAACCGGGGAGCTAGAAAGCAGGCTATACTGGCAAGGCAAGAAATATCTTGATTGCAATCCTGCTTACAGCGTGGTTTACAACATGATCCTTCTAGTGGAAAAAAGGCTTTTGAAGACGAAGATGCTACAAGAAATAAGTTAGTGAGCTAGCAGTCTTACCAAAACCCACCTGAAACCTTGCATAGGATTGGCAAACCATTAGATGGTGAGCCTGCCTCCAGCAACGGGGCTGAACTTCGGTGTCCAGGACTCATTGCGCATCATTGCAGCTGTTACATGCCTCATCCAAGCAGCACATGTTCAGGGCCTGGGGATTAGGGTTTAGGGTTTAGCACTTAGGATTAAGAGTTAAGGGTTTAGGGTTCAAGTTGAGGGTTTAGGGTTCAGGGTTTGGGGTTTGAGTCGGTTTGAGGGTTTGTTCTACAGGAATGTTGAAGATTCACAAGCGGTGGGCTGGGCGTCGCAAGGTTTGAGAAAGGCTCTACAAGGGGATTGCTCGGAGTCATAAGGGTGTATACAGGGCCTGCTTCCACTCTACACATATAGGGCACCGTATCTCCAAAAACTCCCTATGGCTTAGCATTTCTAGGGCATCGGTTCGCGAAACTTTCCTTAAGATCCATCGGCACATGCGCTTTACTAACAACTTCAATATGTGAACACACCGCGCGAGAGTGAAGACGACAATGCGACGCGTTAGTTGTGACCCTGGGCCTGTAGGGTGCACGAGTCTGGGGGCTAACCGGGGCCAACCTCATCCCCGACGTACATCCTTAATCGTGCGCCCAAGGCCTGCACGAACTCGCAACCCTCAACCCTGGAGCGTTGATATATGCACCTTAGGCTGTCCTGAAAGACAAAAATACCCTAAGTATAATGGGTCCATGTACCCATAGTATATACTTTGGCCCCTATGTACCCATAATATGGGGAGTAAGACTGCTTAAAGGCCAAAGTACATACTATCTGGGTACATGGAACCCTAGAGATAGGTGTTTGGGAGAGCTTATAGTGTATCTAAGTATCTACCCAAAGATCATAAGGGAATGTTGTCATTTACTGATTCGAAACGTAGACCACTTCCCTATACAGCAGATCTACCACGCTCAGGCCTAAGCTAAGCCGAAACCCAAGCCTCAACGCAAGTGCCTCAACACAAAATCACAGAACCCCACAACCCTGAGCCCTCACCCGCTAACCCCAAGGCTAAACCTTCACTTTAAACGACCTATAGTTAAACCACGAAGAACCCCGAAGCCAGCGTTCCCAGTGTGCCGGGGCCCGCGCGGAGAGGGGGCCATGGAAGGGGCATAACTACCAGCCAAGGAGAGCGTATCCAACCCTCCCAGCGCACCTCCGCTCCGGGGGTTCAATTCAAGGATTAGGTTTAGGGGATAGAATTTAATCCCGAAACCCTAACTTAACCCTAAACCCTAAATCTAATCAGGGTTTAAGGCCTTAGGGGGTTTAGGGCTTTAAGGTTTAGGTTGAGGCTTTGGGCTTTGTGGAAACGTCGCGGCATCCAAGCCTCCGGCTTGGGTGTCCCTGAAACTCCAAGTAACAAGTAGACCTCCTTTGGGGTCGAAAGTTTAGACAGAGTACCTACCCAGAGGCCCCATAGTAGTTCCTTCTTGGGATTACCTTACGGGATTCTATATGCGAACCCCAGCAAGGAGCTACTTTGGGGCCTTAGGGGACTTTGGGCTCTTTGGAGTCTTAGGGTGCGGGGCTTTTTGGGGGTTTCCCGTCCTCAGGATCTCTGCATCTTGGCGTTTCTGGATCTTCAGAAACTCTACGGGCCGAAATAAGTTGCTTTTTGGATTCCTTTAGGGGTACCATAAGGGTTCCTTTAAGGGTTCTATAGGGTTTAGGGTTTCAGGGTCCATGTACCCAACTAGTATATACCTTGGCCCTGAAGTAATGATGTAATTAGGGAAGACTTCAAGGCCAAAGTATATACTATATTTGGCTGCGTGGACCCTTACTTAGGGAAACGCTTACAAACCTTATGCACCTAAACCCCTTAGCACAAACCCTATACCCTATACTGTATACTCTGAGACCTAAATGCCGGACCTGACATCCTCAAGACCTGTGCCGTACCCGGATCTTGCAAAATCCACTTAATGAACTAAGGAATATACCTCAAACTCTCACGGGAAGCCTGATGTGATTCAAAATAGATTCCTGAATTCCCTTGCATAGAAGCCTTACAGATCACTTTACGGAACACTGAATGAAGGGATTTTGGAAGGTCTGAGCCTTATATAGAGCACCTGCAAAGAAACTGAGCAACCCTACCCTGGCCCTGACATTCCAAAATCTCTGAACTACAGATATACCTGGAACCCAGCAGGGCTCCTACTATAATTTACGATCCGTTTCTGAATTGCGAAGGATTTTGGAAGGTCTGGACTCTCCCGAGACCCGAAAACTCCGAATCACAACGGGAAACTCTAAACCCTAAACCTTGAACCAAAGGCCCTAAACCCCTATAAACCCTGTAAGCCCGGTAAACCTCTATAAACCCCTGTAAAACCTCTAAAACCCTATAAACCCCAAGCCCGAAAATCTGAACCAGCAAATTTGATCAGAGTATACCCTTCAGATATGCTCCTTCAGGGATATGAAACCCTGCCACAATCCCCTAGGGATCAAAAACAGCCCAAAAGCCTTACGTAGTATGGTCTTTGGGCCCAAAAGCCTAAATATATGAGTCCTTAAATCCCTACCTAGACCCCCAAAAGTAAGTAAAATAATGGCCCAAAACCTGTAAAAGGCCATTATTCTACATAACTTTTTGGGGTCTAGGTAGGGATCTTCAGGCCATGAGTGCATGGCCTAAACCCTAAACTCGGTTTAGGGGTGCATGGCCTGAGAGATCTGCGTCGGAGCGCGAGTTGTGCCGGGAGATCATCCTCGCGGCTTCCGGATTTTAAATGGGAGTTAGGATTTACTTGGAGGGTCGGGGGACTTAGTAACTGGTTATTTTAGGGACTTATAAGTACCATAACCCCAATTAGGGTCCCTTTTAGGGGGGACCCTTGGAGATATAGATCCTCTCAATAAGGCCCCTTTTAAGAGAGCCACAAGTAGGGTTCAGAAGGGATACCCGGACTTTCAAAGACGGGGTTAAAGGTTTAGGATAGGGTTCCTTTAAAGGGCTCCTTTAAGGGATACTATAAGGGTACCATAAGGGATATTGGGTTTCAGGGAATTAGGGTTGAGGGGTTTAGGGTTCCTTTAGGGTTTAGGGTTCCTTTAGGGTTTAGGGTTAAAGGTTTAGGATAGGGTTCCTTTAAAGAGGTCTATACGGTAGGGTTTAGGTGGGTCTAGGATTTAGGGGTTTAGGGTAGCCTATAGGAGTCCATGCGTGTACTGTTTTTGCGGGACATACATTCCCAAAGGGCCCAAAGTACCTTTATAGTAGAATGTAGGGTTCTACATTAGGAGCTATTATTATGATTTGGGGAAGTATCCCCCATAACAGTGCATTGGACGCTTTGGGAAGGTTTAAGGTTTAGGATTCAAGGGTTTAGGGAATTGGGGTTTAGGGTTGAGGGGTCTAGAGTGGAGGGGTTTAGAGGTTTAGGGTTTAGGGGTTATAGGGGGGGGCTTAGATGGGTTTATGGATCTAGGGTTCCGGGGTTTAGGTGGTTAGGGGTTAGGGTCTGGGGGTTAAGGGTTAAGGGTTTCGGCGCTCACACTCGACAAAGGGTTTAGGGAATTATGGTTTAAGGGTTGTTCAAGGTTTTAGGGTTTAGCAGTTTAGTGTTTAGGGGACAGGGTTTCGGGTTTAGGACTCTTATAGACTTTCAGTCGAAGGGATTTCGGAGCTTCCCTAAAGTCTCCATTGTAGTTCCTGTTTTGGTTAACCTTATAGTACAGGATCCTAATCCTAAAATTGGTTAACCCCAAAAAGGAACTAGAATGGAGACTACGGTAGGGTTTAGGTATTTAGTTAGGTAGTTCGCAGCAAAGATCGGGCTGCGGCTTTCGGAGTTTACTCGGGGTTTAGGGGCTGAAGGTTCAAGCTGAGGTTGAGGGTTCTACTGTTCGGTGCGAGGTTTGGGTTAGGTTGGCGTCGGATCTATAGTGGTCCTTTGGTCCTTGTAGGGATTCGTTCAATACGGCCCACGGCAGTTGCGATGGTGGAATCGCCTTTAACATCTCTTCAACAAGAGCTACGCCGCAAAGAAACACAAACTTCGTCATGCAAACGATCGCAGCAACGAGGGTGTGCAACAAAAGCCCAAATGCTCCAACAACAAGTTTAAAGCGAAATCCCACATATTCAAAAGAAGCCAGAATGCCCTGCCCCCGAACTCGCAGCCGAAGCCTAATACACTACAGAGGGCCTTGGAGGCCTACAGTTCTAAAGCCCCGAACCCCCCTGAAGCCATGTACTCCACAAGTCCTACCCATAGGCCCCAAAGTCATGTTTACGAACCTATAAGGTAATCCCAAAGCGGAACTACTTTGGGGCCTTTTGGGTAAACCCAAGAATGCCCTGCCTACCGTGCTGCTTCGCACCGACCGGCGAGGTCGGGGCCAGGCTCGGCTGCCGTGAGAAAACCTTGGATCGGGGGAGACAAACGATACTATCTGGGGGGGTAGGGTTTAGGTGTAGGGAGAACAAACGATACTCTCTGGGAGTTTCTTCTTATATTTTTAGGATAATGGACCCCATGTACTACTCACAAGAAACTCAAGGTAGACAGCGCAAGTTGAAGAAAGTTTCCATAAGGGGATTCACCCGGTTCCGTTGAAACGATGTACTATAAGGGCTTAGGGTTGAGGGTTGAAGATTTGAAGAAGACGACTTGGAATCACAGTGCAGGCATGTTTCCGCTATCAGGCCACAGACCTTGAACTTTATAGGACTTCTTAATGCGGTCTATGGTAAGTAACTGGTATTGGCGTGTCTGGGAAAGCCTCAACCCATTTGAAGTTTAGGTGTTTCGGCAGTCGGGAGTGGGGGGTGGGGACTTTCACTTTTCAAGGTCTGCAGTTGTGCTTAGAGTATCTTGGGCCTACCCTAAGGCCCCAAAGTAGTTCCTTTTTGAGGACTACCTTATAGGATTCTATATATGAACCCCAAACAGGAACTACTATGGGGCCTTAGGGTAGCTAGAGTAATCAAGTTACTTGGACAAGGTAAATGTACCTACTGTTCGGATCATCTCTTATCCGTTGTTTAGGGATGCATTGGCTCCTCTAGGTAAGTCTTAGGTTTGCGGGTTAGGGATGAACGGTTTGTGCTAGGGTTTAGACCATTTGGCCACATGCACGCTCCACGCAGCAGCCCTTATTTCTCGGGAACAGCCCATGGATGAACCGGCAACGGAAGCCACAAGGATGGGTCATAAGGTCCAGGACTTTTATTTTCTTGGCTGAGGGCACCGAAGCCCCAGACACTGAGCCCCAACCTTAAAGTTGTCTTCATGATTTGAGGATATTGCACGTGCACTGTTATTCTAATCCTAATTCAGGGAGGTTCTACTTATCAGGGGGATGAAAGATGACTTGCTGTTGTCAGGCTGGGCAGTAGGTTAAGGTTCTACCCTAGCCCCAAAACAACCTACCAGTTTCAGGGCGTGTACAAAGACATCAACATAGGGAAGGATTCAGCAACAGCTGCCCAGTGCGAGGTTCTCATTCCTGCGAAGGAGCCGCCTGCTGAAATTTATAGTGGCGAAACTCGAAACGTGAAAGTTAGGGTTTTATAGGGTTTGGGCTCATTCGGTTTAGGGCCTAGGATTAGGGTGGTTGGTTTGAAGTGATTTTTTCGTCTGTTACTTGTCGCCAATACACACTCACCACTAATTGTTCCAAACGCCCTAGTAGGCACCGTTTGTCCTTGATGCGTACACATGAGCATCTGCAGCGATGGGAGCGACAAGTAGAATAGTAATTACATTCGGTGACCGATATTCATCATTGCCATCACGATTCTCACCAAGAGCAAAAGAGTCGAATCTTTGAGAAAATGCACCTGATCTCCCTCTGATGAGTTCTCTTTCAGCAAAAAACATGCACCGTAAGTGATAAGGGGGGATGAACTGATTACTGTAACCCACCCCATTAGTATGTTGACTTAGGTTTTCAGTGCCTATATAGGGCCAACCCATTTGGGAGTTCCCGAAAACAAGGAGGTGACCTTATTTTGGGGTCCTTACAAAATGGATCCTATTATTTCGGGTGCGATATGAGGGTCCCCTGTTTTCGGAAACTCCCATTTCGTAGCCAAGCAGCTGGACCCAAATAGATGTCCTCCTCCTCCCCTACAGGGACCTGCGGGCATTGGAACAATAGCCATGGCAACAGCACGTTACTGATGATGGTACCGCTCGCACTATGAACTCACCACGCGAATTAAGTAAGCATTGCATGGACAAGACGAGCTACTGCGATAACGACATCGTTGGACCTCATTAAGAGGGATCCCTCGGTTGAGGGTATGTCTAAGCGGCTTAGAGTTCGGGTTTGCGGATTGATTCGACGAATGGCTGAACCTTAAACTACACCCCCCTTAGAACCATAATAAGAATAATGTGTTCAATATTCTCGTGGGTTTTAACCCGAGGCCCTGGAGCGCTCATTGTTGTCGCTTGTCGTTGGATGGGACTCAGTGATGCGGCATTGCATGCGGATCTCGAGCATGGGTTTAGGGTTTAGGATATAGGGTATAGTTTAATCTAGCGCGCTTGCAGGCACATGCGACGACTTGAGGCAGCAGGTGACTGTCATAACCCAGAGAACCCAATATCCCTTAATTATAAGGAATACACCTTAAATTATGGAGGCTTTCATACGATGATTTGAAGTATATTCCTTAATACAGGGCTATCGGAGTCCCCTAAACCCTATAGATCCCTTAAAGGAGCCCTATAGATCCCTTGTATATTCCTTAATTCAAGGGTAAATTGGGGATCTCTGGGAACAGGATCCCCTTCCGGTGCGGTAGGGGGCTCAGAAATTCGAGGCCTAGGGCCTACTTGGGGGGTCAGGGGACTTAGTAAGTAGTTAGTAAGTAGACTTAGAAGTACCCTAAAAGGGACCCCAATTGGGGTTATGGTACTTATAAGTCCCTAAAATAACCAGTTACTAAGTCCCCCGACCCTCCAAGCTCTCTCTCTCTCTCTCTCTCTCTCTCTCTCTCTCTCTCTCTCTCTCTCTCTCTCTCTTTCCCCTTCAGCAGTATGCGGAATCATGTGGGTGGTTGTCGAAACTAGGGTCCTTTTTGGGTCCCTATTATTGTACGGCACCTATTATTTCGGGTACCCAACAAGGGCCACAATTTTGACAACCACCCATGTAGGCATCTCTATTGCAAAACAACGATGCACAGCATGGTGGAAGCCGTGGCTCTTTGTGCGATCCGATGCAGGTGCATGTGTTACAGCGGCAGAGGCTGAACGTCAGGCCCGCCGCCAGCGCAAGTAAAACAAAACTCGGCCCGGCCTTCAGGAATGAAGTGTTCGGCGGGAAGCCGGGAACCGAATGCTAACAGGGGAAAACGAAGCCACGGATCTGTGCAAAGGCCGAATTGAAGGCCCAGCCGTCTTTGTTGCGGACTGCTCCCCTGCGGAAGCATAGTTTTGCCTCCTCCACCGTGTCAGCCCAGCAGATTTTCATGTGGGATTTTACTGCTCGGAATTCTACTCATCTTGCCACCACGAGACCAGCTAGACAAAACTCAACTTTCTATCTTAAGCCTCAAAGAAGCCAGATCAACCCTCAGCCCGGGTCCTGTGCTTCTCCTCCTCACCTAAACCCCCGTCAATCTTCAAACCTAGGCCCGCAACCCAAACCCGGCCTCTACAACCCCTGAAAACTGATTGCAGCTTGGGTAAACGAAACACATGCGGCTGTTTCTCGAGTACTTGTTCGTGTGTCCAGCAGGCTCGTTGCATGGGCCGCCATGGAAGCACGACTACTTGAGTTAAGGCTTCAGGTCTAGGGTTTAGGGTCAGAGGTGTAGTTTTAGGTTTTATGTCTAGGGTTTGCAGTCTATAATATATAAACCTCTGCATCACATGAACCATCCCAACCTAATGGGGGATCCGGGATCCGCACAGAAAGGAGTATCGTTCATCATGTCGTGAAGATTGTAAACTAGGATGGCTAGTAACCTAGGAATAAAAAGGGCTCCTTTCTTGGTACTGGTTAACTTTATAAGGAACCTAGGACTACAAAAAGGGAAAAAGGGTACTACTGGGCATCCTAGTCGTAAAGGGGACTTTCCTAAAATAGGGGACCCTAGCTTTATTACTCTAAATAGTAGGATCCTTATTATAAGGACCCCAAAATAAGGTGCCCTACAGTTCCCAGTGCTTGTGAAGAGTGTAAAGGGCAGACACACCCGGGACTGAAGCCCAAATCCCAAACTGTTGAAGCCTCCTCGTCGATAACTGAATGCCGGGGCTGTTCCTGCAGCGGCGAACAGCAAAAGAAAACATCAACCCCCAAAAAACCCTACCCTAAAGCGCCAAAGTAGATCCTTCTTGGGATTACCTTATGAGATTCTATAGAACGACTTTGGGGCCTTCTGGTAAACCCGAAAGCCTCAACCATCAATCCTCACCCCTCGAGCCAAGCCCGAGGACGACGGGTTTAGCTTGGAGGGTCGAGGGACTTAGTAAGGGATCCTTTAAAGGGGATTCTAAGGGTTCCTTTGAAGGGCTCTATATATGTAGGGTTTAGGGTTCAGGGACTTAGTAAGTAGGTAGTAAGTAGACTTATAAGTACCCTCAAAGCGGACCCTAATCGGGGTTATGGTACTTATAATCCGACCCTCCAAGAGGAGTTTAGGGTTTAGGGCCGCGAGGAGGAGGATAAGGACGAGAACGAGGACGACAGGGACGAAGACGACGACGACTGCGACAGGGATGGCCACTTAAATTTTGGCGAAAACAACACCTTTCAGATAAAAGACTACAAACTCAGAAGCTGTCCGCCTCCTTCAGCACCTCGCTGCGACCTTTCGCAGCTCTTCGCCGAGCCGCCGCACCTTCCAACTTACGTCCGAATGCTATCAGGTCGAGGTCGGGGGCCATACTGCTGATGGACAGAATCCTGCATGACCTTCAGGACCCTAAACTATGGGAATTATGGTATATTCCTTATAACTTTAAGGGGTAATGCAGGATTTTGTCCATTAGCCGTACCAGGTTGGAGTGTAGGGTTCTACCAAAATCCTGCACGCACCTCGCCGGGTCACAGCCAAATTACCCGAAATGCTGAAAGCTCCAAAAGCCCTCAAAACCCCAAACCCGAATAACTGAGAGGCTCCTACTATTTCATTCAGCCGATACAAGGCCATGCTAACAGAAACCCTATCAAACTCTAGATTACACTTTAAGGGGCGCACTTGTTCAGCGTTTTGGGGCTTCATGACTTTCAGGATCGCGCACAAACGAGAAACCTCTGGGCCCAATTCGATGCCCCGAAACCTAGACCCGCCTGAAACACCTGAAATTCAAAAGCCAAAAGAGACCAAAGCTCAAGGCCCTCAAATCCACTGTTTATAAACCCTATTCGAAGTATACCTTCATATACCCCAAACCCTTTTGACAGTGGTTAAGTCCCTCTTAAATCCTCTTGGCCGACCTGTCTCCGAGTCGCTGGTGTTCTGAGAGCCGCTGGAGGAACCCTGGGAGGGCTGACGGCCTGGTCGGTTTGTGCTTTCTTTTGAAGAAAACTGGTTCTTCGGTCATATGTATGATCTTAATGTTAATGTTACTTATAATTATGACAGGTGTGAATTTTGAAGGGGTGTGTGTGTGTGTGAGTGTGTGTGTGATTGTCGCTTTTCGGCTTCAACATGATTGTTGTTGTTGCACGTTTGGTCATGCTACACCCCCAAATCAGCCCTGAACCCTCGAACTTGCATGCTGAAACCCGCGAGCTTCGAAGCCCCTTAACTTGAAACCCGAAACCCCTAGAGCCTGAACCCCACAGGATCCATAGGGCACCTTTAGAAATCTATCAGGGCTCCCAACCTGAACCTGTTCCGGGCCAGGCCGGCAAGCTCAAGGCTAATAAGATCCAGAGCTAAAAAGATCCAGTTCGAGCTTATTACAGAAAGTTGTGATATCAAGTGCTAAATCTTTGTTGCACACTATACTACACTACACGATACTATCCTATTCTTTGCCGTACTATGCTACACTATGCAATACTATAATTCGTACCTTGGTATGCGATGCTACCATGCTGTGCTGTCCTATACTGTGCTGCATCATACTACACGATAGTTTACTATACAAATACTGTAAAGCACGATGGTATTACACATTGTCATCTAGGATGCTAGGATGATAATACGGGTACTTCTGGGCATCCTATTGTCATATCACCGTATACTGGTTGGCACAGTCTGGGCCAACTGGGGCTGCGGACGCCGAGGTCGCGAGGAAAAAGCGTCGCAAGGTGCCTGTGCACGAGTCGGGGCACCGGAGTTTGTGGCTTAAGGGCATATAGGGTTCAATTAGGATTCGGGTTTTAAAGGTCAGGGTGCAGGTCTCGGACCTAGGATGAGGGATATGACTTGCGATTTCGGATGGAACGCGTTGACTTAGGGTTTACCTTCCTGGTCTCTGAAGCGGAAGCGCTTGTTTCCAACGCAAGCGCTTCCAGTCGGCTTGCGAATAAGGCAATTAGGTGAAGACTTGGAACATATCGTATTGTGTGGGGCGCTATGTGTTCTGCGGCAGTCTCTACCTGAGTTATTGCTTGCATGCATACACAATGCGCACACAGCATGCCTAGCTGGCTCCTGCCGACTAACATACGTTCATTCTCTCCTCCTCGGTACAGACATGGACATGTCTATCGGATAAATGGGCCTTTGCTACGTATGCTCGATGCAACTCCGAGTCCTGATCAGAGCCACTGACCGCGCAGCCAAAGCACACCCAACGACATCTGTAGCCGGGGGTTTACATGAATTTACCGGATATGTTCTGTGGTACTACAGCCTTGCTCTGGCATCCGACTTGCTCGACGTCCACGCCATGCTCCATGAAACCCATGTGCTGGAAAGGTCTTGAGATCCGAGAGCATCGGCACACTGTAGCCGCCCTCCTCCACCAGAAGTTCTCTTGTAGAGCACGCTTCAGCCAACCCAAAACCATGAAATACTCAGTCTCGGAGATGGCCGAGGTGAGCTCCCAACGGGACTAGCGGAACTTCGCCTTCACGCGCTTCTCTGCAACAGACGGGGCCGCCCTCAACTTGCGCCTTCGGATGGCGGCCAGCTTCGTGCCAGAAAGATTTTAAGGCCCGGAAGCCTATTTCCCGTGACTCGTAAAACGAATCCTTCTCATTCTGGGACGCTGCCTCCAAACACTTCTGGAAGTCACTGCCTCTCACTGCACAGAACCCGACACCCACCCAAGGTTTCGGCATTCACCTGTTCGTTTTGGCTACCAATTTCAACCCTTTTGAAGGGCCGTCGGCTTATGAATGACGCATCTAAATTACCCTAAGAGTCCGAGTACTTCTTATTATAGCACTTTGGGGCCTTTCTGGGCTTCTGGGTACCAAAAACACTAAAAATTAGGACTCCTTGGACCCTGCCCTGCCCTGCCCTGCCAAGATCCGTTTTAAGGAACCCTATAGATCCCTTTAAGGAGCCCTTTAAGAACCCATACTAAGTCCCATGAACCTCCAAGTTCCCCCTTGGCACCTCCTTCGCCTCCTCCCGGCCGGGCCGGGCTAGGCGCCGTTGCGAGGGCGGCGTGGCCCCCTGCGAAGCCTGGGAAGTTTCCAAGCGGCCCTAGCCAGGGTTGAGGGTTTTGGGGTTTAGGGTTTTAGGGTTTATAGGCTTCTAAGGTCCAGGGTTGTAGGGTTTTAGGGTCTAGTATGTGTATTTGTTATTGCTGGTACTGGCACAGGTCATCAAGTTCCAGTAGTAATCGTAGCTTTCTGTTGAAAGAAGCTTGGAATTCAGTTTTTTTCTCTCGTAGTTGGGAATTGTCGTTGTTGTGAACACAATTTCTGAAATGCAGCTTGTTATTGTGCATGTTGGTACCGTTGTTGCTACTTGCTATCGCCGCATCTATTTCTAAAGGGAGATCGTAGGGCTACGCTTTCAGGGGTTGGGGTTACCCAACTCCACCAAACACCCGCGCCCAGGACCCCAGCAGCTAAATCCTCAAAACCATAACCTCTTGCCCCACAGGTAAACCCTTGGGATAAGACTCTATGTACGGGCCCTGAAAAGTCTGTCAAACCCTACAGGACTACACAACGCTTACGAATTGGGAGTGAAGCGCTATGTAGAATAAGGGTCCTTTGTGCCTTTTTGGGGATAGAACCCCAAGGGCGAAACCATAGAGCCTAAACCCGTAGACCAACAAAAACCCTACACCCAAATGAGCACCTTCAAAGCCCGAATCCCCAGAAAGATCCCGCCTCTAACGTCATATTTTAGGGTTACAACTCCCTAAACCCTAAACCCCTGTAGATCCCTTCTGAAGCCCTTACTGCGGCCGATGTAGAGATCCCTTTAAAGGAGCCCTAAACCCCTGACATCAACGCCGCCTGCTGCGGTTGCAGCGCGCGGTGCTTTGCTGCAGCGGCCAAAGGTGAGCTCCCAAGCCCTGGGTCGCTAAGGATCGGGCTTACTTAAAGGCTCATGGGACTTAGTAAGTAAGGTTATAAGTAGGTTTTAAGTAGGATAACCCCACTTAGGGGACTTATAACCCCAATTATAACCTACTTACTAAGTCCCACGACCCTTCAAGTAAGGATCGGGCTTAGGGTTTAGAGTTCAAGGGCTTAGGGAGTTTGGCTTTAGGGTTTAGGGCTTGGGGTTTAGGGTTTGGAGTTTAACGGCTTAGTGAGCTTGGGTTGAGGGTTTAAGGCTTGGGGTTTAGGGTTTAAGGGCTTAGGGAGCTTGGGTTTACCTTAACCCCAAGTAACCTACCCTTTTAAAGGCCTTATATACTGAAATCATAATGGGGAACCCTAAAGGAGTAGGTGCTTTCGGGTCCAGGTAGGGCCTAGGGTTTAGGGTGAGAGTGGGTTTCGATGTTTTGTAAGTTGTATGTAAATCTAGTGGCTTTAACATGACTCCAGTGGCTGCATACTAAGTCTCCTGCCTCTATCATAGTTAGATAACTATAGAGGCTGTATACTTCCTGTAATATCAGGGAACTCAAGGAACATGCCTTCAATGGTGCAGGGTTTAGGGCTCATAGGGATTACAATGATTACAGGGTTTAAGGTTCAGTGTTGTTTCTCATGTATGTGTTGTTCGCAAAGCAAAGAGTCGCTACGGAGGCTCCTGGATAGTGGTAAGATATGATCCATGAACAAGGGTTTATGGGCAGGGTGGAGGGGTCATATTAAGGGCTAGATTTATTCATTTTATATGTTTGTGCTATGGTATCAGACGGCGATTCTAGGGTGTTGTGATGCGCCTGGTGCCATTGTTTTTGCTACGATCGTGGCGGCACTTCTTGCTCTTCCTGTTGAAACGCCTTAAAGAACCCTAGGGATCAACATAGCCCAAAAGCCTTATATAGTATGGTCTTTGGGCCCAGAGCCTTAATATATGAGTCCTTAGATCCCTAGGGGAATTATCATGACACCAGGCTAGAAACCCTGCGTAGTTTGAGGAATCGTCCTGAAGGACGCCACCCTCAAGGGTCCAAGTAGTCCTGATTTATCCCAAAGAGGCTTCAACGTCGTACAATAACGAGTACTTGCACCCTTATAGGGGAATTAAGATCTTAAGCCCTAAACCCCAAGACCCTAGACCTTAAACCCTCTTTCATTTTGTATACATGTATTTATTTATTTGTTTTTATGTCCTAAACCCTAAGATACGAAGCACGGGGTTTGGGTGTCTCTGGCTACCAGGGTCCAGAGCCCGCGGAGACCTGAGCTTCACAGTGGGTTTTCGGAGCCCTCGTAAATTTGGAGGCCTCAAAAGGTGGGAGGAAGGCAGGTAGGATTAAGGAGCCCCTATATATGGACTCTTATTTGGGAGTTACCCCACATACCTTCATCCTACCTTTTGAGGCCCCTGATAAATGGGTGTTCAAATGCATGCCTAGGGTTTACATAGGTGCTTAGGCTTCAGGGGTTGAGGGTTTAGAGGTTTAGGGTTTGGGGTTCTCGGGGTTTAGGGGTTGGTGTGGGGCTTAGGGTTTAGGGGTTTAGGGGTCGAGGGTTGAGGGTTTAGGGGTTTAGGCTTCAGGGGTTGCAGGTTTGTCGTCGGGTTAATTAGCCATAAAACCTCAACCCTAACATGCTAAATCCTAAACCCTGTAACCTGAGTATTCAATCTTCATCCAGCCATAAAGCCCTACCCCTGCAGCTTGAACCCTCTTAAGGACGATGTGTCCCCGCGGGCCCCAGGACCATCCTACAGCCCCCATTTCTTGAATTTAGGTTTAGCCTAAGGCTCGATGTGCCTATATAGTAGGTACTTAGGCTTTAAAGTACCCATATAGGGACCCCTCTAAAGCCTAATTAGGTACCTACTATATGGGTGCATGGAGCCTTTGGGTTAGACTTTAGGGTTTATTTTGCTAGCGGGTCAATACCTATTATGTGGTTGGGTATACGATCAAAAACATGGGTAGAATGATGGCCCAACGCCTTCAGCGAAGTAGTCTTCTACATACTCTCGGGGTTCAGGTACACGCAAGGAAGTACCCTAAACCCTAAACCCTAAACCCCTCATCCAGCCTGGTGCTCCGCAAGGTGCAACCCATGGAGTGGAATAGCTCAGGGCCTCAGCACTTTCAGCGCCAACCAGAGAGCATAACAGGGGGCGGGCCTTAAGGGTTTTAAAAGGGTGTCGGGGTACTTTCTGACTTTGATAGAATTACCTCAATAAAGGACCCCTGAGCTGTAATGTAATACTGATGCATAAATGCATAAATATACTTAATTCCGGCTTATAGACAGAGCAAACAATGACCATGATAGAACAGGCCGAAACGAAGAAGGCCAGCTGACCCCTTCGGGGTTTCAAGACTCGCTGAGTCTCGCCTCAAACAAACCCAACCTGGACCTCCAAACCTGGCAAATCTACGCCCGGATTCTTTTCTACGCACTTTTACGCTCGAGGTTCCGGCGGTTCCGGGATTACAAAAATTATGGTTGCAGGCCTGTTTTCACATCACCATGGGGGTCCACAATGATTTGGGATTTGATGCATCCTTAGTGCGAGCTTGGATTCAGGGCCAAGGTTTGGGGTACCCGATTCACCCTATATTCCTTAGTCGCAAGCTGCTCGCCCCGATCTCGAGACAAAAGCTCTGCAGAGTATTCATCAAACCCATCAATACCCGAGGAAAAGGACAAACCGAAGCCTGGCCTAGCATCTCAAAAGCTCCATAAAGCCCTCCAAACCATCCTTTGATGCACCGGCTGCTGCGCCTGCTGCGGCTGCGTGGCTACAAGGCTTCGACGGCTCGGGTTCCACAGCGATTCTTTACAAAGGGTGCGAGTCTGCAGCTACATATATGAGCACATTAGCCCAAGCCGAACTTCACAGCCAAAGCCGCCTGATAGCGGCGTAGCACCCGGCTATGCGGGAGTCTAGGGGAAACTCGGCGAGACAGCCGCGCTATCTGGCCCACCAGATCTTCGCACTGGGCCGTAGAGTTGATCACGGGGTTGAGCAAAACCTCAAGTTCCGGATCATCGCAAGCACGGTCCATTTCGATCAAGCAATGGTGGTAATAATGCAGCTTTGGAATCAAGTTGTAAAGTAAAATATTCGCCTGCGCAGCCCACTCAACCAGCTTACCGTAGGTCAGAAGGAATGTGAAACCGGAGTCTGCAGCCAGTCGTGCCACGTCTTTCGCCATGAAAGCTTCAGCCTCGTAGAGACTGTGCATGGACTGTCTCGCAGCTCGGGCCCCCACATCGATGTAGCGCCAGGGTTTCTCACTTCTGTTTACAGTAGGCAGAATTTCCATGACCCAAGGAAGAAAATTCATGAGCACCACACTGTCCTCCCCTTTGTTCCAAGTTCCAGTGGCAAATGTCGACTTGCTCTTGGCTCCGATGGTCTCGAGCGTCAGTTTTTGGCAGTGCAAGCGCTGCCGTGTCTGCTTCAAGTAGACTTGAACATGTGCATTCATAGCTAGCATCCGTTCGTCATTGTTGTTTCCCTCGAAGTACTGCAGAAGGAGAACGAGGGATGATGCCGCAAATTCTTTGTAGATACCGAGGTTCAGTGTATGAAACAAATCAACCTTCAGGAAGCTCGGCGCATCATCGGCGCAGTGCGGGATGGACCGCAGGATCGAAGGTGGTGCAGGCCATGGAACCGTGTTGTTTGGGCCAGCTGTGGCTAGCCAGGCTGGTTTCCGGTCGAACACCTCAAAGGCACACTTTTCAGTCCCAGCCATGCACCAGCAGCAGATCCCCAGAAGAGGCTTTGATTTCTCCTTGGGTGCATGTTTTCGCACCCTGGCATAGTTCCGAATCGCAGAGGTGGCCTTAGCCTGAAACACGAGGTCGCCTTTCAGGCCCAAAACCAGGAACTTCCACGTTTTGCCTTCGTGCAGATAACCGTCTCGATAAAGGGACCCAAACCAATCTGACACCAAACCAAGCAGTTCCAGAAGTGGCTCCGGGTCCTGCAGAGAAAGAAATTCGGGGCTTTATATAGGATTAAAGGGCTTGGGTGTGGGGTTTGGGGTGTTGTCGAGGCGCGGTCGCTGCGTGACGAGCTGGGCGATTTCGAGGCAGCGTTTCGGGCTTGGGAATACGATTTTGGTTTGGCCGCAGCTTGATTGGAAGCCCCTTATCCCAAACCCTTATAAACATCCAACCAGTATATTCCCCGATGCCCCATAGAACCATGATCCCGGATGATCCCTCACCACTGAAGCCCCCTTCGAACCCTAATTACCCAAATAACCGTAGATTTAAATATCGGGGCTTCGGGATTTCTGTAGGCCCGATCGTGGTTTTAATCGTCGTGAAGCTCGGGAGGCTTTCGGGTTCAGGCTGCATGGATTCTACCCGGGACCTCGCTGTAATACCGCTTGTGAAGCACGGACATCAGGAAACGGGTTGTCAAAGAATTCCCCTTCAGGTTCACACCAGCTGCAGCAACGGTTTCGCCGGTCTCGGTTGACAGTCTCCGCTTCTTGGACCCGTGTGACAAATTGGTTCCACGACCAATACACGATTGGAACTGCAAGATCATCAACTCGCTCTTCCGATACGTTCGCCCCCCGTCCCCGTGAATATTGAGGGGGACGAGGCATGTAGGATCGACATGTCCGCTCGCGATGTCGGAAGCGACAGGATGTGTAGGGTACTGTGCCACATAGTGTTTCCAGAAGTCACGAAGTACAACATCACCTTTCGGGAGCAGAGGCTGTCTACAAATCCACAACAACCACATGCCGGAACAAATTAGGCTTTTGCAGGGCTCGATCTACCCCAATTCCCCAACGTCGACCGTATTCAGCTGGGTTGCTTTGTTCAGCTGGAGTCCCAATGATCGCATCCAAGTTCCCTCGTTTTGCAAGGGTAGCAATCATATCCTGGGGCCTGAAGCATGGGTGCTTCTCCAAACTCTCGCCGAGATTAACATAGGTCCACGGAATGTCAACAAGCAATTTGCTCTTCTGGAGTGCTTCATATACTGTCTTTTCTTCATGCTTTGAAGAAGCTCTTGCGATTACGGACATTGTGGGGCACAGAAGATCGCCGTCTCTCTTGCAGGCAGAAGCTCGCTCCACGATGTCATTGGCCGGGACCTGGGAAGTGGTTTTTGGGGGTTGCATGGATGCTAGATTTGGGAATGGCCTTGGTGTATACACGGCTTCAGGGGCTCTGAAAACAGCTTCGGACTTTGCTAAAGGCAAGTCCTATGCCACTCATGAACCGTTATCAACCCATGGAATACCCATGACCTTGCGTAGCAACAGCTGAGCACCTAACTCCGCGCGCATAATCTCGCACGAGACTGCGAGCTTTGTGTGAAGCACTGGAACGGATCGCCTCACCTGGCAATGTAATCGAGTGTTTCGGGGGTGGGCCAAGAAGAGAGATACATGTTGCGCCACGTGCAGTTTCCGAACAGCAACGATAGCACTTTTTGGCATCGCATCAGTGCCTGTTGAGATTGGCCCCTCAGGAGCATGCAGCGTTGAAGCGAACACTATGCACTTGCACATCCTATCGTGCAGTAGCGATTTCAGGAGCCACTACACCGTCTAATTTTCAATTGATAGCAAGAAAGCGAGTCCTTCCTATCAAAGGACAGCAGGCAGAGCGAATCCTTTCCATGCCCAGTTACAGACTGCGAAAAGCTACTTGAAAGCCAATAAAGCCCAATCTGCACCGAGCATCCTGATCATCACTTGCCCGCCTTGTTCTGCCCACGCTTAGCTGCTACACCCTTAGCCTTGGGATTAGCCCGTTTCGGAGGCTTCTTCGAAGCCTCTTCGGCAGGCGGCTGTCCCTTGTGATCACGGGCCTCAGCTGGCTTCGCCGCCCGCTTGGATCCCCTGACAGGAAATAAAACAAGTGGGTTCGTGTAGGTTTATGGAACTTTGGGACACATGCTTTGCGGTGTTGTGGTCTGGTTGCGACACCTGTGCTTCAGCTCGTACGACACAGCCATGACACACCTTATGTGCGTGATGGGACACCAAAACTCGAATCGTGATGCGCACAGATAGCCCTGCAGAAAGTGTTGAGACAGTCACAGCTTCTTGATGTCAATGTACTTGCTGTCGCACTTCTTCTGAAGCCTTAGGGAGCACATATTTTGCTTGGGATAGTTCTTTGGCAGCAGGGCCACATAGGGTTTACAAAATAGGATGATAGGCGTACTAAGGGTGTAGTATAGGGTTTCCAAGCTAACAGGGCTGTCCCCATTGGGCTTTAGAGGGCTTCAGTAAGGGTTCAGGGTTTGGGTTTCAGAAGGGTCCAATAATTTAGGGAGTTTTGAACCTTCGAGGCCTAGCGACTTTTCATCCAATCCATGCACCTGGGCTTCCGCCTGGAAGATAACTAACTCATCATAGGCCTCGCCCAAGTCCTCCACAACCTTGTCCATCTTTGCGCGCTCCCTCAGCGTGCGAAGAGCTTCTCCCAGACACAGAAAGCACGGCACAATTTACAGTGCGCAAGCGAAAACACACAATGAGGGTCATGCTTTTTGTCTGCAGACGAGCCGTTCTTGACGACCCATTTAGCGAACTTCGATCTGGTGTTTCGGGCTTCCTCCAGCATCTTGTTCAGCGAGAGCATGCCCTGAGAGAAAGAGGAAGTACAAATCAAAACGTACACAAAGGAAGTAGAAATCAAAACGTACACAAATGAAGCGGTACACCAACAGTACCAAGCATAGAGGTAAAAGTTCGATCGGCCTTCTTGCCCTCTTCCACTTCTATTCCGGAAGGACGATCTGGCCCACGTGGCGGCGGCTCATCATCCAGGGCTCGTTGGACGACACCGTCCGTGTGCCCAGACTTAATCTCTTCCATACCATCAACCTGGCTAACCCCTATCACTCCCTCTGTCCGGTAATCAACCCAATACTCGATCTCGTTCTCGTCGTACTTGTTGGGCCTCCAGGACTGTCGTCGTAGGAGATGGTACAATCACTGCATGTGCAGGGTTCGGGGTTCAGGGGAGTTGGGGAGGTTTGGGACCATCAAGGTTTGGAGCTACAGGGTCTGCATGATGAGCTTTATAGGGTTTGAGAGGTGCAGGGGTTGGGGCAATATTCCAGCAACGGCACCGTGTCAATCCATGCTCTTCGCAGTACTTGACGGTCTTTTTGATCTTGGACCTTGTAATCATGCGAGGTATTCATGGCACCTATACCAATCCTGACATTGATTCTAGCCGAATGACTCTTTGAAAGCAAGTCCACCCTCCGAGACGGGCTTCCGCATGTCAGCCTCCGAGTAGTAGCCACCTCTCGTAGAGGTGTTCCGGAACTGCTCGGTCTTCCTGTAAAGCGTAAGCTTGGTGAGGAAGGTCTCCTGGCGAGGCTAGTGTATGCATACATACTGAGCTGGATGATTTATAAGCGTACTCCACAACATGAAGCACTGCAGCTCCCTGACTCCGTCGGCTTCCATCATCAGCTTCACGAGCTGAACCCTGCTGTGGCCTCTCTTCGCCCAGTCGCCAAGCAGAGCTTTGTCGGCATCGCACCTGCCCGATGACTTGGGTGCGCACATTCGTCGCACCTTGGCTTCCATCCTGTTGTATAGCTTCCGATAAGCTTCACTCTCTTCCTCGTCGTCGCTGTCCCTTTCCACATGCGATGGCTCTGCGGGTTCCTTGAGACCGTTCTCATTGTCCCTGCGAAGCTGATGATCAGTCTGCGCAAACCCTGCTTGCACAGCCTCTTCACTGGGCTTGGGCGTTGCCGAGGTTGGCTTGGGAGCTCCCGTGACTGCTGGCGGAGGCGGGGTATCGTTCGTGGTCACGGAGTAGGGCGAAGTCGAGGGAGTGCGGCTTCCGCTGCTCGTGGTGACTGCAGAATTCACAGATCTCATCGAATCTGAACGTTCAGGTTCATGCCTGATCCGCTTAGGAAGAGGCTCCTTCAATGGCATTCCCAAAATTTGTTCTCGCGAAAACACAACAAACCGGATTGTATTTAGTCCGTACTAGTGTACCGCAGACGTCCTCTGACCGAGGTGTCGATGGTGCCAGCATCAAGGTGGCAATGAAGGATAGGAGTTTCTTCTCCCTGTCCTTAGTAGGCTGAACTAGTTAACCCGACAGTGCAAAGCTCAGAGACTCCTTCGCTGAGTTTTTGACAGAAACTGGAGGGCCGTCGGTCAGCATATTCAGAATCGATGTCGCACACGGTGCCTCCTTCGTGCAGGTTTAAACCCGTTTGCTGGTAGGGTGTCGTTCGGGGTTTATATACAATAGGGTGGATGGAGTTTACATGTGGTGTGATCGGGTTTACATATATATAGGGCTTATAATATTTGGATAGCAAGTTCCACAAACTCATCTACAAAACGGTGCATTAAGAGAGTTTGTTACAGGGTTGTGGGCCTTCTATAGTTGTTAATATTACAGATTGAGGCGAAGGTTCAGGGAAGCCTTCAAGCCCTGAGCCAACACCGGAACCCACCCTTTATAGTAGCCTCTGACTGCCACAATCCCAATCCCTGGTAAATGTTGAACAGTTCGCCGTGATCTCTTCCCAAAATAAAACCCTGAACCCCGAATCCAAAACCCAAAGCCCCAGAACACTATCCCCAATTTAAAACCCTAAATGAGCGCTTGAACCTCGAAACTGATACCCCTATAAACCTACACTCCTATCACCCTTTGTGCAACACTGCTGTCGGATCCTGCTGCGGCTCTTCGGTGGCCGGCTCATCGTGACGTGCCTCCTCGGGAAAAACGTAACGAGTTTGGCTTGTCAGGAGCTTTCGATTGTTCTGAGTCAAGGACGGTAGGACCTGTAGGATGGAAAGGAGTGTTGGCCTGGGAGCGCATTGCTATCAACTTCAGAAACAAAGGTAAGGCAGCGTCTCAAGTAGTCCAGGTCCGGGCGATAGGAATCATCCCAGCTTCTGGGCTCGTTGTGGGGCGGGGTCTTACCTCAAGTCTGTCTCGCTCGAGAATCACAATCTAAGGCACCACCACACTGCCCTAAACGAGCAACGATGGTTTTGTCCTGTGTTGCTGGGGGCTGAACATCGGGCGTCGAGGCTTCCAGGGGTGCTGGAAGAACAGGTAGAGCCATCCCATCTGCCTTGGTAGTCTTTATAGGACCACGGCACGTGAACTGTCGTCGTCGCCTGTTGCTCAGGGCTGCGCTGGCACCGCGGACTCTTCATCGACGTGGCGCCGCTTCGAGGCTGCGGGCACCAACTCTTCCTCGATGTGGGGTCGCTTCGGAACCACGGCCTGAAATGTTTCCGTGATTTTTACAGTGTTCCATGCTCGATCAACACTGAAGCTGCGGGATGCTAGGGGCTGGGCTAGGGCAGTCGCAGCAGCTGGTACCAACTCTTCCTCGATGTGGGGTCGCTTCGGAACCACGGCCTGAAATGTTTCCGTGATTTTTACAGTGTTCCATGCTCGATCAACACTGAAGCTGCGGGATGCTAGGGGCTGGGCTAGGGCAGTCGCAGCAGCTTGAGAAGTTGGGGCCGGTACCTGGCATCGTGGGTGACTATGGGGTTCGACCAGTACAATATACACCTATTCTTTGTGCTGACGGTTGCACCACTGCTAGGGCTGTCGTCGAAGCTTTTGGGGATGTCTCCGGAGTCGAAGTCGAGACCTGAATTGCCCGCTTTCTGTAGCGAAAGATAAGCCAAGCCACAAACACAAGGGGCATTGCTTAGGCATGGACTGTAGAAGCATCGGTGGGCACGGGTGAATCAGAGTTCACTGTGGCCTTGCCGAGAGATGGGCGACCATTTTCGAAGAAATTTGAGCAATGCTTGCATGTATCCTTGCTACAAAGCTGCGGGGGCTGGGGCTCCCGAGGTTGTCTCGCAAGGCTGCGGGGTGTCGGTCCGCAACGTCTCCTTTATCACAAAGCAGCAGTCTACAGTTTCAATAAGGCATCTTGATAGCACAACCTCGAAAGCAGCATTGAGGTTTCTCGCCGGCGGTTTTGCCTTGGGAAAGACAACATATCGTGATAATGATCCTGCTGCAAAGTACTCAGGCTTCTACTGTCCGGGGTGTTGAAGCTTTGGACAGTCGGGCTTTCATGTCCTGCACAGGACCATATCAATACGTGTCAGATGTGTAACGAATGCACAGACAAGCAGGCAATCCAAGGAGTCCTGGATTTGCTTCTCCAAAACTTGAGGATCATCAGACAACTCTTGCTTCACCGGGACAGCCCGCATCAGCTTACCACCCTCCATCATAGACGAACCCGACCAAGCTTTACTCAAAAGGGTCTTGCCCTTTGCCACAGCCATTTCCTGAGGATGGCCCGGCTGCACAAAATCTGCGGCACCAGGCAAACAGCCGGCGTGGATCGTCAGTGCGGGATAGCTAGAATTACGGTATACAGCCTACGCTTATTTATGGTTTTCTACGCTTTTCCTACGCTTTTCCTACGCTTATTTATGGTTGCTTTTGCGTAAGGTTTCTGGTGACTTCGGTTCTACATTGGGATTTTTTATGGTTGTTTACGTCTTCTTGGGTCCTCGCGTGGTAATTTATGGTTGTTTGGGGTTCGCGGCTGTTCTAAATTTATGGCAGCTTTGGTAATTTATGGTTGTTTTGGGGCAAGGAAGTCTGCATTTATGGTAATTTACGGTTGCTTTACGGCTGCCTATTAGGATTTACGGTCGTTTGGGGGTGAGTTTATGGTTATTTCTGGTTGTGGTCTGGAAGCCCCTTTGGGAAGATTTATGGTTGCTTTTTGGGTTTTTAGCCAAAACGATGATAAAGCAGCCCAAAAGCGCCCCAAACCGCCCAAAGCGTAAAAGAAACCCACATTAAAAGCTTAGGAAAGGGGCTCTCTAGGTTTTGTATGAGTATTTGGGTTTATGAAGGCTTCAGCTCAGTTGCGGGTTTCGGATCGGCAGGAACCATATCGCTCCGAACTGCGCCCAGCCCACCAAGCAGGAGTATAAGTTATGCAGATCAAGGCCAAATGACAATACCCAGAAACCGACTCCTCCAAGTGTCCCAAACAATATCCCCAGAATCCTATACGACCCTTTAAGAAACCAACACCCTATTAATAAAACCCTGCACGACAATACCCCTACAATCCTATATGACCGCTTCAGAAGCCAAGAACCTACCCTACACCCCCCCCCTATATAACCGTGGTGTTGTTGTTGTTGTTGTTGGGCTCCGTTTTGGGACACCCTTGTTGTGCTTGTGGTTGTTGTTGGTGGTGGTGGTAGTGGTGGTGTTGGTGGTGTTGGTGCTCGTGACCCAACCCCTCCAAAAACAACCAAAACCACCTAACCCTGCCCCCCCCCCAGGAGACAGCTGATTGGCTTGGAACCTCGATCGGCCTTCGCCTCTGGGACAGGACAACAAGACTCCACTTGCCATGCGCCTTGGTGTGATTTGGGACTCTCATATAGCTGTTAATGGTATAATAGTCGTCTAGTACTAGTAGTAGTAGTAGTAGTAGTAGTAGTAGTAGTAGTAGTAGTAGTAGTAGTAGTAGTAGTAGTAGTAGTAGTAGTAGTAGTAGTAGTACACTCCTGCAACTCTGCAACTTAAGGTGTCCGAGGGCGGACACCTTAAGTTGGTAAGGAGCCTGGTGTCCTGGGGGGGCTGGTGCCCCCAACCCACCCCAGCATCATGAGCATCAGCCGGGAGTCGTGTGGGTCTAGGGGGGGCTTATGGGGGGTTTGTGGGGCCCTCAACTCTGCAACTTAAGGTGTCCGAGGGCGGACACCTTAAGTTGGTAAGGAGCCTGGTGTCCTGGGGGGGTGGTGCCCCCAACCCACCCCAGCATCATGAGCATCAGCCGGGAGTCGTGTGGGTCTAGGGGGGGCTTATGGGGGGTTTGTGGGGGCCCTCAACTCTGCAACTTAAGGTGTCCGAGGGCGGACACCTTAAGTTGGTAAGGTTTCCGCCGACACAGACAAAAACCTTCCAGCCCCCCCAAACCACCAGACGACAGGAGAATACTGTTCATGGAACACAGCACATCATGGAACAGCACATCAAGACAGGCCTCCCGTCCTAGCGGTGCAAACCCGCACAGAAGTTGCTCTGTTGGCGCATTATTTCAATCCGAAGCAACATGCTGCACTGGAGCGTCACGGAAAAAATCACAATGGCCGCCACATTGCACCAGGAATCACAAACGTGTGGGAAGTAAAGGCTTCCATGCTGCAGGAATGTGCAGGCCTGTGCACCCTCTGAGATAATGTACAACACTGACCAGGTCAGCATCTTCACACAAGTCGTCGAAGTCTAACTGCGCAAACATTGACCTAGCGTACTCAGACGTGGCCTCTTGCAAAGGGTGCTCGGACTGGTGTGGCAGATATGCGCTTTCACTGAAGACCCGAAAAGCTTTGGAGGCGAAAGCCCTGGTGTAAATCCTTAGCTGCACAGTATTTCAACTGCAACTCGTTTGTGCGATGTGACGACGAAATATTTATCGTAATAGCCCAGGCTCCCCGTGTCTGTCAGTTTGTTGTTGCCCTGAAACCGCTGCTTGCCAGTGCTGTCCTTGTACCTCTTTGTGGTCTTGTGTCGGACATCTTTGGCCATATTTAGCTTCTCGGTGCTGAAGAAACCACTGATCACCTTGCTGTTGCTCCACAACCTCGTCCTTTTCGGGGTCTTCGCTTCGTAGGACCCCATCCATAGGTCCAGGCGATAGACCTGGGATACGGGGGCTGCATGGTGAAAAGCTTCATATACCCCAAGCCCAACTGCGACAGAGCTGTATAACCGCTAGAAAGGGACTTGCTGGATTTCCAGAAGCCATAGGAAGCGGCTGCTTTGGAACAGCAGTGAAGTCCGGGGCTGTTCGATGACCCATACAAGATTGAGTGCTTCGCAAAGTAAGCACAGTAAAGCACACCTGGCGCGTTCTAACCCGAATCCCAGCCAGAAATGCATACCGAAGTGTGCCGAACGGAGGGCACGCTGTGCACAAGTGGGGCAGGCCGCCTCGAAGCCATCAAGTTTCCATTGGATACACTGGGATAGCTTTCCCAGCCCTCCGGATTGGCAAAAGTCCTCTTCGTCGATCCCTTTGCTATCGAAACCCAAGAACTACAAAGCACCCCCATCCATATACAACCATTCCGTCGAGCACATAGGATAGCCCAGCAGAATGTCCTAGGATGCGGGCACAGACTAACGGAAGCCGTGCAACAACAACCAACCGAGCACACACAAGGATTCTAGACAAGCTGCCCAAAGCCTGAAGGTTCACAAATGTTCATCCCGCGACCATATCTCACATCGATAGCTGCAGAAGCCTTACCGGAAGCATGGAATTGCCGAGCCAACTTGGCACGTCCACTGAAGAGCTCAGCAAAGTCCAGCTCCTTTACACAGACATGTGAAGCTGGAGGGCAACAGTTTGGGCATGCACTGTGCCTACGGGGTCCTTCGAAACATCTACATCAGAATTCCATAGAAGCAGCAGAATACAGAGGACAAAGACCTGCACAGGGAAAGTCATTTGAACAACAGCTCGACGAATTATGGTGTTCATACCTGGCCTTGGGTGCCCGAAGCTTCATCATGTTGACAACGAGCTGGTCCACCGTCCAAAATGCCATCCGTGCAAAACTCAGGCGCTTACAGACAGGGCCCCCGGTGCACGACTGCACAACCTCAACGTTGAGATATTGCTGTCTATCTTGGGCTGTTGCAGTGATAGGCAGTGTGACACAGTGCTCAATGGCACAATGGTCATGGGATTGATTTGAACAATCTCGACTCATCTCCACAACACAAACGACGATCACCATGGAATCACCACTGCACACGACATGGTCACTGACCCTACCTGCCCGACCCCTTTTGAAAATCTCGCCAGCAACACCAGTTCGCCTGTCTGCAGCACAAACAAGGTGTCTTGCCGGTGCTGACCTTCGAAGAGCGGATCGTACCTGCACAAAGAAACCGCTGGAAAGGTTTTCAGGGCACAGGGTGGGGCCTTGAGGTTTTTCATAAAGCTTGCAACCGGGTTTCTGTAGGTTTTGCACGGAAGTAGGGAGAGTGGAAGAGCTAAAGCCGGGCTCCCGTAGCAAGGGTTTGGGGTTCCGGGTTTTGGGGTTTGGGGTTTCGGGTTTTAGGGTTCGGGGTTTCGGGTTTTAGGGTTTGGGTCTATATAGGGCTTTAAGTTTTAGGATTTGGGGTTTCGGGTTTCAGGGTTTGGGTTTCGGGTTTTAGGGTTTGGGGTTTCGGTCTAGGGTTTTAGGATTTGGGGTTTCGGGTTTTAGGGTTTATAGGGTTTGGGGTTTCGGGTTTAAGGGTTTGGGGTTTCAAGTCTTAGGGTTGTAGGGTGAGGGTTACCGGAATCAAGAGATTTTCATGGTTTGTACAAGTCCGCACATAGAGTTTGGTAGTTCTGATTCTTGGGATAAAGCGATTGAGGGGAGTTGGGAAGTTCGCAACATCTCGGCTGTATCGTACATAAATAATACATGCAATGCACTTGTAGAGTGAATGAAGCTACGAGTGTTTCTATAGAGTGCATGCACATTATTTAAAGTTCTGTCGAGAGCTTCGGTTGCATGTGGAACCTCGGGCCTTCTGGTAACTGCTATGGGTCTTCGACTAGGAGACAAGAATCTTTTGCGCACAAGCAGCCGTGATCATAGCATGCCATTGATGGCGATTGCCAATGCAAATGACAGCACAGCTAATCGTGACTTGGTGCCACTCTGTAGCACGGGTTCATCGGCACCCCGGGGCGAGAGTTTCTGGTTGGTTACACATGTTTTGTAATGTACAGCTTCCGTTGTGTGGAATTTGGAGCCTCGGGGCATCTACACTTTTCATGACAGAAAATGGCAAGAGTGCACTTGCATGTGATTAGGCGCCACTCCGTAGCACGGAACCATCCGAAAAAGCAATGCGTGAAGGCTGGACTAGCATGAAAGCAAACCCATCAGCGAGACTTTGAGCTCGCTGCCCACTTTTGCATGTTACGCTAGCAGACACACACACAGCCAAGGATGGATGTTCCCCGTCCTCCGTGCCATGGTCAAGCAGGCAAGATCCAATAGTAATACATCCTATCTAGGCTGGGCTTATTTATGCAGGAACCCTGATGTAGTCATAAGTCCGGGGAGGATGCTTGAAAGCATCGTGCTTCACGATCACATCTCATGAATCACAAACTCTCGGGCGGCCAGTGTACAGGATTTGTACGTAGCCGCACGGCAATAGGACTCATCATGCTTGCTCGAATAATCCTTCGCGTAGTCGAAGAAGGCGAACTGAGCAGGGCCGGGGGATGCTTCAATTCTGTTATATATGGGTCGATCATAGCCTCAATTACCTAAAAAACTTTGTTACTGTGTAGGCCTCCAATTTGGTTTTCTGGCCCGGCCCCATCTCCGGCTCGATGATGCTCTTGAAAGCACGGACACATCCGTCCCACAGACGCTGCATCCAACTGTCCTTGCTCGGCCGGTAGCGTCGAGCGAAAACATTCGGCCACTCCTCCCCGGATCTCGAGGAGCGAATGTGCAAGTCGACAGATCGGGGGCGCTTCGGCTCGGGGTCTGCGGCATTCTCCACCTTGCGCTTCGACGTGCAGCGCGTCGTTGGTGCCACAGCTTTGGCCGTGGGCGGCTCATGCATCTTGTCGGGCATGTCGCGGTTGTCCTTCTGCTCGATCTCGTTCGCCTCCGCCTCGAGTGCTTTCTGCTCGTTGGGCGGCTCCTCAATTGGCTTCTTGGGGGGTCCACCCTTCTTGCGATTGGCATGAGGGTTGGGCTCCTCCACGACCGACTTCTTGGGGCGTCCGCCCTTCTTGGCATTGGGGATCTCAGCCGTCTCGGCTTCATGATGGTTGGGCTCCTCCACGACCGACTTCTTGGGGCGTCCGCCCTTCTTGGCCTTGGGGATCTCAACCGTCTCGGCTTCATGATGGCTGGGCTCCTCCACGACCGACTTCTTGGGGCGTCCGCCCTTCTTGGCCTTGGGGATCGCAACCGTCTCGGCTTCATGATGGCTGGGCTCCTCCACGACCGACTTCTTGGGGCGTCCGCCCTTCTTGGACTGGGGGATGTCGGCCACGTTTTCCTCCTCCGCGACAGGCTTCTTGGGGTGTCGACCACCCTTCTTGGACTTGGGGATCTCGTCCACGTCCTCCGCTTCTGGACTGCCTTGTTGGGGCGTCCACCTTTCTTGACTTTGGGAATCTCAGCCCAAGCTTCCGGCTCAGGCGTCTCGTACCAGGTGTCCTTGGTGTCCTTACCTCGCCCCCGACCTCGCCCACGACCTCGACCCCGCCCTGCCCGAGTAGCCTTCATGCCCAGCTGGTAGTCTCGAGTGACGGAAGTCTTCACGGGAGAGATCTCGGGAAGAGTAGGATTCTTCGGGCTGGGCGTCACCAAGTCCGCACTGCTCGGCTTCACATCGGGGCTCGCATCACGAGGCTCATCGCATCCAGGCAGCGCGGCAGTGCTCGGAAGCCTGCCCGTAGCCAGTGGCTGGCCTGGCGAAGGCACCTCCTGATCGAGCCCGGTGAGCACCTCCTGCACCATCTGAGTGTCCAGCGCATAAGCCTGCGTTTCCAGCGCATCAATGGCTGCACTGGTCGGCGTGGGTGCGGGGAAATCTCGGGTGGCAGGTCCCTCGTCATCCGAAACACTGATGGGTCCTGACACTTGTCGGCAGCAAAATAATCTAGAAAACCTCGATATTTCCAAACATAATTGATTTGGAGTCCTTCGAACGACAGCTGAAGCTGCAAATCGTCTGCGAAGCGCTTTCGCTCCATGTCCATCCTATGTCACACACACACACACTCAGCACACCGCAGGATTCGGTTGGGGTTCTATAACCAATACCTTCGAAGCATGTACTTGTGCAATTAAAGTCACAAGAGCTTGGCCTCGAGCTTCAGCTCTGCCACACGTAGATTCTGGGCAACATCACCGTCGCCGTTCTCGGGAGTGTGCTCATGAGGGCCTGCAATCGGAGGGTTGTACGGATCCTCGACAGGAGCACGCTCCGGCTCTGGCTCGGCTTTTCCACCCGTATCCGCGTCCTGGGCACGATCCGGCTCCGTTTCGGGGTTCTCAGCCTCCGTGGCTTCGGCCATATCCGCATCCTGGTCGGTGGCTTCATCCACGGTAGCACTTTCCGCGCCGGGCTCCTCGTCGGTAGCGGGGTTTTCCGGGCCAGCCAAGTCAGGGCTGGCTTGCGGCACAACACTCAAGTCGCCCGGGTCATCACTCTCTGCAGCTCTCTGCCGAAGGAGCATTGCAAGCCGTGGGCCCACTGCCTCACTCTTTGTTGGGGCTGCAAAGCATAGGTCGTAACTGGTAAAGGGTGGAGATACAGGGTCCCGGGCTAGTCTCCGAAAACTCCCTAGAAGGCCCAAAATCATACGAACACCTTAGATTGGGGCACGTACTCCAGATTGTCGTAAGCTCGCTGGAACTCGTCAGTCAAAGCACGAACAGTGGTGTCCTCGGATTGCAATATGGCGTACTTTCGGCATGTGTACTTGGAGGTTCATGGGACTTGTAATTGCCCGAAACCCTATATACTTATAATTCGGGGATGATAAGTACGGTTCTAAGCCCAGTTCTAAGTGGTTATGAGTCCCATGAACCTCCAAGTACAACCTACCAAAAAAATATTTGTTGCGGGGTTCCTGTAGCTCTTCGATACACTGCGGATCCTAGCTCGAAGTAGCTACGGTATGCTGTATAGAGTCTACAAGTGTTGATCCGGCAAGATTCTCGAGGGGTCTCAGGGCGATTCCATTTGCGCTTGAGGACGTTAAGTAGCCGTTTCATGGCCCAGCCATCCGAATTACCTGCTACTTGAAGTGCCGCTGCATCAGGAAAGCCAGCCTCCGAGTGGAATTCCAAACATGCACCCTGTAGAAGATAAACCGGCGGCACGAATATGCAAGCATTGTCGGCCATCAGCTTGAGCGGGATCGCTAGCAGCTCGGAGTTCATTTTGCAGCAGTCTAGGGTCGGCAGAACGACCTCTTTGTCCCCGTGCCCTGGTTGATGCAAACCCCGGGCAAGCGATTTGCCCTCCTGACTCCGACGTCGAAATGCTTTCAACGCATCCAACTTGTCCGGAAGCTGATCCACCCAACTCATATCTCTGGCATCGAAGGTGCTTGTCATGGCAGGCTACGCTAGGCCCACTTCCCGGGACCCTGTAAGCAAAATGCTAGATTGAGACTCGAATGCAGAAGCAGCCACCCAAATCCCTCTAGAAATGCCAATCCTGCACAAAACACTGTCCGCAGGCGCACCGCAGCACGTGTCCAAAGCGGCCTTCGTGGTGGGTCGGACCTGGCCGAAGAGTGTAAAAGAGCTTCGCAGGGGTTTATATCCATATAATTTCGGGAAATAACCTCAGTCGGGCTCGCATGCATGATCCGCAATGAAGCCCCCGCTTTGAAGGGACCGGTCCTCATTGGTCAAACCTGGCCGAGGGAAGGAAAGGTACATATGTTTGCACAGTATGTCACGAGAAATTCTAGCCAGGCCCACATGCACCATCAAAGACGACATGCCGCATCCATTGCGGCGTACAAACGTTTACCGCAAGCCCGAGCACTTTAGAGCTTAGAATTGTTCTATACGGTTGCAATACAAAATTCTCACGAGGAGGGGGCGAATCCTGATCCAAGAGGCTGTCTTCGCTTCCCGACCACATGCCTATAAATACCCCTCCTATAAGCCCCGTACATAGTTTTGGAGTTCACCATTGTTGGCCTAATATATAACTTGAACCCAAGAAAGCGTGCAAGACCCCATGTGTCTGTATCAGCAGACTCTATAGCTAAGCTTACGATTTCCACGATGTCCAGGAGCCAAATGCCAATGTGCCTGGCGGTGGTTGAGGGATGGGAGGATCAACTAGAACGATAGACAGATTGCATCAAAACCCGAGCTACGGACATTTACGCTCACTACGGCGGCCTATATGGAAGAATACGCCCAAATACGCTTCAACCAGAAATAAACCATCGATTCGGTTCCCCAGGAAAACCCTAAGGCTCCTAAAGGGGTCCGGGGCTTTTTGTGGGAGGGTTCTGGCTTTGGGGGCAAGGGTTTGGGATCTAACTCTGAATGTCCAAGAGCCTGAAGGTAAACCCCTGAACCGCAAAGCCTGAAGCCTGAAACCTAAGACCTGAGCTCTAAACCCGAAACCAAGAAGCCTAAAGCCCAAACCCTGAACTCTAAGTTCGACAACCTGAACCCGGGACCCTCAACCCCAAACCCTGAGCCCAACAACAAAAAATCAAGAAGTTCAGCCTCCTAGCCCCAACAGCCCGAAGCCAGAGGCTCCAGTTCGGGGCTCACGGATGCAAGTTTTTGGGTTCGGGGTGGCGGTTTGGGATACCTAGACCCCCAACAATAAGTAAAAGAATGGCCCAAAACCTATAAAAGGCTATCATTCTACATACTTTTGGGGTCCAGGTAAGTCAAACTCTACAACCAGACCGTAAGGCCTGGAAGTCCATACAAACACCAAAAGATAACACTGGGGCAAGCTAGAAAACAGCAGCAACCAAAGCGTGCGCTCGAAGGCGCAGAATCGGAGCTACTTCACTTGAGATCTGGTCGTTGATATTCTCATACACGGCTGTGCTTCTGCAAGGCAGGGTGCACGCAGGCGATCAGCATGCCCGCCGAAAAGATCATCTGAGGAACCAGCGACAGCAACTGGCTGGGAGGCCCAAAACTCATCCAAGGGAAGGAACCCCGTGCCCCCAGCCGTGCCAGCACAGCGTGCGTGGCGGTGGCGGGCCCACAAGTGTGGGAGGCTCAAGGAAGGAACCCCGTGCCCCCAGCCGTGCCAGCGACTGCGGCTGGAGGCCCAAAACTCAAAACTGCTGCTGCTGCTGCTGCTGCTGGCGCTGAAGGACTCCGCAAGGACGTGGACTCCGCAAGGACGTGGAGAAGCAGATCTTCTGAAAGGCGTCTGAAAGAACAACGCCTACTACCACGCTATCCACCTTACCCATAGGCCCCAAAGTAGTTCCTTTTGGGGATTAGCTTATAGGATGCCAAATATAAACCCCAAGTAGGAGCTACTAGGTAAAGCCACTCATGACTCATGACATAGAGAGACACGCAACTCCAAGCCTTAGTGACTGGCAAGGGGGCACATGATCAGCTGCGGAGGAGCTGAGGTGCAGGCGGCATTATATAGGGGCCTTAGTCGTTTTTTGGAATAGGGTTATAATAAGTAACCCTTGAAATGGTATCGCTGATTCTTTAGAGCGTTTGTGCAGGCAAGATCCTCTGCTACAGTACGAGCAACAGAACCTCCAGTCCAGCGGCTCCCGTGAAGCCCGCACCCTGCCTTGCCGAGACTTGCCCAAAGGACCCCAACGGAGAGCTGTTGCGGTCGCTGGTGTGAGGAAAAAGTTGTAAAGGGTAGCTGGCAGGGGTTTCGATGACATAACTCTCTGCCCAGCACCCATGCATCCAGTATACCTGAAACCAAGGATCCAGACATTTCCAGAGGGTAAGACTGAGTTTACTAAGATTGCTGCAAGGCTTGGGGATTTAAGCTTAGTGGCTCGTGGATTTCAGGCTCGTAGTTCGTGGTCAAGAAACTTAAGCACAGAATCATAAGCCTACTCAGAGCCCTCATGCACAAACTTCCCAAATTCCTACCACCGTAAATATGGAATTTGGGATTCAGGTGGTTTCCCGGCTGAGGATGGAGCAGCTGCAGCAGCTGCATCCTGCCCCGGAAATCGGTCATTAGGAAACATGCGGGACATCCAGGGTTTAGGGTGTGGGGTCGTACTTGACATCATATGATTTCGTGGCTGTTTGCCCTCTTTCATCCTTGTAACCTACTTGCTGAGTTTGGATGGCACTATTCCATGTGAACTCCTACGCGGACCAGAATACTCTCGACAGCAGGCTTAAATCAACGTTAAAACCGGCAACTGAACCCAAAGGCAAAACCGTGACGTAAACAGTTGCGTACATGCTTCAGTGTGCATACACAGGGGGCTTGCATGCTTGTAAGTATGTATGTATGTCTGTCTGTATACACATACCCATCCATCAATCAATCCATCCATCCGTGCATCCAACCATCCATCCATCCAGCCAGCCAGCCAGACAGCCATCCATCCACACATCCAGCCAGACAGCCATCCATCCACACATCCAGCCATCCATATCTATAGTACATATACATGCAACCGTATAAATACGTACATACATATGATATGTACATACATACATACATACATATGCATACGTGTATAGGTAAATATGCACATACAGGCAGACAAGCCGACAGACAAACACTTCAAAGGTCTGTATCCTGCACGCATGAACACGGATATAGACTGATATGCGTATACGCATGCGAGTCCTTGCTGGTGCTTTCTGGGTTTGTCCATAGGCTGCTGCTGGGATCTAGGATTGCATGGTCATGACAACGCGCCACAATCGACATGCTTCACTGTTAAAAAGGCGCAGGTTGTTCTCCGTAGCTGGGCCAATTCACGACACGTGCTGTTGCAAGTAGGCATTCTCCTACTTAACACTCCTCGGGCTTTCCTTCTGAATCCGATCGCAACCCAGAGCTCGACATTGAAAATGTCCCCACCGCAGGAGCCACCACAAAACACACAACACACGGCACACACGTCTAAGGTCACAGTCCTACGAGGAAGTATGGATTTCAATCGTCTGGGGTTGTGTGGTTTGTGGTCCCCCAATGTCCTTGAATCCTATTGAGATTCCCTAAAACCCTAGACCCTGGAATCCGAAAAATCACTCGTTCCCGGCCCTAGACACCTTAAAACCCAAACCTTAATTACACAACTCTACACCCTAACCATAAAGACATAGCTCCGAATCCTAAACGTTAAATCCGAAACCCTCAATCCGTGAAGCCACAATAAGTACTTCTTGAATCCGAAACCCTAAACGCTACATCCTAAACCCCAATCCCTAATCCCTAAACCCTAATCCCTAATCCCTGAACCCTAAACCTTACAGCCCACGGATTTCAAACCCCTAAAACGCCCGCCTCAACCGCGCTCCGGACTTCGGGGCGTGCAAAGCCTGAACATGGCGACCTGATGATCCGGTTTAAGGTTTACAATATAATCCCAAAAGTTGGAAACCCAATAGCCTCAATCCTTAAGAGTAATGTAGAGGGAATCCCAGCTCTTTTTGGCCTTAATCTGGTTTCCAACTTTAAGGAGTTTGCTATAGGGGCTAGGGGGGTGAAAAGTTGAAGGTTTAGGGTCTATAGGCTTCAGGGTTTATTTTTTGGGGTTTAGGGTTTCTAGGGTTCAGGCTTTAGGCTTTGATCTGGTTCAACCAGGACCCCCCAAGTACCCTTTAAGGGGTAGTATACTAGAGGGTAGTTGGGGGGTCTAGGAAGGTTTAGGGGTTTAGGGTTTCAGGGGTTTAGAGGTTTAGGGTTTTCGGGGTTTAGAGGGTTCAGGGGTTTAGGGTCCGCAAAACTCTGACGGTGTCGGGCTGAACCTTAACCCCAAGGTTCTATATAACAATTTCAGTGTAAGAAACCGTTAGAAAGTAGGTGAGTTGCAGTCTAGGCAGGCCTGACAATCTGAGCTGTTCACAGCGTTTGATAGCTCAAGTCCTCCATGGTTTGTACAAGTCTTTAAAAAGTTGCTATGGTGTGTTATAGCTCAGGTCAATTGGGTGTTGCCGAAAATAGGGAACCATATATATATATATATATGTATATATGTATAGAGTACCCTAAATAGTAGGATCCTTATAAAAAGGAACCCCAAAATGAGGTACTCCTAATTTTTCGGAATCTCTAAACCCTAAACTCTTTGTAGAACCTTTACGGTACCCTTATCGTAATCCTTTAAATCGAGGAACCCTTAAGGTACCCGCTAACTCCCATTTATAGCCGACAGGAAACCTTCTTGTCGGGGCCCTAGGATGGGGGCTCCCTCACTCTTTGAAGCTTCGGAATAACAACAACAGTACAAGACCCAATAGGGTTTAGGGCTTAGGGTTTTAGGGCTTAGGGCTTAGGGCACCTTTTGTGAGCATCAAAGAGAGCAAACAAATGCTGATGCATGTCAAGACCCTGCTCACAGGCAGCCGAGCATTTGAGTTTTCCGTTGGACACTCCAGATTCTCCTCGGTCTGGTTCGTCTTGAGATTGGCAACAACAATGAGTACGTCGATCTTCATTCGTAAATGGAAGCCTCGATCTTCATTTCTAAATGGATGCCATATCTGGCTCGCGGAGGTGCGATGTTGTCGCCATCCTCATATCCACCTCCACCCAATGCCTGACCTTCCATAATAAGGAACCCCCAAAACTATCCTTATACGGTTGATGATATAAATCTGCATTACTCATAATAAGGAATATACCATAATTCCCATAGTTTTGGGTCCGTAAGGTAACGCAGGATTTTTATCATCAAGCGTATCCCTATAGCGACCCAATTAGACCCTGTGGGAGTCTCCTGCCTCGTTGGCGACGCCCTCGCGGAGGCCGCAGCGGCCTGGCCGGGATAGGATCAACGGGGGAAGTCTTGGGCTTTAGGAGTTTAGGTTTTAGGACGGTTGGGGTTTAAGGTTTAGGGCTGTAAAGGTTAAGGGTTTAGGGTTAAGGGTTTAGGTTTAGGGTAAGATGTAGAAGGACCCCTAATATGATGTAAGGTATGTTCTTTAATCATTTGATATTGGAGACTCTGAGTTGCGCGGCCAGGAGTTTATGGCGTTGAGTGTTTTACCGCTTAGAAATCTTGAAGGTTCTGCAATCCGCATATTGCATGGCCTCAGGCCTAAGAGGTGGGAGGGGGGGGAAGTCTGAAAGTATATTATACTGTAGATATTTAAAAAATAAGCGATAAGGAGCTCCAAAACCCTATTCTAATTAATAGGGCCCTACATTACCGGGTGATGAAGCCTTCGTGATTCTCCAGCTAAGGTTCAATGGAAGGCTTCACGAGCATTGTGATTTCCGTATCGAGGCTTGCTAGGGACTCACCAAAGCAACCGAGTACACGATTGAAACCACTGCATCTGCAACCTTTTGCTACAGAAACAAATTTTAAGCCCGGAAACAACACCAAGCCTTAATCCATGAACTCTATAACTCCGAATTCTGGCACCTAACAACATCATAGAAGGCGAAAGCTAACCTTCAAATGCTACAATATCCAACTCGGGTGGCTGATGATTGTGTGCGTTTAGACGGGTTCATGTAGGGGCCTTAATTGGCTCTATTATATTATAATAGTAAAATAAGAAGCCCCCACCCAAATAGGATACTTGGAGGGTCGGGGGACTTAGTAACTGGTTGTTTTAGGGACTTATAAGTACCATAACCCCAATTAGGATCCCTTTTCGGGTGCTTATAAGTCTACTTACTAACTACTTACTAAGTCCCCCGACCCCCCAAGTAGGTAGTTATTAAGGCCCCTATTTTAGCTCAAACACCAAGGCAGTGCCTGGTCTCGGCTAGCTGGCGCGATGACAAAGCCATCCTGCTCCACCGGAGTCTTTTCGGGCTCTCATGAACGTTCTGTTTGGGTTCTATGAAGTCCTATTGAGGTCCTATGCAGGGTCCTACGGGTTTTTTACATATGTGTTCCGAGTGTAGCACTTGGGACCTCAATTCCAGACATTTGCAACACTCCGAATTTCTAGGGACATACTTTACCACGCCAAGCCACCATGCGGTTAAAGGGCCTGTGTGGGAATTATACAAGGTCTATACTGTCAACCGAGGACTCTTGATTGAAAACATGATGGAATAGGTAAGACTTTGTGTAGCAAACCTGTGTGAAAGGGGCCTGGGTTTGCCAGGTAGATCCTATGGGTCGACTGTAGGTTTGTGTTCAAGGCTCGAGGGTTCTAGGCACTCGGGTTTTGGTCTTAATTTGGGCATGCTCGACGAAGGACGCGGCTGAAACAGTTGTGATTCTTGCAATGGCCTATCCATGCTGTTTCCAACTCAAGACCTTGTGAAAACTAATCCTCTTTCTTTAGAACCTCTAGTTACTATAGTTTCCCGCGTTCCAAACCTAAATCTCTTCTTAAGTCTCGACAAACGTCGCCTCGCATAAGGAATTAGTGAACTCCGACTCCAGGGTCACCAAAAGCGAAAGCCCAACAAAACCAGTTTGCTTCGACCGAACCCCGCCTCGAAGCTTGGACGTGTTGGCGAGAACCCAGAGAATATCCCCGAATTAAGGAATATACCTGAAAATCCTATTTGGGATCCTTCTATCACTTATTTGATATAGTTATTCCTTAATTCAGGGATAACTATCATTTAGCTATATTCCTTAATTAACTGATACATGAGTCTCTGGGCAGTCCCAGGCTTCAGAGGAGAGTTTCCGCCTCGTGGCCGGGAAGTTCTTGAACACCAAACCTGGGGCGAATGGGCGTAATAATCATAATAATAATAATAATAGTAATACTAATAACAAAAATAACAAAAATAATGTAGTAATAATAATAACCGCAATACTAATCATCATATCAATAATAGTACTAATACTAACAGTAATCAAGTTCCAGGTCCCTGATTCTGCTACCATCAACTTGCTGTCATGTGGGGGTTTCCGAAAAGGGGTACCGTACCCTATTTGGGGTCCTTAAAAGAAGGATCCTACTGTCTAGGGTACCATATTAGGGGATCTTCGGAAGCTCCCATGTAAAAACCTCTAAGATGGCCATAAGGGGTCCCGACTCTGAACTGCACAACGTGACGGTTATGGCGGTGCAGGGGGCAGGGCTTCATGGAAGACGAGCTTGGGATGTCTTGGGATCTTAACTGCAGCTTTAACTTTGGCGGCCTCAAATCATCTTAAACAGTAAACCCTATCAAACCCAAATAGAACTTGTCTTATAATTATACCCTTCAAGCAATCCTGTGGTACCCTTTCAGCAGCCACAATCGATGCTCTTCAATGAAAAGGAAGCCCTCAGCTCGGTGAGCACCTGGACCCTAGGATTCTGTGGTCCTGGCGTCTTTGAACGCACCCCGACGCCAAGAGAGGCCTGAGAGATCTCGGGCTTTTTTTCAGGGGTCGTTGAGGTTTCAGGGCTTGAGGTTTTTAGGTTTCGGCATATTCGGGTGTTTAGTAATTAGCATTATGTTCAAAGGTTCAATTAGGGCTCAAGGTGAAGATACTTTATTGGGATGTCTCAAGGAGTCAGAAAGGGGCCCTCAATAGTTTGAATGTGGGTTTAAGGCGCTCTATATATGACTCAATAGTAGACTTACGTACGCCATTACTCCGACCCATATCATATGTCTTATTGCAAGTCTTCTTCAAAGTAAATGTTCTACTGGTTGTCTACTTCGGGTTGTGCCAAGCCGCTTGGGTTTGATATGGCTCATGCCGGTATCTTCAGACGACGCTGTACAGAGCGAGTTTTAGACCTTTTAGGATTATGGGGCCTCAGGGTTCGGGGGTTTAGCTTCCTAGTGGTTCAGGACAGGGTTTAGGGTTTAGGATTAGGTTCCTGGTGGTTCAGGACATTTTGGCTTTAGGACTTGGAGTGTTGAAAAGGCTATGGGTTGAGGGCTGCGGCTGCAGGGCATCCTCACTGTGCCTTGGGAAGCCTCGGGCATTTGTCGGTTCTGTGCCAAGATTTTTGTCGCCGCAAAGCAACAGATTTATGGGTACCTGCTGAGCACCACCGTCCTCGTTTGCAACGCTAGGATGAACGTTGACATTCTTGTTGCTGCTGGCTTAGTTCGAACCTCCGATTATTCGGCCGGGGCACCTGGAACTTACGGTATAAGCCAAAAAGTTGGAAACCCAATAGCCTCAATCCTTCAGAGTAATGTTTAGGGAATCCCAGCACTATTTGGCCTTAATCCGGTTTCCAACTTTATGGGGTTTACTGTATTATGTAATCCCGATACATGCCGTCAACAAGCCCAAACCAGAAACCGCAAACAGCTTGCTAGAAATGCCCTGCTCGACACAAGCATGTGGGGATTGATGTGAGTGATGGGGGAGCACTGTGCCAGGAGATTCCGGGATCGGGGAACTAATGTCCTTGTGACGACAGGAAGCCCGAAATTTTTTAAACCTTAAACTGAACGTAAACACTGAGCCCCAAATCCTACCCTCAGGCTCCTAAAGGGGTCCGGGGCTTTCTGTGGGAGGGTTCGGGCTTTGGGGGCAAGGGTTTGGGATCTAACTCTGAAGGTCCAAGAGCCTGAAGGTAAGACTGCCAGAGAACCCAATACCACTACCCCTTAATTCAGGAATATTCCTTATTTTTTAGTGGCCTTAATATCATGATTAACGGTACAAGTATTCCTTAGTTACGGGGTATTGGGTTCTCCGGGCTTGTCCTTGCGGTGTCTGAGACCATTTGAGTCTCCAGGCGGGGGAAGGCGGATGGACGGACAAAGTCGGCGTCCTCACCGTGCCCTGGGAAGCCTCGCGCACTTGGGGCTGGGCGGAACTTCGAAGTCAAGCACAGTCTTATTTCCCTACTTGTCGGGTATCATGGGGACCTAAAGGCTAACCTTTTTTGGGTTAGATAGGGACTATATAGGGACTAGACTACCCCAAAAAGGTCAAAAGTTCCCTACTCTACTACTAGGTTTCTTTCGGAACATCAACACCTAATGGAGTTCAGGGCTATCCAGGCTCTATGGTAAGCCATACACTACACCCTCAAGCCTAAATCCTACGAACTCGGAGCAGCGTGCCTTGTTTGCTGGTCAGTTGGTCGTTTGGGAGGTGCCTGAAGTTTAGAGGGTCCCGATGCAAAATGACGTCCAGCACAATTCCATGCACCAATAGCCAGAATAAATGAAACACTAACAACACAAGCACGTCCAGTCACGGGACCTCATGACAAGCACGCCAAAGCCTAAAGCCAATGCAAGCCCTCGAATTATACTAATCCTGGTCACCTACGCCATAAACGCTCAACGCAACGGTAAGGCGGCAAGGCTAGACCCTTCATGGGTCACAAGAAACACGAAACCAGACCCTGAAAGCGCAAACACTCCGAAATCCTCCTAGACCTCCAACTACCCTGCATTGCACCCTACCGGCAATTTCAGACAGTGAGGCCTCAATAAACGAGTTGAAATCGCAAACCTCCTAAGACCCAAATTCTAAACTCGAACCCCATGCACCCTGAAAGGGACCTTCAGAAGCCACAGAAACCCACCACAAAACAACGAATTCCTCAACGGTAGACCCCCGAAGATCCCAACGCGCGTAGGCCTCGTGGCTCATCGTTGGCGTTGTAGGCCTCAGGGACTCTTTCTCCAAATGTCCTGCCTATAATTACTACTTACTGCTTCTATTAGGTTTAAGGCTGTGGGGCTTTCGGGCTCATCATGTCTTTTCAGGGAAAAGGAGCTACACGTCGGGGTCCATGTCGCAAAATCGTAGCTACATTTCCTGCGTACATGCGTGCCTGGGGTATGCTGACTGCTGTCATTACTTCTACTTAACCCTAAACCCTAAACCCTAAAGCCTAAACCCTAAACCCTAAATTCATGTTAGCATATTAAATGGGCCTTAGCCTTCGGGTCGGTGTATGTCAGGCTCTGGCCACGTTTCTTTGAACTTCGTGCGGTTGAGATGGGTCCCTCGAATAGTAGGTCTACGTGGTTTTGGAGCATGTCGAGGGTGTTCTAACAGAAGGTTCGGCTCGATATGAAGTAGACAAGACGTCGTGGATGTCCAAATGCTTGGGTGAAGCCATAGCTACACAGAGATCATAGGCTCTAGGCTGGAGGTCTGCACACTGGTTATTCGCCAGCACCCCTGGAGCTACTCACAAGACTCAAGACTGTCTATCTGTCTGTCCTTACACAAAGACCACTCAGATTCTAGATTGTCTACATCCTTCTCTTCTGCTTGCAACTAAACCTGTACCATCTCGCCCAGTACAACACCTCTCTCTTTCTGTGTAGCTCTCTGTTCTGCTCTGTCTCTATCTATCTCTCTCGCTCGCTCTCTCTCTCTCTCTCTGTCTCTCTCCCTCTCTCTCTCTCTCTGTCTCGCTCCGGCGCCTATACATAATTTAAATAAGATTCTCCCAGCACCCGAAACACCTATGCAGACACTTGCTGACGTGTTGATACTGATGCCGATCCTTCTCCTGTCGTGCCTGATACCCACCCGTCCAATTTTCCAAGCCATACTCTATTGAACAGAGAACCTGTTGGACTGAGATCCTGCTGAAGAAGCCATAATCCCCAACTGAAAGGACTGAACATGAAATGTGCTTGAAATTCCCTGAAGCTCTTACACAAATGCGTAGTTTCTAAATCTGAACCACCAAATCCGTTTGACCCCAAACACCTAAACTGCCTGACAGCCCCCTGAACCCCAAAACCCTAAACAACAAGCCCTAAAACCTAAACCCTACACCCTAAGCCATAAGCCCTAAATCCTAAACCCTAAGCCCTAAACCCTAAACGACAAGAAACCGGGGCTCCGACAGGGCTTCGGGTGTCGGCATAGGCAAGGGTCCACCGACGCTTTCACCTGGTAAAAGAAGTCCCTACAAGGGTCTGAGTACAGCTTGTTTAAGGATTCTTTTAAGGGTACCACAAGGGTTCTGGTTTTGGGTTTAAGGGTCTAAGTCCTCCTTATTATATGACTTTGGGGCTTTTGGGGTACCAAAAACCATAAATAAGGACCGCTTGGACCCTTAGGGAGTGGGTTTCTGAGCTGCACTTACCCTAAGGGTCCATGTACCCCAAATAGTATATTCCTTGGCCTTGAAATACTCCCTATACATAGGTTCATTGGGCCCGAAGTGCAAACTATTTGGGCACATGGACCCTTAGGGTTAGGTTGCATAGGGTTTCTGACGGCAGCATAGCTGAGGTCTTCTATAAAGGCCTTAGTAATTAGAACCAAGTTTTGGGGCCCATTATACTATAAGTATAATAAAGATCCCCTAAACTAGTATTGGTAATTATTTAGGCCCTTGTACTTTAGAAGCCTGAATAGTTCTCGACGTTTTTCATAATACTTATACACTTATATTGCAACATGGGGGTTTCCGAAAATAGGATCCGAATATAGTAGCCTAGATAGTAGCATCCTAAATAGCAGGAGCCCCAAATAAGGCCCCTCCAAATTTTGGGAAACTCTAACTCCTTTATAGGAAACCTTATAGATCCCTTTAAAGGAACCCTTATAGTATCCCTTTAGTTTAAAGGCTCATAATACTTAGAACATATACTGCAATATACACCGAAACCCTGGCCTAAGTATTGAGACCCCGGTGTTGTACCGAAACAGTAACCCTAAACCCTAATTATTGAGACCCCGAAATTTTGTACCGAAAAGCTCTGCCGGCCTGGGCTTTGCATGTCGGAGTCTTCGTCCTGGCGCAGAGACCGAAGACTGCTTGGGGTTTAGGGTTTGGGGTATCGCCTACACCCGGTTTAGGGTTTAGGGTTTAACGGCTTTGGGAGCTTGGGGTTTACCTTAACCCCAAATAACTTCCCTTTTTAAGACTTATATAGGGAAACCATAATAGGGAACCCTAAAAGCTAGGTTCTTCAGGGTTCCTCGTGGGATAAGGGCTCTATTAAGCGTACGTTGGGGGGTTCCTGGCAGAGTTTAGCCAGACGCCAAAACCATAGGGTTGAAAAACATCAAGGAGATGCCCCATGGGAAAAGGTGCCGGGGACTCAATGCCTACCAAGGCTTAAGCCTTTCTATGGTGGGTTTGAAAGGCTGCTTCGGGGCCGGATCGTGAAGGTTTGTTACCCAGAGATCCCAATACACCAAAATTAAGGAATATACCTTAAGGCCCCTATTATTTAAGGTATATTCTTTAATTAAAGGGTATTGGGTTCTCTGGGTACTGCTCAAGTTATAACCTCCTTACTCAGCCTTCAAGCAGTGCAGGAGGTTGAGGTATGGTGTATTGTCGTGAAATTGGGCAGGGTCTACCATGCCCTTCTGACGGCTCTAAGAAGGCCAGTAATCGTTGCGGGCCCCACGAGGCTTTTCCTTTTAACGTACCTGTATAGGGACCCTTTTAAGGCCTAAGTAGCTACTAAATGGGTACATGGAGCCTTTGGGTTGGGGTTAAGGTGCTGATGCGGTTCAGCTGAATCGTCGATCTACCAGCACAAGCCTGAACCGCTGCAACAAAAAGGGTCGATCTCGGCAAAGACCCTAAATCCCTAAACCTATTAGAAAAGCGCTGGCGGCCCGAAGCCCGTATTCAATAAGGAGCCCTAGGGGATGCTAGTAGTGCTCAACGTAATGTACCTAAACCCTATAGAATGTAATGTAGTACATTTTTGGGTGGCTATCTAGGTGGTTCTAGGTTTCTTACTATGGGACGTAACCATAAAACATCCGACCAAGGCCTGGAGGACTCATCGTCCAAGAACTTTGGGCCCAAAAGCCATACTACCAGTACTAAGACACTTCTAGACCCTGAACCCTAAACCCTGAAGACCGTACTTCTAGTTGTTAAATCCGAAGCCTTACGCGACGAACCCTAAAGTTTTAAGGACGATACCACCGATATTCAGACAAGGGTTTTGGCACATGGTTTAACTTGGCCTTATTATGGTTAGGCTCTGGTTCGGGTTTGAGGGGGCTTCGGGCTTTGAGGTCGTAGGGGTTTGGAATTCTGTGTAAAGCTTTTGAGCTGTACCGCACGTTCGGGTGATTGAAGCTGGACCATGCTTCAAGGACCAGGGGACTTGGCAAGGACAGTCATAAAAAAGGTAGATACTCGTAGAACTACTTCTAACCTAGTTCATAGTTGGGATAGGATCAAACATGTACACTTTTATCCCTTCTTGGGTTTAAGTACCCATGAAAATGTGCAATGTTACCCAACTATGACAAAGAAGGTAGATACTCGTAGAACTACTTCCAACATGAACTCAAACACCACTAACCATACTTTGGGACAGATGTCGGAAGGAGTGTAGACAACCCTGGGCAGTCCTCGTCTGAGCTGTCCGGAGACAGGAAGTTCTCCTGGAATGTTAGTTATCTCTTCTGAGCACTTAGGGAAGCCTTGAGCCCTCCACCGCGCACTGCCTGCAAAACCTTGAAATTCAGTAGATTTGGGAACGACATGCAGCTTCTTTCTCTTTATCTTTCTCTTTCTCTTTCTCTCTCTCTCTCTCTCTCTCTTTCTGTCTATCTCTCTGTCTCTCTCTCTCTCTCTCTCTCTCTCTCTCTCTCTCTCTCTTCCTATCGACTCTATGTCTCCCTCCCTCTCATTCTCTCGATTCCATAACCTGGTATGCCAACAACACCCGGACACGAGGGCTGTTTGACCGGCGCTGTGACCGTTTTATACAGTACAGTGCGTAATACTGCTGACACTTTTGTCATTGATCCTCTTCCTCATCGTCTTCATGCTGCCACAACCGACTACTCATGCTATTGACAGTTGTCGCAGCAGCAGCAGCAGCAGCCGCAGTAGGAATAGGAAGAAGCAGGAAGAGGCGAGTTGTAGTGGTAGTAGGTGTTGTTGTCGTTGTTGCTGTTGGCTGTTGTTGGTTGTTGTTGCTTCCGTCATTGTAGCCGCGGCAGCAGGCCTCAGCAACTACAAACGGGAGTGTGCAGCAGCTTCGGTCGAGGCATGTATCTCAAACCCCCAAATCTTCTGGCACATCCCTGGACCCTACCTCCAAAAATGAACCTGCAAGTCCTTCCCCAAGAACGAGACTTCGAACCATGACCATAAACTAGAAAACATCGCACCCCCAAAACTCGAAGCCGAACGGACCGAAACACCTACAAGTTTGGACCGTGAGTTGCAGATGTTGCAACCCCAACAGTTTTGCGTCGCTTACATGGTATAGGGAGGTGATGTGCTCCAGATCCGTAATCATCTCAAGTCAACCTTGGCAAAAGAACAACACATCGTCAGCACCGTTTGAGAAACCCATAACCCAAAACCCAAGTCTAATGATTGATAAACTTAAACCCCATCTTATGGGGGTTTAAGACTATGGCACCTCGGGCCGCCTTGACCGTTTGGGTACATTGTAGACCTTGATAACCTTTACCAAGTTGAAGTCTTGCTATGGCACCGCCTACTCCCTCAAATAGAAAACCCTAGACCCTAAACCTGATGCCCGTGAAAAACAGGCTCACGAGGACCCTAAATCCCTAGCCCGCAAACGCTGAACTCCTAAACCCTGAACGGTCCTGGAGCTGATCGTATCCCCAAGATGGGACCTCAGCGATCTCTGTCGACGGATGGAGCCCTTCTTTAACAGTAGCGGCTCCACCGCGGCCTCAAATGACCGGTACTACTTGTTTCTATACCTAAACCCCAAATTACTTATATACGGAAATCATGATTGGGAACCCTCGAATAGGAAGGTTTTTTATAGTTTCCAGATATGGGGCTTACTGTTTAGGGTTGGTTAAGGTTTCACGTCTAGGGTAGTGCCTGTTCTACAGGGTTTCTCCCCTTCGCCGGAGTTTGAGCTTCGAGGGTTAAGGCTGTGGGGTTTGGTGTCAAGGGTTGCTTTGTACTGATCTAAGGTAGTAGTAAAACTCTTTAGAAACCCCGATAAACGTTTGATGAAGTACAAAAACTAACTAACCAGTGGTTTGGGGGGTTCCCTTGGCTCTTTAGCTCCTTATCTAATAGGGATTGTCCTGGCTCCTTTAGCTCCCATAATATCAATGGTTAGCTAAGATTCCATACCCTAAACCCTAAACCTTAAACCCTAAACCCTAAACCCTAAACCCTAAGCCCTAACCCCTAAACCCCTAAACCCTAAACCCTAAACCCTAAACCCTAAACCCCAAACCCTAAACCCTAAACCCTAAACCCCTAAACCCTAAACCCTAAGCCCCGTAAAAGCCCACTGAGAGCCCTTGCGGTTTCCTCTTCCCCGGCCGAAGAATGCTCCTCAGAGGCTGGGAGTAGGGCTCCTTTAAGAGTCCCTTTAAAGGGATCTATAGGGATTCTATAAGGGTATAGGGTTTTGGGCCTACTTGGAGGTTCATGGGTAGTTATAAGTAGGGTTTAGGGCCTATAGGGCTTGGGACTCCAAGAATAGGGCTTTTTCTTTAAGTGTGATGAACCTGGTGCGCACGCCAAGTCGGTGCTGCATAGGGCTTCAGGGTTTAGGGTTTAGGGAATATAGGGCGGTTCAGGGCTCAAGGTAGAAGGTGCGGGGCATAGGGAATACAGGGTTGGAGGCTGGGAGTAGCGTAAGGCTCGAGGTATGCGGTTTTAGTGTTTAGGGAGTAGAGGGCGTGGGGTTTGGGGCTTTGCACTTATAGGTCTTAGGAAATAGGTTTTGTTGTACAATTCCTGTATGATTCTGCGGATTTATGAATGTTTTTCATGAGAGTCATACATGGGAGTTGGGGTCATTTGCGCTTGCGGTGCTTCTAGGGTTCTGATTAGGGTCCAGCGTATCCATTGTAGCACTTTGTTGGCTACCTTGCTTCTGCATTTTACGATTCACACCGGTCCTAGCCGTTCCAGAAGCACTGCAGAACCTCGTAATACTTAAGTGGCCTATGGTGTCGTGGTAAACTCAAAGCTATACTCGTAGCCTCATCATATTAAGTCACGGCATGTCTATCGGCCTTGGACTTCAGCGACTAGACTCTATAGTAGCCAAGGATTCAGGGCGTAACCGCTTTGGGCTTTGGGGTTTGCATATGGGGATTCAAGTGCACATTTTGGTAAACAACAAGTTGTGTGCCGGGAGTCAGGTAGCCCTCTTCCTGGGTGCAGCTGTGCGGTCACACCTGACCTCACCTTACCTTACCTAGGGGGCTCTTGGAAGTACAACCACCCCAATGAGCTACTGCAGCTACTACCCTAAACCCAATATCCCAAACCCTAAACCCTGAACCCTAAACGCTAAGCCCTAACCCTAAAGCCTAGCTGCTCTTCAACTATATGGTTCCTTAATTAATCAGCCCAGACGTCGTAGATTTTCAGGTGCCGAAGCCGAAAGCCCCAAACCATACCTAGAGGAACCCTAAACCCTCCTACAGGGAACTCCAGAAAGTTGGAATATGGTTTCATGGTAGGATACCCTATAATTTACCATAGAAGGGTTAAGATAATCATATTCCAACTTTCTGGCTTTTACCTTAGACTGCTATACCCTAAACCCGAAACCCCCCTAAACCCGAAACCCTAAACTATACGTGGAGGAAGCCTACACTCTAAACCCTCCTAAACCTGAAACCCTAAACCATACCTAGAGGAACCAAGGTATCTTGAAAAGGTAGAGGTAGCAAGGTTTTAAGGTCATATCCATTTTGAATGGGGGCAGTGGTACTCTAGGTCAAGCTTACTTGGGGAGGGGATACCCCTTTGACAAGAAGCTAGGACGTTCCGGCACAGCAACTCAAAGTTTCAAGGGCCCTACCTGGACCCTATAAGTTCTGTTTGTTCTGGGTTCCTGATTCCGATGTCCGTCTAGAATTCCTGAAGAAAAATAATTGGTGTTTGGGGTTAAAGCAAACACAAAGTGACTTGATGCCGATATCCTACAAATAGGGTTTAAGGTTCATTGTTTCTCAAGTTGCTCAAGATGAAGGACCATAAGGCCCTCTTTTACAGCCCCAAGCCCGGATCAAAAGGAGAAACCCGGACAAAAGGCAGTTCAAGCCCTGAGAAACCAGCCGTGGGCCATGGCCGAATTATACTGTCTGGTTCTTAGTAGGGGATGGGGGGAATGAACTAGGGAAACTCGTATTGGGGATTTTGTGGGGACTACTATAGGGATCCATTCCCCCATTCCCTACTAAGCACCAGACATCCCGGAATAAGGACCCTGAGAGGCACCAAAGTATGGAGAACACACCTACTAGTTATATAGCAAAACGCAAAAAATGGAAACCGTGGATTGCTACTCTTAAGGTTTGACGCTATTGGATTTCCAACATTCGGGCTTCTACTTTAAGCAGAGATTCGGAAGGAGTACGCTCGGTGTCTGAAAGTTGGATGGAGCCGACGCCTGTGGAAGTCAAGTGGTGCTTCACGTTCAATTGTATTTTGGGTTTGGAATTCGGGCTATGTATAAATATACATATATAATATGTGTATATGTATGTATGTATATATATACATATATATGGGGAGAGAGAGGCTTCAGGTCTTTACGACTCGGCGAAATCGGTCTTTTAGCTTTCTTTCGGGCTTGGGTGTTATGCTGTGAGCTTTGCGGCATTTCGGGAAGTATACGGGGTTTCCAGAAATTAAACGATCCGCTTTTGCATCCTCGAAGTTTAAGTCTGTCAAACTCGAGCCGTGATCTTGATGCTGAAACAATCCTAGGTTGGCCCTTCAAAGCCTCTGAAAAATATTCGTAAACAGAGTCTTATTAAGCAGAATAAGGGATAATACAAAATATCCCAAAGGCCTACCTAGAATCCGTACCGGCTACAGCAAAGTTATTCCTGCTTTTGCTGCACGTGCTACCCCTACTGCTACGGCTACAGTTACTACATGCTGCCGTCGCAGTTCTACTCATATGACACCGGCGACGACTACCACTACCACCTATCAAGAACCATGAACCCTCAACCCCTGGGCCCAGAACCTCATGCTCAATGAACCAGATGCGTCGAGCCGGCATCAGTTCCCTTCAATGCACAACAGATGACCCCTAGTGTAGGGGCCTTGCTACATTTTAATCAGTATGAAGCGCAGAATAGTGGTAAACTTCGGAATCTATATAAACTTATAAACCCCAAACCTCACAGGAACCCCTCAGCATTGGGCATCTGTTCCCCTAAACCCTACACCGCCTTATCGAGGCCACCGGGGCTTCAAGAGACTCACTAGGATGCTGAAACCCCCGCCGGGTTGCCAGGTAATGTAGGAACCTGATTAAGAAACCTTATAGGGTTCCTTCAAAGGGGTCGATAAGGGTTACTATTGTAGGCTACAAGGGATGTATAAGGGTAGCATAATAATGTAGGAACCTAATTAAGAAACCATGGGCCTTTGTTACGGTTCCTTATATATGAATCCTACTATTTTGGGCTTCTGTGCAAGACATCGGCTGTTTCTTAGCGTGCCTGACAGGCTGAGAGGGACTTAGCAA
>CAJNDT010000286.1:0-192500 GCA_905221615.1 Symbiodinium sp. CCMP2592 | reverse complement strand
TTGGATAGTCGAGAGGCTACCTCTATAAAGCACTACTTAGGAGGTCTCTTGATCCTTAAACTCAGAACCCTAAACCCCCTGGGCTAGACCCCGATCAAGAAACCCCATGTCTCCAAAGCTTGACCATTATAGGATCGCTACTGTAAGGGGTACTACGTTTGATGATATAAATCCTGCATGACCCATAATTAAGGAGTATACCATAATTCCCATAGTTCAGGGCCCTTGAGGTAGTGCAGGATTTATATCACCAGCCGTATCTCAAGCGCAAGCGACGAAGGGAGGGTTGTTCTGCAGAGAGGCATCGCGAGTGGGCTTTTTGGAACTCCAGGCTTGGGCAAGTTGGACAGTTGACCGAACGGAAAGAAACAGTAAACCCCTGAACCCTAAACTACCCTCAACCCTAAACCCTAAACTACCCTGAACCCTAAACCCCCGAACCCCAAACTACCCTAAACCCTAAACCCTAAACTACAACTACCCTACACCCGAAACCTTAAACCCTAAACCCCCGAACACTAAACTACCCTCTACCCTAAACCCTAAACTACCCTAAACCCTAAACCCCCGAACCCTAAACCCTAAACCATCACACCTTCGAGCAGGCAGTACCGACCGAAAACCACACATCCTACAGATGCCCAGATCCCCCGAAATCCATACGGCCTAGACAAGAAACGATGGGTTCAGGGTTTAGGGTTTTGGGTTTAGACAACCGTACTTGGAGGCCCAGGGGACTTAGTAAGTAGGTTACAAGCACGGTTATGAATGGGGCAACTCCATTTAGGGTACTTATGACCCAACTTATACGAAACGGATCCATCTAGCCGTATTAGGGTTCAGAGCTTTAGGTCTCCTGCAGGCTTTTGGGATGTGTGGTCGTCTCCACCAGTGTGTCGTCAGCCAAGAACCCTCTTGGAGCCACTGGGTAGGTGCAATCGAGCTACATCGCAGCGTCCAGGTTTTCCGGGATCACTGAAAATCTTCTTGCCAGGAAGTTCGTTACTACGCAAAGCAAAAGCGGTCGAGTAGACTTCAGGAAGGAGTCTTCCGCTGCGCTGTTGCTACTGGTTGTGCTTGTAAGTGTCCCTACTTCGGCTCATTATATGCGTAGTAGAACCTACTGGTTTGGTGACCGGAGCCCCAATGCTAGGTGTCGCTACAGTCAACGTGACACTTCCTTCGAGGTCCAGAAACTATACTCCAAACTCTGAATGCCTTAGCCTCTTCTCGCAAGGACCTTGTATAACTTATATTACCTACAGTATCCAGTATGGCTCCTGTTTTAGTTAACCAAGTTTCGGGTCCTAAACTTGGTTAACCAAAACAGGAACGACAACGGAGACTATGGGTAGTACCTTTCTTCACTCCAACCTTAAACAACCTGTCCCTCAGCTTGCTTCGGGAACTCGTTTGGGGCCACAGCTCCGCAACTTAGAAATCTCTAGCTGCCGACTTCTTGTCACTGTCTTTACTATTAGCATTACCACTATTGTTATTACTGCTATCCCTGCTCGTGTTATTAAGTATATAGGAGCTTCCGAAAATAGGGGGCCCTAATACAGTACCCTAGATTGTAGGATCCTTATTATAAGGGCCCCAAAATAAGGTACCCCTATTTTCGGAAACCCCCATATCTTTATCACTACTCTTATTGCTTACAGTGTCGTTTATCTTCATGTTGCTGGCGCTATCGTTATGACAGAGATCCTCGGCTCAAACGATGTTCAGATGCTGCCGGCAGATGGGGCACGCCCCGCTCGACCTGTAGGCGCGTTTAGGGTTTAGGGGTTATAGGGGTTTAGGAATTAAGGTTTTAGGGGTTTAGGGGTTTAGGATTTAAAGTTTTAGGGCTTAGGGGTTCAGGGGTTTATGCCTTATAGGCTTTCATGGTGTACGCTTTAATGTTTAAGGCTTAGGGTTTTTATCGTTCGCGAGGTTGCAAGGATCCTGAGCTGGGTTGATTTCGGGATCCTCAGTCGGGCATGCTGCTACGGTTGATGATATAAATCCTGCATTACCTTAAGGGCCCTAAACTATGGGAATTATGGTATATTCCTTATTATGGGTCATGCAGGAATTTTATCATCCACCGCTGCTATCACACAGGGAGATACACCCAAAGGCTCCATGTACCCATATATTAGGTACTTAGGCCTTAAAGGGGTCCCTATTCTAGGTACTTTAAGGCCTAAGTACCGACTATATGGGCACATGGAGCCTTAGGGACAGGGGGCCTCAGACATGAGAACGGAGCCAGGCGCGCTGCGCACGAGGTTCGTGGAATTGTCCAGGGCTTCAACGCTGTCAATTTGGGGCTCTGCATGGTTGGAACAGGAGTTAGAGTCCAAAGCAATGCTTCAAAAAAAAACTAAGGGAGGACCGTCTCCTACTCCCCCTCCCCCTTAATTACCCCTCCTTGAAGGAATTTAGGGGTTTAGGGTTTAGGGTGGCATGGCTGTGTCAGAATTGCTCCGGCTCAGTGCGTGGTACACTGGGTCGGGGAAGGCCGGGTAACGAGGAGTTTATGAGAGTAACATACCCGTCTTCATAGGGCACATCGGTTTTATGGGTGTTCAGGGTTCTAAAGAGTTTGGGACAGGGTTCATACAGAGGCCATATCAGCATTCCGCGACTTGAAACCGGAAATCGTCCAACCTAAACTTTGAACAGGGACAGGCAGGATGGACCACATCCGCTCTTCTAAATCCTGGTTTTAGATGCCCAAACCTTTAAGTCCAGAAGACACGAGCGCTAAAGCCCCTCAATCGAACAGCCTACCTAGAGTAACCAAGGTACCTCTAAACAGTCATAAGACCCTTAAACCATGGTACGTGTAACCGTTTTAAAGAACCTGGTTACGCTAGGTAAACCCATAAACCAAGAACTGCTCTAAGACGCAAGCCCTGCACCCAGACTACACCAAAGCCCGGCACCGAAGGTGGTAACGTAGGGGCTTGAGTATTCTGAACATGAGGAATACCTAAACTCACAACGCATGCAGAGCAATAGCCTTTTATAGCTGTTGGGAAGTTGTTGGAAGTTGTTAAAAATACCCATGCACTCTTCTTTTGGGGAGTTAGTGTAGGTAGTTGGAGTCATCATTCAGGCACCCATGCTGTTATGCCCGTACCTCGCAGAGAGGAACCACTCGGTGATGCATGCCTGGGCCGGTTGTTGCTGCAAGTGCCAAAGAGAATTGGGCCTTGCAGGCTCTCAGGGGTTTAGGGTTTAGGTGATCCTGAATCCCTAACCCTAAACCCCTAAAAGCCGTAAACAAAACCCTATAAACCCCCGACCCCCCCTAACCCTCAACCCCCATAAGGCATACAAAACCCTACAAACCCTGAAACCCAAACCGGCATCGCTGGATTAGCGCTTCTGGCTTTCGGATCTCCTCTTCAGCTCCGGGGAGGTATTGAAAGGGTAAAAGGAGGGACCCTTAATGGGGACCCCTACCCTATAATGGGTATATATATATATATAATAGCCATATTAAGGGCATATACCTGGGGGTCCTTATCCTTTTACCCGTAGAGGTATGCTCGTGGACATTTCCCAAAGGCTCCAGGTACCCGTATACAGTAGGTACTCAAGCCTTCAAGTGCCTTAAAGGGTTCCTTTAAGGGTTCCTTTAAAGGCTTCTATAGGGTTGAGGGTATATATATATAAGGGTCTATGGTACCCATATAGTATATAGTATATAGGTACTTAGGCCTCAAAAGGGTCCCTATATAGGTGCTTTAAGGCCTAAGTACCTACTATATGGGCACATGGAGCCTTAAGGTTTGGAGTAGGGCGTGCGGTTTAGAGTCTGTGGCCTTGCGGTCTCTCTTAGGAATAGGGTCCCTTCTTATCCAAAACGCTAAAACCCACCAGATGCTGATTCGGATATGTACATACAGACAAACAGCAAACGCACGAACATGCTTACACACCTAGTCACACATACGTGCTAGCTTACAGTAAACCCCATAAAGCTGGAAACCGGATCAAGGCCAAATACTGCTGGGATTCCCTATACATTACTCTTAAGGATTGAAGCTATTGGGTTTCCAACTTTTGGGCTTCTACTGTATAATATATATATATATAAGTATGTATATGGTATGTGCCTGCTAACTATGGCAGGATGAAGTCCCCTGCATTCGAAGCCATTGCCGTGAAGAGCAGCATCAACCCTAGACGCAGACCCGGAACCCTGAACGCCCAATACGGGGACCTTATTCACTAGACTACCCCTAGAGCCCCAGTTACCTATATAGTACGTTACTGGAGTATACAACATATGGATAGTAACCTACGATTTAGGTAACTGGAGTCCTAGGGTACGGTTGAAGGGTATATAATATACTATAGTAAGACAAGGAACCCTGAGGAACAGTTTCTTCAATTATTCAGGCTTCTACATTTTTCCTCCATGCAGCCGCCAGTGCTAGAAATCAACACCTGTCGAATCCAAATGCCCGAAGTCAAACCCCAAACCGGAACTATGACTACCACTGCCAGATTTCGTTGGCCCAGACCCTAAACCATAAAGCCCATGGGGCTGAGCTCCCCCCGGCGATCCCAATACCCCTTCATTAAGGAATATACCTTCCATCATAGCATTAAAGCCCCTATTCTTTTAAGGTGTCTTCCTTGATTGAGGGGGTATTGGGATCTCTGCCCATAGGCCCCAAAGTAGTTCCTTTTGGGGATTACCTCATAGGATTGTAAATATGAACCACAAAAACAGACTACTTTGGGCACTACTTCTTGGCAACCTCAGAAGATCTAACGAGAAGACAGCAGCTCTCTTTGCGGGTTTTAGGCTTAGGGGTTTAGGGTTTAGGGGAAGGCAGCAGATCTCTTTGGAGCCTCATGGAAGACATGGCCGCAGGGCAATAGCGCCACTGTGTCGGAGTCTTCCTGGAGATCCAGGTCTCGGGGTTTAGGGTTTACCCTAAGGAAGTTCATACTGTTGATGATATAAATCCTGCATCACCTTAAGGACCCTAAACTATGAGAACTATGGTATATTTTTTATCATGAATCATGCCGGATTTCTATCATCAACCATATTTAGAATCCTTTAAGGTAATCCCAAAAAGGAACAACTTTGGGGCCTATAGGGCTCAGGGTTTTTGGCTTAGGATCCAGAGTTTAGGGCTTAGGGTTAGGGCTTAGGATTCAAATTTCAGGGCTTGTCGTTTAGGGCTTACCCTAAGGCGGTTCATACGGTTGATGATATAAATCCTGCTTACCCATAATAAGGAATATACCATAATTCCCATAGTTTAGGGTCCTTAAGGTAATGGGCCCCAAAGTAGTTCCTTTTTCCCTAAGCATCTAAGGACTCCTATATTAAGGCTTTTGGGGCCCAAAGACCATACTATATAAGGCTTTTGGGCTATGTTGATGCCCCAGGGTTTGGGGTTCATATGTAGAATCCTTTAAGGTAATCCCAAAAAGGGAACTACTTTGGGGTTTTAGGGCTTAGGGGCTTAGGGTTCAGGGTTTAGGGTTTAGGATTTTGGGGTTTAGGGCTTGGGATTCAGGGTTTAGCGTCTTGGGGTTTAGGGTCTTGGGGTTTAGGGCTTAGGATCTGTAGGGCTTAGGATTCAGAGTTCAGGGTCTTGGGGTTTAGGGCTTAGGGTTCAGGGCTTAGGATTCAGAATTTAGGGTCTTGGGGTTTAGGATGTGACTGGATTACAAGCCAAGATAGAGTTGGGGCTGAGTATATCATACTCGAATGGGGCATTTGGGAAGCCTCGAAGTGGGTCATAAATTCTCTCAAACGCCCTGCTCTAAAAGTCATACATCATGCTTAGAGGCTCCAGACTCCAGAGTGTCTTGATTCAGAATGCTCAAAGGTTTAGGGTTTACGGCGAGCCCGTGATGCCTTCCTCCAGACAAAGAAGCCCAACTGCTCTACTCTACGCAGAAGAAGGGTATTGCCAAACAGCATAAGTCCGAAATAGTAGGATCCTCAGTATAAGGACCCCCAAATAAGGTAACCCTAATGTTCGGAAACTCCGAGATGGGTTTGCGGTGTGGGGCTTCTCACCCTAGGCCATCCTAGAAGACGCCCAAGCACTAAATCCTCATCCCGGACCTACACAACCGCAGCCTTAACCCTGAACAACCTATATACCTTTTTTGGGTTCCTTATTTTGAGTTCTTTATATAAGTCCTTAAAAAGGTAAGTTATTCGGGGTCAAGGAGGACCCAATACTACTGTAATGTAATTAAGACCCTTGCCTCTCTATTTGTCTTGGGGCTAACCACTGGACTGGAGCAGAAACCGCAGACCCCAGCAACGGCCTATGACACCCCAGCTACCACAGCCCCACCGAAACCCAACAGAAAAGGAACAACAATCCTGCGCCCTGCGCCCTCAACCCTAAACCGCCTAAACCCGATGTGAAACTCTAAATACCCCTACCTGTACCCATATACACACATCGGGCCCAAAATAAACGAAAGCAAACCCTTAACTCGAAGCCCTAAACGCTAAACACTAAACCCTAACAACCCTGATCAGTACCTGTAGGCTCATACCCTACCCCTATTTCGGGTATCTGCTTTTCTGTACAACAGGTTCTAACCATAAAACCAGAAAATCTTAAAAGCGAGGTAGGGTATGAGCCTCTAGGTATATAATCTGATGCTGCTGAGATTCAAACTCCTCCAGACAGCAGAGGCACGTCTCCTGCGGTTTCCTGGGCGGCGGACTTTTAGGGCTTAAGGGTTAGGGGTTTAGGCGGTTTAGGGTTTAGGGTCTAGGGGTTTAGGGGTTCGGGATTTTTGGAAATTTTGAGTTGTACCCTGGGGATCCATAGGTTTCTTTTAATCATGGGTACCTTTACGGGTAGCATAAGGGTTCTATAAAGGGCTCTATAGGGGCGAATAGAAATACTTTGGCCCCGAAGTACCTATATAGGAACTACTTTGAGGTCAATGCATATAATGCTTGGGTATGTGGACCCTTGGGTGAAATTGCTTTCTGTTTAGGGCTGAACAAATGTTTAAGCTTGAGCAGGCCGTCAACGGGCCTTTTGGGAGGGAGGCTTATGTGTTTTCTTTTCTTTTCGGGGTGGAGGGAGGCCTAATGCTTCAGGGCGTAGAGTGGAAGGTTCAGGGCGTATGTGTCATAGAAAGGCGTACTGGTGGAAAATGACAATGACTCCTGCTGAGGAGGGTGTAAGTAAGAGCGTCCTCTTCAAGCCTCCTGAGACGGAAAGCAAGCTGCAAGAGTGGAGCAGCACGAACAACCAGAAACCCTAAATTCTCAACCCTAAATCCTATACTCTTAAATCCTACACCCTAAATCCTAAACTCTACATCCTAAACCCTGAGTTCTGAACCCTAAACCCTACACCCTAAAATCCTAGACTCTAAATCCTATACCCTGAATTCTGAACCCTAAATCCTACACCCCAAATCCTAAACTCTAAATCCTATCCCCTGATTCTGAACCCTAAACCCTACACCCTAAATCCTAAACTCTAAACCCTGAATTCTGAACCCTCAATCCTACACCCTAAATCCTGAACTCTAAATCCTATACCCTGATTCTGAACCCTAAACCCTACACCCTAAATCCTAAACTCTAGACTCTAAACCCTGAATTCTGAACCCTCAATCCTACACCCTAAATCCTGAACTCTAAATCCTATACCCTGAATTCTGAACCCTAACTCCTACAGCTACGCCTACGGAGCCCGCAATAACACGAAGTATCGAGGATTGCCGTTTTGAGCTCCAGCCCTGAGGCTGGGGCGCTGGAAGAGCTTTCTGCTCATAAAACCCAAGGAAATAAAAGTTTCTTTGTGTGAAAGCTCCTTTTTCAGACAAAAGTTTAGGGTTTAGGGGTTTAGGGTTCAGTTTTGTGAAAGCTCCTTTTGGAAATAAGAAAGTAGGGTTTAGGGTTTCGGGGCTTAGGGTTTAGGGGCTTAGGGTTTAGGGTTTAGGCTTTATTTAGAGCTTACCTTAACCCTGAAGAACCTACCTTCTTAAGGAGTTACATAAGGAAATCATAATAGGGAACATGAAACCTGAGCAAAGACCAAGGAAATAAAAATTCAGGGTTTGGTGTTTAGGGCTTAGGGAACTTTCAGAATCGACTTCCGTATAAGAACCCTAAACCCAAGGAAATAAAAGCCCCGTTTTTTTGTCGAAAGCTCCTTCTGGAAATAAAAAGTGGGGTTTAGGGTTTAGGGGCTTAGAGTTTAGGGTTTCGTCTTTAGGCTTTAGGGTTTAGGGGCTTAGGGTTAGCAGGGTTTAGGGAACTTTCAGAAACGACTACCTTATAAGAACCCCAAAAGTTGAGAAGTTGAGTTTACAGCCCATGAAGCTGCCCAGAGATCCCAATCCCCCTTAATTTAAGGAATAGACCTTAAATCATAATATTAAGGCCTCATAGCTTAAGGTATTTTCCTTGTTTAACGGGCATTGGGTTCTCTAGGTGCCCGGAGGAGTAGGATGTTCAAACACGGCTGTTTCCGATGATCAGCGTAAACTCCTGACTGTCTCGCCCTAAGCTTTTAAGGGTACCATTAGGGTTGTATAAAAGAGTTCCTGTAATAGGGGTTTAAGGTTTAAGCAGACATTGGCCTTAAAGTACTACCTATACAGCTACATTGGGGCCAAAATATATACTACTTTGGCACATGGACCCTTAGGGTCAGGGTTTCGAAAATCCAGGGACACACATCCGAACCCCAAACCCCGAATGGGATACCCTAAGCCTGAAACACATATAATGCTTGTAGTCTTCATTGCAGTCCCTTCTTTGATGAAGTTGCGCTTTTTTGTTCCTAACCGTTATAATCAACAGCCAACTAGCGGAACTACGATGGAGACTGTATTATATTGGTATATGTACTGAGTCTTATCGGGCTGTGAGCAGCCAGCAGCCATGACCCAACTCTCGGCCTATGCAGGAGTACAACAGGGCGCTGAACGAGTCGCGGGTTTTAAGTCTGGGTACTACCCACTAAAGTATCATACCCCACTATCCCAAAGGCTCCATGTGCTCATACAGCAGGTACTTAGGCTTTAAAGTACCATATAGGGACCACTTGAAGGTCTAAGTACCCACTATATGGGTACATGGAGCCTCTGGGCATGAGTCTTCTATTTTTATTCGCTCCGAGCTCGATATTGGATGCAAATCTCGTGGCCACGCGCGGACTTGAGCTGAATATGCCACCGCCCCCAAGCTGCAGGATAAGGGAAGCCGCGAGAAGGTCACTCGTGTTTTCTACACCCTTTACTGTATATCGTCGCCAAAAATCAAAAGCGAAATAAGCCCTCCAAAAACGCTTTATGACGAATTATGGAGACCACTATGTCATGTTAGACACACAAAACGGGCTTGAAACCAAGAAGCAAGGATCCAGGGATCACAGAAGCTTTGGCTCTTTTCACCTCGGTGCTTCACTGCTACAAAGGCGTGACAAGCGCTGCTACTGTTACTACTGTTTCTTGTGCGATTCTTATCTAGTCCTTACGGATACTGCTAGTAGTAGGCGTAATCGCACTCGCGGTCGCAATCGTAGTCGTAGTAGCCGTGGTAGCCGTGGTAGCCGTGGTAGCCGTGGTAGCCGTGGTAGCCGTGGTAGCCGTGGTAGCCGTGGTAGCCGTGGTAGCCGTAGTAGCAGTAGTAGCAGTAGCAGTAGCAGTAGTAGTAGTAGTAGTAGTAGTAGTAGTAGTAGTAGTAGTAGTAGTAGTAGTAGTACTGTAGTAGTCGTGGTAGTGGTAGTGGTAGTGGTAGTGGTAGTGGTAGTGGTAGTGGTAGTGGTAGTGGTAGTGGTAGTGGTAGTGGTAGTGGTAGTGGTAGTGGTAGTGGTAGTGGTAGTGGTAGTGGTAGTGGTTGTAGTAGTGGTAGTAGTAGTCGTCGTCGTAGTAGTCGTAGTATCAGTACAGTGAAAATACTGTATATAAGAACCCACTGTTTAAGAACCTGAGCCCCTACCCAAGGCGGAATTCACCAGATTCAAGTTGCCTCAATATTAAGAACCTTAGGGTACCCTAGTTTTCGGGTCAGGTTCTTAATTTTTTGGGTGCTTTCCCTCACCAAGGAAATTTAGAATCGAAAACTAAATTTCCCAACCTTCCACATCAAGAAATCTTGTGCCTAAACATGGTGATTGTATTATCGATGGGCAACAGCAATCATGCCACAGCGCGGTGGTTGCGCATGGGTTCTGGAGACAAAGGTAGGTGTTTCGATCCCCAAGGGTGCCAGAATTGTGAAATTTAGAATTGAATTCTAAATTTCCCGGGCCTCCTGGAGACTACCGTCTAGAGTGCTGTGCTTCCGCGCAATAGCAACAGTAGCGAGTACTATTTACCTACAGCAACAGCACTGTTTAAGAAAACATTGGATTAAGAAAATAAAACGTTGAAATTTAGAATTGGAATCTAAATTTTCTACACCAACCCCTTCCTGGCCCTGTTCCGCGTTCTCCAAACCACAAAACACCAATGTCGAGACGTGGGGAGAAAACAAGCAGAAAAGCCTCCCCACAGCGCAGTGGTTCTGCATAGGCCCTACAGGGGAAAGGCCTTGTTTCGATCCCCGGGGGTGTCGTGCCGCTGCGGGCTTCTTGCCCGCAGCTCGTATTCCACTGAAACAGAGCCCCTCGCCACCAAACTGTGGAAATTTAGAATTGAAATCTAAATTTTCCCACCAGCGTCCTGGTCCCGGCCCAAGCCACTGGCCCATGGCCCATCCGATGCCCTCTGCCCCGAGTCCTTTCGAGGAGCTGTGGAAATTTAGAATTGAAAACTAAATTTCAGACCCCCATGGCCCATCCGCCCCCACGGAAATTTAGAATCCAAAAGCAAATTTTCGGGGGGTCTCTGGCCATGCCCTCTGCCCGGAGTCCTTTCGAGGAGCTGTGGAAATTTTGAATTGAAAACTAAATTTTCCAGACCCCCATGGCCCATCCACCCCCAAGAGGAAATTTAGAATCCAAAAGTAAATTTCCCGAGACCTCGGTCCGGATAAGAACGTGGTTAAGAACCTGAGCCTACCCTAGCTGCTCGAACGGCAAAATCACATGTAATGGAAATTAAGAACCTTAGGGTACCCTACTCTCGCCGAACGGGGTTCTTATACAGGGTTTTCACTGTAGTGGTAGTGGAAGTAGTTGCTGTTTCTACTGGTGATGCAACCGTTGTCAGCTCATGGAGTCATTGCCCTTGTAGAAACAATCATGGCAGCAGTATGCAAGCAGGATAACGACAATGCCTAGTGCTGCTCTGCAACTTCCCGCGCCCGCCTCTACTAGAGGGGATGCATGCAGCTTCTTCAAACCTGCATGCAACTTCAACTCCTCATTATCTTGGCTGTCAGGTCGATGTGCTTTCCAAGGCGAAGCATGTAGGTTGTCGTTGACTCCCACGGGTTGGGTCGGGCCGGTATTGCTTGTGTTCTGGTCGTGTGTTTCAGATCCCAAGTTTCGGCTAAGCTGAGGAAGCTGAACTCATCTGAACTCTAAACCGTCAGCGGGGTCTCAACAAGTTGGGACTACAGGTGATATGCAGGTCTCAGGAATTTCTGGGATCTTGGGTGTCATTGAAAATGCATAGACATCGAAAACTAGCTACCGGGCAAGACTTCTGCCAAAGAAACCAAACGAGCAGACAAGCAGCTGGATGGGCACAACCTTCACGTATCCGCATCAAGCGGAAGTCCTGGCAAATTATGGTCCTTCAGGTGGGAATCGTGTCTTGGGGGTATCCTCTGATCTGATTATGGAGATTGTAACGGGATGCGATCACTAATGTTTCGAACTCTACACAAGCTGGGCGGAGGGCTGGCTGTGAAATGGTAAACGATGCATAATGGTCCAACCAACCACGCCTCTCTTTCAGCCTTGTATTCTGCATCTGCGATACCCCATGCTGTTGCGACAGGGCAAAACACCCCTGTAAAGATAAACCCGAGGCTCGTAAACCGCGAAACAGTGTCCTATAGACAGCCTCCATTCCTAGTAGCAGGTAGGCCAGGAGTACATAGGGCTTTGGGGGCTTACTATAGGAACGTTAATAGTAATTCGAACAGGATGCTTGGTCCCACTATACTAGAATTCTAATACGGAAACCCCCAAGATAGTACATGTAAGCATCATGAAGCCTCTATATTAAACAAGTGCTAGGAGCAGTACAGGAGTCTCAGTGGGAGCGGCAGGAAACTCGTCATGTTCTCCCCTAAGACCCCAAGTAGCCCGAAGTAGGTAGAATTTGTGGAGTTAGAACCCAAATTAAATACTATTTGTGTACTTGGGGTCTTAGGGTCGGCAATGCTCAGGGAATTTGCTTTGAAAGGAGCGTTCTTCCCGCTTGAAGGCTTGGTATTCTGCGGCTGTACTAGTTCACTCCTCCGTCACACCCTCCTGCACTAAGCTCCTGTTCAGACGGAGATTCTGTCGAACACCCCCAAGCCAACCTGAGAACATCGTGTGACTCGAAGCCTTAGTTGCTGAGCTGCTTGGCCCAAATCAGCTTACTAGTCCCATAAGACATACAAATACTACGAGCCTTTACAAGGAGGCTGCCACTTAACCTCCGAACTGTCATGGGATTCTATGCCTACTGGATCATTGAGAAGAACTAACAAGTGATTCAAGCTCTTTAACAAAGAGCCGCAGCCACCACATTAATCCTTGCCTCCCACCATATGAACTGTAAGTGTTTCAGAGAAGTTTAGGCATTCGGTGCTGTATGCTTGGAAACACCCTGCTCCCAGAGGCCTTCAAGAGCATGTTCCAGTTCCGTGGATCTAATACTCAGCGCTAGACCCTGAATACTGCATGAACACCGAAACCCTAGGGCCCTAAAGCCAAAACCCCAAACTTTTTGAGGTTGCTGGTACCCGAAAAGCCCCCAAAGTCCTATAACGAGGAGGACATGGACACATGGAGAAAACCTCTAAGACATGTCTGCAACCGTGCATTGGCGCTCCGGGCTGGAATTCTCCAAACTTCCGAAGCATAGCGAAGCCCATCTGTCAGGGGAGGACCCATGCAGAGACTCGAAAGCCCCTTTACCCAAAGTTTAGGGTTTTGGGTTTTGGGTTTAAGAGTTTAAGGTTTAAGGTTTTAGGATAGACTCCCAACCCTTTAGTTTTCACATGTGTCTTGTTGATAGGGGCCTCAATCGGGATATAGAGTTTCGGGGTCTCTTATAGTATACGACAATGAACCCTAAGGGATGAGATTGGTAACTACTCAACCTTTAAAGGGATCCCCTAAGGCCCTAGAAAGGGATGCCTCAAGTTCGCCTCAGGCCCCTAGGGATCAGGCTTCAAAATTACTGGGTGTTCTGGATGGTTTTGGAGTCTACGGGGGTATGCATCAAGTAGTACTTGAAGGATCGCGGATTTGGCATAACAATGTTGCGTTGAAGGCTTTGGTGTAAGGTAACCAAAGGTAGGGCACTGAGCACACAAGTCCCCTGATCACTCAGGCACCTACTTTGGTATCTAGGGTTGAGGGTTTCGGGCCAAAGTTCAGGGTTCTCGAAGTTTTGATCGCCTCTGAGCAATTGCGCCACTCTCCAATTCGCTTAAAGATGCTAACCTACGCTTACTGCTACTCTAACCCTCATCCCTAAACCCTAAACCCACGGTTAATAAGCTAATAAGCGCCTGGACCTTCGGAGACAACCTTAAGGACGAAATGACCCTTAAAAGTTGGGGCCCGCTACCCTTACACTATGAAACCCTATATGGTACGTATATGAACCTTAAACCCTTTTAGGGTTCCTTTCGTCCTTAAGAAAGGAAGCTTAGTCTCCGGGTCTTGCAAGAGGGTCGAGACTCCATGTCTCTCACCGAATGCTTAGGGTTGGGAGTTTAGAGTTTAAGAGCTAAGGGTTTAGGGGTTTGGCTTCGGGTTTAGGGGTTCAGGGGCTCGGGGGGTTTAGGGCTCACGGGTTTAAGGTTTTAGGGTTCAGGGGTTTAGGGTTTAGGTGTTTAGGGTTTAGGCGTTTAGGAGTTTGGGGGTTTAGGCGTTTCGGGCTTAGGAGTCTATAGGGTTTAGAGTATGGCTCTCTGGCTAACCTCAATGAACTGCCGCCGCAAGGCATGTGCTCCTGCACCGGTCGGATGTCTCGCAGCTCCTCCTGAAGACGGCAGAGGGGCAAAGGAAACCTGCATGGGGCCATGGGGGTCTCGAAAGGGTTACGGTTCAGGGGGTCGGGTAAGGGTTGAGGGGACAACAAATTCTGTGAGAGTTCGACACATGTAGCCACACGGTATATACTCAAGCCCTCAAGGGGTTCCTATGCAGTAACTCTAGGACCAAAAACCGATACTGTTTTCTACGGTTTTGGGCACAGGTCCCCTTAGGGTATGGGGTTTGAGATTGGTCTCGACAAGGGCTTCTTGATTGAAGGGTCCGGGAGAGGGTCCATGGGGGCTCTCTAAGGATTTTGGGCTTCGGGGTTCAGCGTATAAACCCAGGTGAGGGCTTCGGATTCAGCAAACTCGAGACCTCAAAAGCGTGCGATGAACGGATCCCCGACCGACAGAACCGCCAAAACCCGCCGGTGAGCCAACCGTAAACACCAGTCACTAGACCCCGTGCCCTCGACCTTCCATGTAAGCCCTTATTGACTAAACCCAAGCCCTTGACCCTCAATCAGAAACGCAAAAGAACGGATACATTTGCGAGGAGGTGCTGTGAAAGCCTTTGAAAAGTATTAGTAGGTAAGATCCTTTTCAGCCCAATAAGAGCAAACATACAATTTCCCAGATTTCAGCTGTTTTGCCGAGGATTTGGGCTCACTCTCCTGAAAGTAGCCCTGGCTTTTCAAGGACCTGACTCCGAGCAAGTATACGAGCCGTCCCTTTAGGCTCCATGTGCCCATATAGTAGGTACTTAGGCTTTAAGGCACCTATAATTTATATAGGGACCCTTGTAATTCAGGCCTAAGTACCCACTATATGGGTGCATGGAGCCCTTGGGGTCGCTATCATTTGACTGCATCCTAAACTCCCAACGCCTGCGGCCTACGGTCTAATGACCCACGACGGTCGTTGCAGAAAAGCGTCTGTGCTCCATATGCTTCGCTTGTAGATCTGGCATCGCACCAAGACCATCCAGGCCCTTAGCTCACCACCGCGGCGGAGACAGCAGCAAGTGCCATCGTAGGATCGGGGCTGCTGTCATTGCTACCGTTGCTGGTGTAGTGCTGCATTGCCGTTGCCCATTCCGCCGATGGTTGTGGTCTGGAGGGCATGTGATGGTTCTGAGGCACTCTGGCGCCGGTGCTTACCCGCTGCTACTGCCACTGCTTTTGCTGCTGCCGCTCCTCCTCCTCGTCCTGGCTTCTGCTAGTACTTGTGCTGCTGGTACTTGCAGCAGAAGGAGACGCAGTAGTAGCCCGACTCAGTGACAGCAACAGTGGCAACGACAGCGACAAGGGAACCAGCACTAGGAGCAGCACCATCACTCCAACACTCAACAGCATCAACAATAACTACAACAGCAACAACAACAACAGCAACAACAACAACAGCAACAACAATACCACCACCACCACCACCACCACCACCACCACCACCACCACCACCCCCACCACCCCCACCACCCCCACCACCCCCACCACCCCCACCACCCCCACCACCCCACCACCACCCACCACCACCACCACCCACCACCACCACCCACCACCACCACCCACCACCACCACCCACCACCACCACCCACCACCACCACCCACCACCACCACCACCACCACCACCACCACCCACCACCACCCACCACCACCACCACCACCACCACCACCACCACCCCCACCACCACCACCCCCCACCCCCACCCCCCACACCACCACCACCACCACCACCACCACCACCACCACACCACCACCACCACCACCACCACCACCACCACCACCACCACCACCACCACCACCACCACCACCACCACCACCACCACCACCACCACCACCACCACCACCACCACCAAAAGCAAAAACAACAACAGCAGCAACAATCAAAAACAACCAACCACAGTAACAACACCAACACCAGCACCAACACCAACACCACCAACAACTACACCTCGACCAGCAGCAGCAACAGAAGCAGCATGCCGTGTGTTTCGTAATCATACTCATACACCAATCGTAGTACTAATGTTCAACTAATACTAAAACTACACTAATACAAAGACAAATACTAATACTATCGCGAATACTAGAACTAATATTAATTCGAAGACAGATAACAATGCTTTTGCTAAAACTAATTTACTCATACTATTACTACTGCTGTTCTGCACCGGCTTTGGTCGTAGATTGAGGTTGAAGCTTCGGCCTCGAAAAGCTCATGGTTCAGAGTTATCGGACTATGGGTCAGGCCGTCGTTCAGGTTTTTGGATTAGGAGTGTGGGATTTAAGGCTGCTGCACTTCTCAGTTGTCCAGGACTTGGGATGCGAGCTCGGGGTGATTGACTCTGTAGCTGGGACTAAAGCGTGCTCAAGTCATACTCAAACTGTTTAGGGTTTAGGGGCTTTAGGGTTTAGGATGTAGGGGTTTGGGGTTTAGGGTGTTCAGGGTTTAGGATATAGCGGCTTGGGGTCTAGGGCTTTCAGGGCTCAGGGTTTAGAGTTTAGGGTTTAAGGATTAGGGTTCAAGATTTCAAGGGAAGCTCGCAAGCCTGAAGTAGGCCAAGAATCAGGCAACCAACCAGCATCGTCATGCATGCCAGAGCGAACCTGACTTGGCGAACCCTGGAAGTAATCGTTATAATAGCAACCCTGGACCCCTAGATGCATGAACCTTAAACCTGGTCGGGAACCCTACGCCCTGAAGCCCATAAACATAAACCCTCAACCCTTATGGCATCCCTCAAAGCAAGCCTTTCTCTGCAGCCCTATCCAGGTAGATAAGCCCAAGGTTTCTTAGTCAGGTTCCTACATTAATATACTACCCTTCTAAATTCCTTATAGTAACCCTTATAAACCCTTTTACCTTTTAAAGGAACCCTAAGCCCTAAAACCCTATAACCTACATAGGTCCCCTGCAATGGAGACTCCCCAAGGGTCCAAGTACACAATAATCATATACTTTCCAAAATCTTTCCCTTCATAACTACTATCCTAAAACCAAGTACCTAACTATTGGGTCCTTTGGACCAATGGAGACTGTGGGAAGCCTCTGGTCGGCTCGAGAGTTCCGAGCTTTGTAGGGGGAATTCCGAAAATTAAGGGTACCTTTTCTCGGGGTCCTTATATCAAGGATCCTACTATTTACCTAGGGGCTCATACCCTACCCTTTTTTAGGGCGCCTACTTTTTAAGATAACAGATCCTAACCATAAAACTAAGTATTCCAAAAAAGGGGTAGGGTATGCGCCTCCAGGTAAAGTACTATATTAGGGTCCCCTATTCTCGGAAACTCCCATATCATCTTCCGGCTCGTTTGGGGTCAGGATTTGTGCTCCATTGACCCTACCTACAGTCTCCATTTTGGTTCCTCTTTTTTGGGTTAACCAGTTTTATGGTTAGGATCCTAAAATAGGGATTTTGATTATCCAACAAAAAGGAACAAGGGAGACTTTAGGTAAGGCTCCAAGAATACAAATACGGTTGATGATATAAATCCTGAATTACCTTAAGGACCCTAAACTATGGCAATTATGGCATATTCCAAATTGTGGGTCATGCAGGATTGATATCATCAGCCGTAGTACCGACCTTGGGGTCTAAAGTCTACAAATACTACCTACTTTGGGCTTTTCGGGGCCCCTCGGGGTAAGGAAACCCACACGCGCAGGGCTGCCCACAGATCCGAGACCCTAGATTTGGACCTAGTCTATGGTTTCGGATCCTCCAAAGAACCCTAAGGATCCACGCGCTCAAATGGTATCTACATTGCCCTCAAAGTAGTCCGTATACACGTGACAAGGGGCCAAAGTGTATACTATTTGGGTACATGGACCATTAGGGTAATGTACGTTTTTTTGTTGCATGGTGACGCCCTGCGCAAGGAGCTCTAACTTCCCCGCTTGTCAATACCCTAAACCCGAAACCGCTTAGGGCCTTTAGGGTTTAGGATCTGGGACTAGGGTTTTGACGTTGGGGCCAATTACTTGAATTTTGCAAGAATCATAGGGCTTTAGGGTTCAGGGCTTCAGGTTTTCAGGTTTAGGGATTTGGGGTTTCGGGTGTTTAGGGTTTAGGATGGTTTAGGATATAGGGGTTTGGGGTTTAGGGCTTATAGGGTTTAGGGTTTCCGCGCTTCAGGGTTTACGCTTTATTGTACGGCGTTAAGGTTGAGGGCTTTAGGCTTCGGGGCTGAGAGCCGTTGGGTTTGGGGCTTCTGGGTTTCAGGGTTTAGAGTCTGGGAGAATCCAATATGCCAAGGTGCAAGAGCTCTTGGATGCCGGAATTCCCAGCAGTGCCTGGGACCGCATGGTACCTGAGGGATCGAAGCCTACGAGCAGAAACCTGAAAGTTGGACCCTAAACCCTAAGCCCCAGAACCAAAAACCCAAAACCCTGAAGGCATTTCTGTAACCCTAAAGCCCTATATTGAACCCTAAACTCTAAACCCTGAAGCCTGGAATCCCTAAACCACCTAAACCCATCGTCATTCTCCTAAGATGAAACTGCAGGAAACTCCCAGACGAATCCGTCTCGACCCCCCTGTTCCAACCTTTCCTGAGCTCAGGGTGGGCAAATAGAAGAGTATACAACGGTTGGTGTTATGAATCCTGCACTACCCGTAACAAGGAATATGCCATTCCCTTTTTAGAATTAGAAACTTACGAGCTGATACTGATGGGTATCAAATGTCAATTGTAAATCATTCTGAGACGAAAAACTTGCAGGGCGGCAAAAGGCGGTTGCCGCCAGCCATGGCCCACGTGGGGCCGTGTCTCGCGTACTTCACGTCGAAGCCGATTGATCGAAGTGCATCCACCAGACATGTGTCGCGAAATTTGGTATGCCGTTTGTATTCTGTTGTCTGTCAGATCTTCGTGTAGATTTAATATGGACGAGTTACAGTCGTCAGCTGGCAAAGGGCCAAGGGCCAAGGCATGGACGGTCTTGTCTTAGCCGACGTCAGGCCGCGGACCGGCTCAGACATGAGGTTCTGCCACAGAATCTGATCGGACCTATGACAGCGTCTGAGCATAACACAGCATCATCACATATTCTTGTGTCCATGCACAGTCTAGGACTGCTCATGACTGTACGACCTCTGTACTTCATGATTGCCATGGGATGGCCTTCGGAGCAGTTGCATGTGCTCAGCCGTATTATAGCACATACGTACCGACATATCCCACCTTGACGTACCCTTGACGATCGTCGTCTTCAGATGTGGCGGGCCCTTTGTCCTGTCGAGGATGATGTAAGACCGAGGCAAACAACGATGAGTATATGCTGCTGTTCTTCTGATTGCATACTCCGGCAGTGCCATGTGTCCAGTACTGGGAAATACGCAATTCTGCAGGATGATGTTGTCGCCTTCAGGCTATTGCATGTACAGGACGGCATACTGGCATAGAGATGATAATGCCAATACTTGCGGAGACCGAGTGGCACCACGAGGGAGTGTCGCTAGATTTGCGACCAATGTGTGCGAAGCCATTCCCTTGGAATCTGCAGGTCATAGATACATGCATGGTAGCAGCTCACATGCTTGTATCATAGATGCATCATGGGAGCATTTTCGATCAACGGCAGTATCTATCAGCCCGGTCCGTATGAAATTTTCGTGCATCTCCTGTGAACCACTGACAAGCCTGTGGGATCCAGGGCGCGCCCAGCTCCCATCTTGAAGCGAGTCGGCCCCGTGGCCAGTTCATAAAGAACCAAACCCTTCTTGCATCACCGAAGGTTGCATTACCAGGGCGTAAGAGGGGTAGTGCTTCGGCGTAGGGTGTTGTTAAGTAGATGAAGAGCCAGATGTAGACGTTGCCAACTCGTTGTGGAGTCGGGTGTTCGCAAGGGATGGATGCCTTAGGATTCAGCATGCAGTGGGCGTCGCAGTTTCTGCAGAGCTAACTTGAATACGATTACATGTTCACATCCATTGATGTAGGCCGAGTTCTGGGCGGTACTACTGGAGGACGATGCCGTGACACCTTTGCCACCATCAAACTCGTCCAGGTGTGTGATCTTGTACTCGTGCTTTCGATGATTGATTTGTATCAGCATGGTACCATCCTCCAGCACACGGAGACCCATGAAATGGCGGTTGACGTAGAGCGTAGAGCAAGTAGACGCCACAAGAAAAGTTTTGCCGATAATGCGGGACGACGTGATGCCTTAACGATTGTAGCAATGGATACACTGTTGAAGTTAACAATGAACCAAAATAGTACGGCGCCCTGATAACGAGGAAACGAACCCTTTTGAAAAGGAAAACGTGTCTGTCCAGAGCATAAAGCATACAGTACCTGGAGAAGGCCAAAGGTTACCTGCACGTTTCCTAAGCCATGAATGAATACGACCCTAAGCTCAATACCACAACATTTCGCAGTTGGATAAGAAGACCTCCCAAATTGCCGGGTATGTCGTTCTCACTGGGGATTGAAACTTTGTGGCTCTGGGCTTCATGGTTGCGGGGAAAACGTGGTCGAGGGCAGTACTTCGAGCCCGAACATTCCCAAATCACCCCTGCCTCCTCAGCACAGTCGCTGGGAATCAAAATAGCCCCAAAAAGCCTTATATCCCTCAGATCGTAGATACTTAGGCCTTGAAGTACCTATATAGGGACTACTTTGTGGCTTAAGTATCTACTATAAAGGTACATGGAGCCTTTGGGTATGGCATGGTCTTTCGGCGGAAAAGCCTTGATGCTCTGCCCCAAAGCCTTGAACTACACCCCAAATTGCACAAACAACTTCCAAACACGAACGGCCTTCATTTTTTGCCTTCTTGGGTTTAGGGATTATTGTCAAATGTTTGCACTTTAGCAGGAGTTTGCATTAAGGGGACCCTTGGGGATGTAGACCCTGTCAATAAGTATAAGGTCCCTTGTAAGAAAGCCAGAAAAAGGGTTCCCTTTAAGGGATCTCCCTAATACTACCTGGGATTTAGGATAGCATTGCCGGGGACCTGTCCCCCCCAAGTAGAAAGCTGCCTGCATTTAAAGCTAATCCAGAGGGTCCGAGTACAATAGTAGTAGGCCGAAAGGGGCCCTAGGCATTGCTATGGGGGATACTTCCCCAAATCATAATAGTAGTTCCTTATATAGAGACGCTACAGTCTACTCTAGGCATTTTGGTCCCTTTGGGATGGTTGCGGGTCCCAAATTCCATACTCGCTGTAACCATACTATTTGGGCATTTGGACCCTCCGGGCAAGGCGTACTCCATACTTCTGTCGATATCTAGTACAGGGCCTTAACAAGTGGAATTCGGGCATTGGGATACCTCCATAGCCTGCGGCTATTAAGCCTAGTTAGGTATGCTTGTTTCATGGCTGCCTCGGGCTTTTCGACAATCCGCAAGCCCACCCATTTCGGATGTGCACTAGTTTAGGCTTCAGGGTTTAGGCTTTAAGTGCCTAGGCTTGCAGTTCTCATTCCAGACCCTTAAAAACCCTGCAGCCGAGTTCCCAAATAGTCGTCTATGGCGGCATACTAATATATCGCAGGTTAAAAGGCATAGCCTCGAAAGGCAATCAATGAACCAGAAGCCCTAGAGCCACATCCCATGCCCCAAACTCTACCTTAACTACCTAAACTCAAAAACACAGCCGCTGCCCCGCGCTCTAAACCCCCATGCGCCCTCCAAAATAAACCTAGCAACTACTATAGGGGCCTTAATAATCCTTTTAGAATAGCGTTATGAGGCCCATTAAACTATAATTATAAGAAGGAACCACCCAAAAGAATTAGTATAGGTATTTATTCAGGCCCTTCATTCAGAACCCTACTATTCTAGTAAGGAACCCCACTGCAAAAGTCTAACCTCTTCCGCGTGGCAGGCCAAAAACGATGCCGCCGAGGATGAGCAGTGCAAAGGCCGATGCGCTGAGGAGCCTCTGCTTAAAGGCTCATGGGACTTAGTAAGTAAGGTTATAAGTAGGTTATAATTAGGATAACCCCACTTAAGGGACTTATAACCCCATTTATAACCTACTTACTAAGTCCCATGATCCTGCAAGTGGGGATGCTTTCGACTTTAGGGGTTCAGGGTTTAGGGGTTTAGGGGTTCAGGGGATTAGGGTTTAGCGTTTACGGTTTCGGGGTTTAGGGTTCAGGGATTTGTTTGGGTTCAGGGGTTCAGGGGTTTAGGGTTTAGGGGTTTACGGGTTTAGGGCTTAAGGCTTGTATAGGGTATATGTGTCAGGGCTCACGGCCTACCTTTAACTACCAAAGTTTATAGAGGCCCTACAAAAAGTAGGTTGCATGGGCCTTGCAATGTCTACAGGATTACACTTCTTTGATACAGTTTGATTGTGGTCTCTCTGAACTAGGGAAGTTCAGTTGCACCTGACTCCAACACATTCGACCGTCGAAGCGAACAGAGCAGCAAAACGTCATCCGGAATCCTTACGAATAAGGCCTAGTCATTAGTCAACAACCTACACCCCACCATTAGCCCTGTATACTTGGAGGTTCATGCGGAGTTATAAGGTGGGGTTATAAGGTGGGGTAACAATAAAAAAAGCCATAATGGGGGACTTATAACTCCACTTATAACTACCCATGAACCCCCAAGTAAGCCCCTAAAGTCTAAACTCTAAACCCAAAGCCCCTAAACTCTGAACCTTAATTCCTCAACCCAAGGCCCCTAAAGTGTCAACCCTAAACCCTAAACCATGAACCCTAAACCCGACGCCCAAAACCTTCAATCCTAAGCCCCTAAACCCCTAAACCCCTAACCCTAAGCCCCTCAAGTCTCGGCGCACCTGAAACTCAGTGGAAGTCGGAGATCGCTCTCCGTGCCAGGAGTCCGAGATGCCCTGGCAAGGTCTTGCGGGAAAATCTGTAGGGAACGAGGTTGTAGGGTTCCTTTAAAGGGATCCTTAAACGGATGCTATAAGGGATCGGAAATATTATGAGTGGTTGTCAAAATTATGGTCCCTTTTTGGATCCCTATTATCATACGGCACCTAATATTTAGGGTACCTAAAAAGGGGCCATAATTTTGACAACCGGCCAATATTAATATGTATGTAGGGCTGTAATATAGGGGCCTCAATAAGTATTCTTGGGTTCCTTTACAGGGATCCTTAAAGGGTTCTATAAGGGATCTATAGGGGTAATATAGGGGCCTTGATAATTTCAATAGGGCTTTGGGAGCCCATCATACTATAATTACAATAAGGAACCCCCAAGATAGTATTGGTAAATATTGAGGACCCAGATATTAACAACCATCATTTAGGATTAGACATCTCAGGATTTAGGGCTGAGGGGGCTTCACTGAAAGGCTCAGGCGTCTCGATAGCAAATTCAGGAAAACTCAAGTTTTGGTACTCGTAACCTTTTAAGGTCTCAGGGATTTAGGGATCATAACCTGCTCTGAGAAATAACCCGTCGAAGACACCTCTCACATGTATACTGTATAAGAACCCTGCGTGGAACCCAAGAGCCCGCTCACAACAGTATACTAAATCAGATGTTGTCAGTGACCCAACATATCCAGGAGCCCCAATCATTGGAATAGAAGTTTCGGACATACCATATTGAACTACTGATGATAGGGAGCCTCAAACTCCACCTGAACCCTAAACTCTAAACTATAAACCTGCCCTGCTTCTATGTTACCGCATCCATGCTCGATCTTCCCAAGATCCACCAGTCGGATCCCTATGCAAGAACACTGTAGGGTCAAGAGCTTCGAGGTTTAGAGTTCATTCAGCGCTCACGGCCATGTTGCGGGATTCAGGAGAACGGGTATTGCTTTTTGCATCCTCTAAATAGAGATACAAAGGCAGAAATACTCTGACATAGGTCCCCGCCGTGCTCTCGCACTTGCTTTGAGTAGGTCTATTCTATGAGGTGCCAAGCGGGTCCCAGTGGGTCCCACTGAGCCTAAACAACTACAGAAACAGCCTTCAGCGTCTTCGTGCGTCTGCGGCTTGTGGCCTAGCTAACCCAAATCCCTAAACCTTGAAGCCCCCAAACCATAAACCGTGAACCCTGATCCCATCTGAACCCTAAACACCAATGTACCATCTCTAGCCGCACATCTGTGGAGACTCTCAGAGGTCTTGTTGCATTCTCCGTCACCTACACGCCGCTAAGCTTGAAACTCTAAACCCCACGCCCAACCTCTGTCGTTGCAGACCCTACACTCTAGCTCACAGCGCCGACTAAGACATCCCAACGCAGCCTGACTTGTTGATCATCCATTGCCTGGCGGCTGAAGGACTCACCGAGTTTCGGCGTTTGTGATAAATGGCTCTCAAGACCAGCACGAACGTTGGTAACACATGTTCATCAAAGGATGGTAATCAACTAAAGAGGTCTCATTGCAAGGTTCGACACTTTTTTTACAACAGCCGCGCGACTCTAAACGCAAAGCAGTCGTTCTTCCAGGCCTTTTTCAAAGTTGTTGGTGCCCCGCAAAAGACCGAAAGCCATGCTCTCGGTAGTGTAATTAGGCAACAGATTGCGCTTGAGCTAAGCAGGTACTTGGGGGGTCAGGGGACTTAGTAAGTAGTATGTAAGTAGACTTATAAGTACCCTAAAAGGGACCCTAATTGGGGTTATGGTACTTATAAGTCCCTAAAATAACCAGTTACTAAGTCCCCCGACCCTCCAAGTATGCACCATACGACGAAAACTCCGAACACCGCATGTTTTCCTCTTGGAAGAGGGACATACAGACAGGTTGGGCTATGTAATTTGGGCAGCTATGTTGCGGCATACCTGCACCGCGGTGCCCTAGAACGCAGCAGGGGAGGAAGCGAAACGCAGTCTGGCAATTGCACTGGCACGTATCTCGATACCCAGTTGGATTACCTGCCCCGAAAGATTTTGCCATTGGAATTGGCGAGGTGCTGAACAAAGGCAGCAATACTTGTGACGAGCAGCAGGATTGTGTGTACGGGAGAAGTTGTTCCACATTATCACTCATATCTTCATGTCGAATTTGCAATTGAAACTTGAGACAATGCTCGGATCTGAAATCTTGACCTCGTGTATTTCTTCGGTTTAGTCTCCGGGGCCGTAGGTTTAGATTCCAGGGTTGAGGGTTTCAGGGTTCAGGATTCGCAGAGGACTGAGGGAAACAAGCCGGGAAGTGGAGATAAACATGCAAAGTTATAAAGAAGCAGACGTCTGCAAACGCTTAATCGCGAAGACACAAGTGTAGCTATGCACATGTATATGTACATGTACATGTATATGTTTGTGTATATATATATACATACAGTACGGTTTTGCACATACGTGATGACAGGCATGCATACTTCAGTGGATGTACAACAATACTTATCTCAACTAGCCGGCTCAGAAATCGCCACGGTGCGCTATACATACCGCATGCACCCAGCACCCGAAGACTTATTCCGAAAAGGCACAGAACAAAAATTACAGCGTCTGCAGTCTTTCGCCGAATGAATGCCCGGCCTTTGTCCAAAGTGTGGTGGAAAGGAGGGCGGGCGGGGCGGCAGAAGGAAAATGAAAGCTGCGACGGCTGCGGCCAGCATTGCAGGTTTCGATGTCTGCATTGGTCTCCATGCTACAGCAGCAGCAGCAGAAGCAGCAGTAACAGTAGCAGTAGAACGAATTCCCAGTAGCAGCAGCAGTAGCAGTAGCACTCGGGGAAGTAGCAGTAGTAGAGTAGCAGTTGCAGTAGAGCGCATTCCCAGTAGCAGCAGCAGTAGCAGTAGCACTAGTGGTAGTAGCAGTAGTAATGGAAATAGTGCTGTACTTGTGGTAGTTGGTGTAGTAGTAGTAATAGAAGCAGTAGTAGTAGTAGTAGTAGCAGTAGTAGGAGCAGTAGCAGTAGTAGCAGTAGTAGTAGTAGTAGTAGTAGTCGTAGTAGTAGTAGTAGTAGTAGTAGTAGTAGTAGTAGTAGTAGTAGTAGTAGTAGTAGTAGTAGTGATAGTAGCAGTAGTAGTAGTAGCAGCAGTAGTAGCAGTAGTAGCCGTAGTAGCAGTAGAAGTAGTAGTAGTAGCAGAAGTAGTTAGCAGTGGTGGTAGTACAAGTGGTCGTCGTAGTGGTAGTAGTATGAGCAGCAGCACCAGCAGCAGCAGCAGCAGTAGCAGTAGCAGTAGCAGCAGCAGCAGCAGCAGCAGCAGCAACAGAAGCGGCAAAAGTAGCAGCAGCAGTTGCAGGAGCAGTATCAGTAGCAGTAGCACTAGCAGAAGCTTTAAGACCTTGGGTCTATACTCTGGGGTTTCAGGCTTAGGGATTAACGTAGAAGCCAGAAAGTTGGAACATGATTGTCCTCATGCCATAAGGCAAAGTATAGCACAGGGGATCTCAGCACTGATCATCGTCAATCCATGTTCCGACTTTCTGGGATTCACTATAAGGTGTTGGGTCGATAAGCTCCGTGACTCACACGGTGCTGAACCGTTGTCCTCATGGTCCCGAAAGCAATCGTTAAAGTGTACGCGCAAAAAACAGTCTCGCTCCATCTACCAACAATGGGTGTCTACTGCATACATGTCCGAGTCCGAAAGGTTAAACCTTATCCACTCAGCCACTACGTCACTACGATTGAAGGTTTGGGAGTAGGGTGTGGGATTCAGGGTCGCAGGGAGTGTCATGCAGTTACTCATAGCCTATACAGTTCTACACGGCAACCTAAACCCTAGAAAGCCAAGGGCCACGTAGGAACCTCAAGACAAGGGTCTAGGGGTGGGGGCTTGGGATCGAAGAAGAACCTTAAATGACCCAACGAAGCACGAAATATTCCAAGAGCTCTGACAACTATTTGAGGTTTCATCTGGTGAGGGAACTTACGTTACAAAGTATCACAAATGTGGCTGAAGGAACCATCCTTCATTCATTCCGATGTATTGGGCCACACCGCCTTAGATGAAGCTCATTGAAATGTCAAGCCTTGCGAAGGGATGTCATGCAACCCTAGAGGAACCCTTGTAGGCCTAACAACGCCCCAAGCCCGATCCACCATCCACCCCCACCCCCCCGCCCCGCTTCAACCCCTTCCCAAGCCCAAGCGCCTGCTCCGCTTACCACTGGGTCGCTTGGGACATAACCGCCAAAAAGGCCTGCAACACAGTAGTGATTGGGTTTGAGTACCAGTGTCTCGGGTCGGGGTTCGGTTTAATTGAGGTGGCATTTGAGGTCGGGATTTGGGCGGTGCGATTCTGGGTGCATATCACCAAGCACCCGAAAACCTAAACCCCAAACCTTGTCCCCTAACACCTAAACCCTATTCTGTTGATTGTGGCTTCTCACGCAGGGCGATGTCTGATTGGGGCAATCGCTCGAAACAATTCCAAGCGCTCCTGGCAGTACTTTGGGCACCCTGGGAACCCAACACCACGGAATCAAGGAATATACCTTAAATTAATAGACGCCTTAATATTATGATTTGAAGTAAATTCCTCAATTAAGGGGTATTGGGATCTCTGTGCAGGTTCCATAGTTCAACAAGTTATATAAGGGTTTAGCGTTGACAAATTGCGAACCGCAAACCTCGAACCCTAAGGGGTCTAGGGATAGTGAACCACAAACTCTATCCGTATGGGGCTTAGGGCTTGACGTATTGCGGTTATTGAAGATAAGGGCCTTGTAATTTGAATAGGCTTGCGGAAAATAACTGTGGGCAGTCTCGCAGTGTAGACCCCTGGTGAATAAACCCCGTTTCTTTCCTGGGCCCCAAGATTGGGATCCTCATGCCGATCCCTAGTGAAGGAACCCTCAGAAGAACCCTGTAGAGGAAGCCTGTGAGGAACTCTTCAAGGACCCTTGCATAAAGGGGAGGAAACTAAGCCACATACTCTTGAATTTGAAGTGGGTCCTCCACAGGATTTAGCGGCCCAAAAAGGGGGAGGGGGTTGATGAATCAGGACACCCCCTGTCTTAAAAGGGCCATAATCGGGATTCTAATCCTAAGGCTGTTGAAGTCTTGAAGAAGGACATTTCTCAATAACACCTCATGGAATCTTGATGTCCCCAGGATTCAGCTCCGAAACTGTTTTTGGGTTGTAAGTTGTAAGGTTGAGGCCCTGAAGATTTACCTACTTGTCGGGTATCATGGGGAACTAAAGGTTGAACGGTTAACCTTTTTGGTTATATAGGGGTTATATAGGGACTATACTAGCCAAAAGAGGTTAAAGGCTCCCTACTCTACTACTAGGTTTAATGCTCTCGAAACCAAAGTCTTGAGGGACAAAGGGCACTGAGTAAGTATGCGCGTTGATATCTCCCTACGATGGAACACAGTTAGATATATGGGAGATGAAGCATGGACTCCCCCGCTTTTTCGTAGATTGGCTTACCTGGATCCCAAACCCTCCAAAATGGTAGGTTATGACCCCTTCGTCCCCAGTAGCCCAAAGGCTCCATGTACCCATATATAGTCGGTACTTAGTCCTTAAAGGGGTCCCTGTATAGGTACTGTTCTATTAAGGCCTAAGTACCTCCTTTATGGGCACATGCAGCCTTGGGGTAAGGCTCAGGACTCAGGGTTCGTGTCAGCGCGCAGCCTGCCGTGGACTCGGCGAGGACGCCCTGTACAGCTTGAGTATCCTCGCCAAGCCTCGGGACTCGTTTCAGGGTTTAAGGTTCGGGGTTAAGATTTAGGGTTTGAGGTTTAGGATTTAGGGACTCGTCCTTCGGTGTGCCGGGTGCCTAAGCGCTTCATAAGAGTTTCGGAAAGCTCTTATTAGTCGGGTCTTTACATGTATGAACCTTTTGGTACGGTCTTTCAAAAGCAGTGACGGTTGCAGCATGCTTGGTCTCCAGCTTTTCGACAGCGAGTCTGTGCCTTTTAGACTCAGACAGTGAGTCTGTGACCTGCGGCGCACTCCTCCAGCATGGTCCTCTGCGCAGCCAGCTCCCTGTTCTTGGCCTCGACCTGTCTGCTGAGATCTGCCTTCTGCTGGCCGTGCCTCTGTGCCATCTCCTCCTCCGTCTTCCTGTGCTGCAAGACAGTCTGCATGAGCATCACAGTCTCAGCATTGAGCTTGCGATTCTCAGCCCGAATCTCCAAGTGCTTCGGGGCACTGGGTCCCGGGGGCTTGGACTTGGCTGTCTCTGGACCCTCCGCCGCCGACGGCTCCGCCCCCCTCCTTTGCTGGCACAGCTGAGGGCTTCATGGGTGTCTTGTATGGGTTGTATAAGGGCTGTATTCGGGCACAAAAGACTTGTATAAGCGGGCTGAAGGTAGGGTCAATCGTTGAGAGTTTAGTGCATATCAGGATTCAAAACGCTTCAAGGGTTTAGGGGCCTTGGGCATAAGCGTTTGGAGCCTTAAAAAACCTGTGGGTTTGAGGGCTTCTTTGGAAGTGTTGTAGATTTATTTATGTGTTTCGGAGATTGAAGGTTTCTAAACCATTGATCCCTTCGGAGTTGCGATTCCGAGAAATCAGAACCTAGCATACTTCGCTACAGGTGGCTCTCCGACTGGGGCTGAGGATCTACTTGTCGGGTAGTTATCATGGGGAACTAGAGGTTAACCTCTTTGGCTATATATATATATATATATATATATATATATATGGATTTTGTAGGGACTATATACTACCCATAAAAGGTTAAAGGTTATCTACTCGACTACAAGGAGGAGGACCCCGAATGCCTGAGGTTTCGGGTTGAGGTTTGGGTTTGAAGGTAGGCTTCACTGTTGTTGGTGTTGGGGTGTATGTAGACTCAATGAAGACTGACGGCAACAAAATCAAAGAGGTCGTGATCTTCCAGGGCCCTGTATTGCACATGTTGCGGTGCTGTAGTATTGCCTCGACATGAAGGAGGAAGCTCTGGATGCTGTGAAGCAGGCAAGTTGTACACAGCACCTGCAACCCCAAACCATGCACATCTGTTATGACAGTAGGGCATGATCCTTAACAATGAAAGTATGTACTTGGTGCCACCCAGGAAGGAAGGAACATTGAAGACCAAACAAGAAGCCTTTGCGGCCCGGTAGTCAAACTAAAGCTCACTCCAAAACCAGTAATCCCCTAAACCCTAAACCTAGTAGTCCCCTAAACCCTAAACCCTTTAGGATAAGCGGACCCACACTAGAACCCGGAAGTGTACCATAAGTTCGGATTCATGGATAGATATAGCAGCCGTATAAAGACAGATTCAACGAGTGTAATGTAGGAACCTGATAAAGAAACCTTGGGCCTTTGTTAGGGTCCCTTATGTGATTCCTACTATTTTGGGCGTTCTAGGCCCAGGATTTCTCAATCAGGTTCCTACATCTTCCTACATCTAGATGAAACCTCTTCTAAACAACCCTGCAACGTCCCATTATCAGAACCCGCCAACAAGCCTTAACAGACCTATTCCACCCACGTAAATCCGTATAGCATCTCCTGAAACCCTTCTCAACTAAATTGAATCCGCAAACTTCAGGAATGCAACGTGAAGCAACAACCCTAAAAAGCAAATTCGAATCCAACTAAAACCCCAAACCCGCAACTGTTGCACCATAAACACCCGACCAGACCTTAAGCCGCAAAACCACAAGACCCCCCAAAAGCTAAGGTGCTTTACCCGAAAAAGAACAATATGAACGTACTAAGAATACTCATGACAATCTTACTTCCCAAATTTCCCAAATACCTATGGGAGAGAAAGTTCAATCTTTCCAATAAGACTACCTTACAAGAGCCCCAAAGGTTGAAACCACTAAGCAATAATAACCAAACCCTAAACCCAGAGAACCCCATACCCCTAAATTAAGGAAAATACCTGACAATATAGAAGCCTTCATATTGGGATTTAGTGCACAGTCTTTAATTAAAGGATATTGGAGTCCCCTAAACTCTATAGATCCCTGAAAGGAACCCTATAGACCCCTTGTAGATCCCTTGAAGGAACCCTCGGTATTCCTGTATTCCTTAATTAAGGGATCTCTGGGAGCTCTGGGAAGTCGCATCCGACCAGAGCGGCTTGAGGAGCACGGCCAAGAGATGCGCAGAGATCTCCGCGCTGCGGCAGGGTCCTGGTTGAAGGTCTACCAGGACCCCACAAGTACCCTTTAAGAGAGCTCCTATGGTCCTTAATAGTGGGTATTTAGGGTATATTGGAGGAGGGTCTAGGGGTTAGGGGTTTAGGTTTCAGGGTTTAGGGTTTGCGCGTCAGGGGTGTAGGTTTAGGGGTTAAGGGTTAATTTCCAGGGTTTAGGTTTTAGGCTTCGGGTTTTAGAGCGTTTAGGAATTAGGGGTGTGGGTTTCGGGGCTAGGGGCTTAGGCTTCAGGGTTTAGGGTTAAGGGGTGTAGGTTTCAGGGTGTAGGGTCAACCAGTATAGCCACGTTCTGCTAAGGCTTCGTAAGGTTCTGCACGGTCTACAAAGGTATTGAATGATGCATCCCCAGCAGCATGCATGATTCGTGGTTCTAGGGCTCGTAAAATGCGAAACCCTAAGCCCTTCGTTGAGCTGTAGCCCTGTCCGTAGGAGCATCCTGGTATTCGAGCGTGTGGCTTCTGCAGGCATTCTCTGAGAAGTTATAACAAATAAGACGAGTATGGCTTGCTCAGATGTGCTGCACTAGGTAAACCCAGCCTACCAGCCTCTATAGACGTGTAAGGGGATTAGGGAGTTGCATCGTCTATGTTGCAGATTTTCTGGCTTCCTGCTTTAGGGTTTTGCGTTCTAGAGCGTGCAGTCGGGGCTGCTGAGGGCTGTGCGTTGCTGCCCGGGAAAAGTACAGAGCCTCCAAACTACCCTCTACCGTACTAAACCCCAAACCCTGAACGCATCCCAAAGCCTTAAACTCCAACGCCTCTGAACCCTGAAAGCCTAAACTCTAAAACCTAAACTAAAGCCCACATACCCGCTGAACGAGAGCAGGTCTTATGGCTTTAGAGTCTTAGGGCCTTAGTGACTTAGGGTTTCAGGGGTTTAAGGGGGTCAGAGTTCTCCCTAAACCCTAAACCGTTTCTTCGCCTTGCATCAGCATGGCAAAAACAGTCCTCGACTGTATCGCTGCAGTGCGGCCAGCAAGAAGTTCCTGCTTGGAGGGTCCGGGGACTTCGTAACTGGTCATTACCATAACCCCAATTAGGGGCCCTTTTAGGGTGCTTATAAGTCTACTTACTAACTACTTACTAAGTCCCCCGACCCCCCAAGTACTTTTGTCGAAGAGCCCTCTTCTTTATTGCGGGCCCGGATGCTAGGATCGCTGTTATTAGCTCTTTTAATGCTTCTTGAGAAGGGGGGGTGTATTTATGAGGGCTACGCCCCAGGTACTACATGCTAGATCCGAAACCCCGATAAAACCATAACTCCTGAGGTTGGGCATCCTCATACCTAGACTCCCCCCAAACTACGCTCTTATACCCCCAATGCCCACTAGTAAGGGCCGTCAAAGGGCCCATCAGGCATCCTCATACAGGGAACTCCAGAAAGTTGGAATATGGATTAATGGTAGGATCCCCCTATAATTTACCTTAAAGGGGCTAGGAGAATGATATTCCAACTTTCTGGCTTCTACTGTAGATGCATGGTTTAGGTTTAGGATTTAGGGCTTGTGGTTCGGTAGGGGCCTGCAGCTCTGGACCATGGCTGGTTTAATAATTTCCCCAAAGGGGTCCTAAGTACTGTTAAGGGGGATACTTCCCCGAATCATCATAATAGTAACTCCAAATACGGTAACCCCACTCTACTACATAGGTGCTTTCGAACCCCTTGGGTTTTCTGTGTGTGTTTAACACAGCTTCTGGTTATTCAGGGCTTCGGGTGTTGGGTGCTAAGTAAAGGCCTTAATATGACAGGGTGTCTTTACGAGTTCCCTGACATTACTTGGGGGGTCGGGGGACATAGTAAGTAGTTAGTAAGTAGACTTATAAGTACCCTAAAAGGGACCCTAATTGGGGTTATGGTACTTATAAGTCCCTAAAATCACCAGTTACTAAGTCCCCCGACCCTCCAAGTAGATGGCTTGTTTTTCAGATTCGGGGCCCCTGTAAGTGTTACTAGTAAGCATGGGCCTTAGAGTAATCCCGAACTCCCCAGACCGCTGGGAGTTGGAGGCCTCAAAAGATGGGATAAAGGTAGGTAGGATGAAGGATCCCTTATATCAGTACTCTTATCTGGGATTACCCCACCTACTTTCATGATACCTTTTGAGGCCTCTGAGGGAGTGAGCCATGCCGAACAAGCGTCAAGCCAAAAGCCAGAAGAACAGGGACTCGGGACTAAGCCCGAACACCCAAAGCCACAAACAAAACGAATCTACCTAGACCCTGCCACAGCTTCTCAAAGTGGATTTGAACATCGGCAGCTATCGGCAGCTGACTGAAATGTCATTGCCTTCTGCTTCTTGCGGCAATGCTTGCAGGACAGGCATACGACCGCCGGCATCCGTGAGAGATCTCAAGGCCCCATCGGACCGAACGGGTGATCTCGCTTTCTGTCAGATCTGCGTAACACGGAGACTGCTTCTACGGCCGTAGTCGTGTTCAGGGACACAGTTTCAGGGTCGGCCTTTAATCATCTTGTCTTGCCTCCACTGAACAGACTAATTCAGCTTGAGTAAAGAGGTGGTACTTGCAGTTACAGGTAAGATACGCTCATTCAAGGCACGTATCGCCTTGCTTATGTCCCCAAGCCTCCAAGCTAACCCCGATCAAGGAAGATCCCTGATTGGTGAAGATGTCTCTTCAATATAGGGGTCATCATAAATGGAGTGTTGCTGCGAGTAGGGTGTGAGACTCTATCCGGATATCTCTTGGATGTTTTGGTATACTGTGTAGCTTGCCTCCTTGTAGGACTTTTGGGCCTTTTTCGGTACCAAAACCCATAAACCAGGACTACTTGGACCCTTATAAGATTCTGTCACCCAAAACCCAAAACCCACTGTGAAGGACCATAAGGGCTTTATCAAAGGGTACTTTGGGGGGGCATTGTTTCGGTGCTTCTGGTGAGAAATGGTCTGGTTTTTCGGACCTTGGGCTGCATTGCATCAGTGGGCTTCAAGGATAGCCGGTCCTCCAATCAACAGGGAAAAGGAGGGACCCTTAATGGGGACCCCTACCCTATAATGGGCTATAGAATGGGTATACAGCAGCAATATATTAAGGGTATATACCTAGGGGTCCTTATTAAGGGTTCCTCCTTCAACCCTTGGATTCAAGGGTATGGGCCTTAAAGTATAATCCCTGTATAGGTGCTTCGGGAGCAGAATTAAGGACCCTTAAACCCTAAAGCCTATGGAACCCTTATCGAACGCTTAACTTAAAGGTACCCTTAAAGGTACCCTTAAAGGCACCCTTAAGGGTACCCTTAAAGGAACCTTGGGGAGGTGGTGTTCGAGGCCTAAGCCGGACCCTGAACCTGAACCCTGAGCTGCCGGGCGCAGCTCGCACCGACTACTTGGAGGTTCATGGGACTTAGTATGTACACTTATCAGTACCTTAGCTGGGGATACAACCAATTATAAGGGCCTCGTAGGGTGTACATTACCAGAACCCTCCTTGTGCCCTCAAGTAGGGGTATCTGGCCCCAAATAATGGGCATTTAGGGTCCAATAGAGGGTAGATGGAGGGTCTAGGCAGTAGAAGCCAAAAAGTTGGAAACCCAAGAGCCTCAGTCCTTAAGAGTACTGTATAGGGAATCCCAGCACTATTTGGCCTTAATCCGGTTTCCAACTTTATGGAGTTTACTGTACTCCTTAAAGACGATGGCAGCGGATTTTTCCCGACCCTTTCCAGGGTAATTATGACTCTGAGGAACGGCCCCACAGTAGTTCGTTTTTGGGAATACCTTAGGATCCTACATTATGTAACCCAAATAGAACTACTTTGGGGCCTTTGGGTAGAGGCTCAAGAGCCCCAAAAAACGCCCCACGAACACAATAGCGTCATATTTATGGAAGTAAAGCCCCCTTTGCCTCGCCTGGCCAGGAAAACGTGGCAAGCGCGCTCGTGGCCTTGACTTGCATTGTCTTGTTTACGTGCTTCTTGGTGCTTTCGTGTGTGTATGTGTGTGTGTGTGTGTCTTCCACTGAAAGCAACTTTTTGGCAATTTGGGAAGTGCTCTTCAGACTTCGTTGCTTAGATATGCACTCGTGAGCTGATGAAACAAATCCATACCCATAGGCCCCATGGTAGTTCCTTTTTGGGATTACCTCATAGGACTCTCTCTCTCTCTCTCTCTCTCTCTATATATATATATATATGAACCCAAAAAAGGAACTACTTTGGGGCCTTTGGGTAGCGCCCAAAGTGAGGCGCGAACGACAAGCTCAAGCTCCGCAAAACAGAGTGTCACCAGGAGCACAGTCTACATCCAGCTGCCCTTGAAAGCAACAACTTCTACTATGAGAGTCTAACCTATCCCCAAAACCCTATTCTCGTTCTTAAGGCCCCTACATCACAGAAGCCCCTTCAAGTAACCTGAGCCCAATTCTGGTAACCAAGGCCTCGGTACTAGAGGCATTGCACAAAATAGGCGCGCCTCTTTAGAAAAGTCAGGGGAGAGTTGGTTAGCCTCGGCACTACATGTGCTTGTTCCAAATGCCTGGCGGGTGCTGGCAGATAGCACACATGCCGGTGGAAGGCGTAGGATTTAGTGTTGTGCATAGTGTACACAGAGACACGCAAGCACTGATCCAAATAGCACACCCTCAAGACAAAACAAAGTCTGAATAATCAGGAACTCATGCATGGCGTTCATCAGCCGTAAGGACTCCTATAGAATCCAGCTGGAAAGGATTTCGGAGCTTAGGTAGCTTGGACTGTCACGGTAGACAAAAGCCATGCAATAGCATGAAAATCTGAATCCCAGAGCCTTCGAACCTGTTGGCACTCCCAAACTCACCCAAAGGGTCCAGGTAATAGTATAGACTATACTTTGGGGGCCCAAATACCTACTAAGTAACTACTATACTAGTACTTGAACCCTTTGGGTCAGGCCTGCGACGCTCTTACAGAACCCGCTGTCTCAGACCCTCGAAGCCTGGGTGTTAAACCTGAACCTTTAGGGTTTACCCATAGGCCCCAAAGTAGTTCCTTTTTGGGATTACCTTATAGAATTCTAAATATGAGCCCCAAAAAGGAACTACTGTGGGGCCCATGGGTGGGTTTAGGGTTCCCTTTCAAGAAATCCTTCCCCAGGGGTCCAAGTACTCCTTATCATAGGACTTTAGGATACTTTAGGGCCTTTTTGTGTACACAGAAAATCCATAAACAAGGACACCTTGGACCCATTAGGGTTTCCGAACGCTCCCGGCCTTAAAATCTCCGAACTTTCAAGCGCCGCAAACCCCGAAATAGGAGTAGGATAAGCCTATAACAAAAAGGAAACCCGATTCGTGACCCTAGAACCCGTTGAGACCTAAACTCTGAAACCCAAAACCCTAAACCCTGAACCCCAAAACCTTGAAACCCCGAACTCTGAATCCCAACACCGATTTCGAAGCCCGACACAGCCCACGAAAACCCTTGGAGAACCCTCTGAACAGCTTATAAAATGGTGTAAATCGAAGAAACCCTATCTCGACCCTGCAAATCTCATCCTATAAGCCCGTGCATCAGACGTCTTCTAAAGGGCCTAGGTCCTAGGTTTCTTAAACCATTATACCTAGGCTCCTGAGGAGCCCGTTGATGGTACCCTTTTTCCTACTGCTCCTTTTAAATTAGTGGACAAAAAACACACAAAAAACAAACGGGTACGCCTCAGGAATCTAGAAACGTTTAGGTACCACGAAAGGCCCCAAAGTCCTATAATAAGAAATACTCGGACCCTTGGGGTACTAGCTACAGAGTACACCAAAGCATCCGAGAGAGCCAAAGCTACTGCATCTGGGTACATGGACTTTTAGGGTTAAACTTTAAACCCTGAAAGTACACTTTTGGAGCCCTTTAAAGGAACCCTATAGAAACCCCGATAATAGACCTCTTCAAAGGGACCTAAACCCCCAAACCAACCCTGCCCTACAACCTAAACGCTAAACCCTTTAGACCCGCTTTAAAGGAACCCTTTGATTTTTGAACCCCTATAGATCCCCTTCAAAGGAACCCCCTTTAGCTCCCCTTTGAAGGAACCCTATAAACCCCTATAGATCCCCTTCAAAGGAACCCCAAAGCCCTGCGAAATTCCACCGCGCGGCGTCGCGTCGATGCGGAGGCGCTCTGGGCCTCGGCGATGCCTCGTCGGAGGAGCTCCTGCAGTCTTGAGGGCAAAAAGGGCTTAAGGAGTTTGGGGTTTAGGGGTGTAGGGGTTTTGGGTTTTTTTTTTTTAAAGTGCAGTGACGTCCTTTCGCCCGCCTCACTCGAGGAGTGCACTAAAAGAGGATTCCACAGTTAGAAATCCTGCACCTCCATGACCTCAGACAAACACAGACTCAGCAAGTTCACTTCGCCTCTCACTGCTTGTACTTCTCTGAGCTACCGTCCCACCCATTCACTCTTCTCTATCCCGACTGCGACTACGATCACGAGAGTTCCAGTTCAACCGGTTCCGCACTGCAGGAGAGCCATCAGGTAGACCAGAAGCAAGGCTATGTGCTCCCGCAGAATCGGCTGCTGGGTGAAGAACAACAGGAGGGCCAGCAGGTAGAACTGAAGCTAGGCCATGTTCTTCCACAGAATCGGCTTCAGGGTGAGGAACAGAGCCAAGAAGATTTCCCTCAGGGACGGCAAGAGAAGCCGCAACCTCATCCACGAAGTCACTGTCATCCACAGCGACATCCTCCAGGACCACAGTACGAGGATCCGACTCAACAACAGCAAGGGAAGCCCCAGGAAGAAGTTCAGCAGCTCCGGAGCCAGCGACAGCAGTTTCACCAGGACGATGTACAGCAGCTCCAGGTAGAACAGCAGAGGCAGCTGGGGCATGTAGTACTGGTCCAACATCAGCTTGAGCAGCATGAGGACGAGGAACAGCAGCTGCAGGCAGAGCAGAAGCGACAGGTGCACTAGGACGAAGTACAGCAGCTCCAGGAAGAACAGCAGAAGCAACCAGGCCATGTAGTACTGGTCCAACATCAGCTCGAATCGCACGGGGACGAGGATCAGCAGCTCCAGGTAGAGCAGAAGCGACACTGGAGGGAACCGGAGGAGTCAGAGGTACAGGTTCACGTGACAGACTGTCCACGCGGCTATGCGGGCGAGCATTCTCAAGCAGCAAGTTTGTGCCAGGGGGAATCACCAGTGGAGGAGGACGATCAAAGCGAAGACGACGTCGACCACCTGGGGCATGGAAGCGGCCTTCACGTGGATGTCGCGGACGAGGCTCAGTGGCTGGCCAGTTACCAATGTCAGTTTCTGGTTCGGCTTGGACCAGGTAGAGAGTTTCATCGTGCTCACTGGGCCATGCTCCTCGCGGAACCTGGCGACCTTGTGCCACAAAAAGGCCACGAAGATGTACACGCCATGCTCTGCGCCTGTATCCCGCAAGCGTGTGATCAGCGACTCCAGGAAGCGCCGAGCGGACCACATCAAATGACTGAGGCAAGTCAGGGGCCAAGACAACTACCGGCGCATTGTTCCAAGACCCGCCTTGTGAGGAACTGGACCCAGAGCCGAAGTTGGCCTCATGCTGGATGGCATGCCAAATGCGTGCCTCATGCACATTCGCATTGAAGGCCTCACCATGATGAGGGAGCCGAATCCAGCGTAGCGACTCCTCCACGGCCTCTTGTAGTAGACGCTGACAATGTTGTAGGTAACGTTGTCTGTCAAGGAGACGGTGAAGCACCTCAACGACATCGACGTCCCCAGAGTGTACTTGGGTTTAGGGCTTAAGGCTTTAGCCCAAAGGGTCCAAGGTGCTGTTATGGGGAATACTGCAGGCTTTAGGGTTTAAGGGTTAAGGGTTTAGGGTTTAGGGTTGCGGGTTTAAGGAGTTTGGGGTTTAGGGGTGTAGGGGTTTTGGGTTTAGGGCTTAAGGCTTTAGCCCAAAGGGTCCAAGGTGCTGTTATGGGGAATACTGCAGGCTTTAGGGTTGAGGGTTTAAGGGTTTAGGGGGTTCAGGGTTCAGGGTTTAGGGTTTAGGGTTTTTAAGCTTTATAGGGCTTACCGCTTAGGGTTTAAGGTGTAGGGCTGAGGGTTTAAACGATCGAAAGGAAAGTTGAAGGGTTTAGGGCCTACCTAGACCCTAAATAAAATACGTCCCTTTTGGGGTTCCCTGATGTGAACTCATTATATATTCTAACAACTAACAACTCAAAAAAGGGAGGGGTTTGGGGGTTAAGGCGGGCTCTGGGGTTGTCGACCACAGCTCTAGGGCTTCAACGGGATGTTGAGAAGTGATTTCATATTATGCCTGAAAAGATTTGGCGGTTTGCGGGTGGCTTATCAGGCTTAGAATGGCTCTATACTGATTCCCGGAAATCGCAGATCTTGGAACTAGAGCTTTTTGTAGGCCTTAGGCTTGGGGCGTTAAAGTATTTTGTGGATTTTTTCTTGTACAAGGCCTTTACAGGGATTCTGCGTGGACTTGTATACGGTCTGGTATCGGGGCTTATAATTAATACATGAATTAAGGTCTTGCAGGATCTAGCCAGTAGGGTTCGCAAGAACTCTAGAATGATTCTACGATGGGTTTACAAGGTTTCAAGGCCAACAACAGATTCCACGAGAGGTTTTAGCAACTTTAAACTTGCTGCGTAAGAGCTTTAACCGCAGCAACACAGCTGCTGCTGCTGTTCTTGCTATGGGTTTTGGTCTTGCTTTTGCTTGTCGCATATCTGTTGTTCGTTTCTTGGGATATAGGTACCTCTAAACCCTAAACCCTGAACCCTAAACCCTAAATCCTAAGTACACCTGCCAGGCTCCAACTGCAGACAAAAATGCCCCAACACACTGTAGGTTGGCCACTAAGCCTGCCTGCAACTGCACCTAGCATGTTTAGGGCTCCTTAGTGTGATTTCCTTTTTTATGAAGGTCCTTGAAAAGGTGGGTTAGGTCATTTACGGGGCCATAATATAGTACCCCACATAGCAGGATCCTTATTACAAGGACCCCAAAATGAGGTACCCCCCAATTCCCGGAAACTCCCTTCAAGAGCTGCGCACCCCCTCGCTGCTTACTGAGTGCGCCTCAGTAGCCATCTGTGATGTGTCCGGCAGAGGAACCTTTCAGTTTGAGGCAGCGCTATAAACACCACAAGCCCCAAAGATGTACGTGTGTGTAAATAAATAAATAAATAAATAAATAAATATATATATATATATATGTGTACTTTTGTTTGTTTATGTATAATTCATGTATTTGTTGTTCCAACCTTGAGCTCCAAACCGTCAGCGCTAAATTCCGGTCTAAACCCACAGACCTGACGCCACACCTGTACTCCCCGGTCCTTCTCACGACAAACTTCTATATGCAACTTCTGAGGACTCTATATCTCCCACTACATATACCTAGACCCAAGAGTAGTACCTAGGAAGAGGGTGCCCTCTGGCCCAACCCAAACACCCACTCAAAACCCTATGCAACGTGCTAGGCGAGGACCCTTAATGGTGGATTCTAGTAACCCTTGAAATGCGATTCCCAAAGATTGGCGCCGAGTAGTGTGGATATCGCAGTGCAGATGTGAGCCGGTGGATGCGGATTGAGCACTCTGTAGCCGAATGCGGCCGACACCAGAGTGGCATGGTCCGCTTCAGGTCCAGGTAGCTGTGGGAGTCAGTAGATCCAGAGGGGCCACTTTGTCACGGCACACCATCAGACATCTGGCAATCAGCGGATCCCATCCCAGTCCATCATCAGCAGGATTTGGAGTCAGGTAGGATTGGAAGGCTAGGTTGGAGCAGATAGGTGCTGTGCCGAACGGGGTCGCCAGCGGATCATTCGAGCCTATGAGCTTCAGGAAGTAAGTGTTCAGCGACTTCGGCACCACCTTCAAATCAACATGGAAGAGCACTCTGCTGGTGAGCAGCTTCACTACATCGGCGGGTGTCAACTGGGTGTTCGGCTCGCCCACATAGTCCCTTGGAGCCCCGAGTCCGGGATCCACGGTTTACGGTTTAGGGTTTAAGAGTGCTCTTTCGGCCACCTCCTGGCACATAGAGCGGTGTTGACAAGGTACCTTTGGTCTGCGAAAGCTATCTAGAGGCTGAAGAGTTCAGAGTCCCTAAACCCTAAACATCCCTAAACCCTAAACGTCCCTAAACCCTAAACATCACTAAACCCTAAACCCTGAAACTTAAACCGAAAGTTTTAGAGTCTACGCCCAGTAAGTCTCCTTCATAAAGGGGCCTTCGGCTCCAGCATAGTGGGCGTTTAAGGGGGGGGTTCTTAGTTGGAGGGTCGGGGGTTTTAGTAACTATAAGGGGTTCCTTAAGGGCCCCTTGAAAGGGATCTATAGGGATTCTGTAAGGGTTTAGGGTTTAGGGTTTAGGGGACTTAGTAACTGGTTATTTTAGGGACTTATAAGTACCATAGCCCCAATTAGGGTCCGTTTTAGGGTACTTCTAAGTCTACTTGCTAACTACTTACTAAGTCCCCCGACCCCCCAAGTAAAGGGTCATGGGACTTAGTAACTAAGGCAATAATTAAGGTAACTATACTTGTAATTACTCATAACCCCCCATTAATGTACTTATAACCGACTAAGTCCCATGATCCTCCAAGTTACCAGCAAATTGAGGAACTCGGGTTGGAGGAGTTGGCCAGGTGCTGGGGTTTCGTCTGTGAGGAACATATACTATTCACGAAGCGTGGCCCCTTGATGATAGCAGTTATAAGAAGACGGATACCTTCGGTCTTACTGTTTGGTTTCTGCAAGGAGACACCTAGACATGCAAAAGGCTACTACTGGGAGACCTCCTACCCCGTTTTGGGGTATCTGCTTTTCTACACAACAGATCCTAACCATAAAACTAAGTATCCTAACAAGGGGTAGGGTATGAGCCTCTAAGTATCATGGTGTGGGCTGAGGGCGGCTTCCTCGTAGTTGGAGACAAGATGCATGTATAGGTGTTGACGGTCAGTGCCTGTAAGCGACAAACCTCGAAACCTGGACGCTAGTCGAACACGTACCCTGGCCTGAGCCCCTAAACCCTAAACCCTAAACCCTAAACCCCTAAACCCTAAACCCTAAACCCTAAACTCTAAACCCTTGTAAAGCCTTGTATACCTATCAAGCGCGCAGAACCCCGAGCCAGACCCAGTGTACAGCCAGAAAGACACTCCAACAAATAACAACAACAATGAAACAGCTTGTGGATAAAGCCTTAGAAGCTGCCCCCACCCTGTAATAGTGACTATAAGGATTATATTAGGGCCCTATTATATGCCTATTATACCACTATTACAGGGTGGGGGCAGCTTCTAGCCTAGACCGCCCAAGCCTGTCGCTCGGAGCCGACGCGGTACGCCTCCATCAGAGGGTCTCGGGGATCAGGGTTTACAGTACAGGCTGAAAAGTTGGAAACCCAGTAGCCTCAATCCTTAAGAGTAATATACAAGGAATCCCAGCACTATTTGGCCTTAATCCGGTTTCCAACTTTATGGGGTTTACTGTAATGTAGGAACCTGATTAAGAAACCCTGGGCCTATAACCCCAAAATAGTAGGATTGGAACAAGGAACCCTAATAAAGGCTCAAGGTTTCTTAATCAGGTTCCTACATCAGTACGGTTTAGGTTCTTGCGGCTTAGGGCTTTAAGGCTGAAGGTTCAGAGCTTCAGGCTGGAACCATACAACCTGTCGACAAGGACACATACACACACACACTCTCTCTCTCTCTCTCTCTCTCTCTATGTATACATATATATGTATATACATATAAACAAAATATCTATGTAGATGTATGTATACATTTTAGTACATATATACATATATCAGTCTATATGTTCTGTATAGAAATAAATGAGGCTCCTTGGAGTTGCGACGCGACTCCGTGCATTCCGCTAAGCCCTAAATAAACCCCTAAGTCCCTAAACCCTAAACCCTAAGCCCCGAAACCCCTCAACCCTAAACAGCTAAACCCCTAAACCCTAACCACTAAACCCTACACTCTGCACAGCAACCTGCCCGAGGGGTCCTAAGACCACATGGGGTTCTTATTATAATGGCGCCAATCTAGAAGTTCTCAGGAATGGCTACCTTCATGGGGGATAGCGACCCAGACCATCATAGTAATATTATCGAAACCCTAGCTTCCACTTTATGGGCACTTAGTTCGGAGTTTAGGGTTTAGGGCTTAGGGGTTTAGGGTTTAAGGGTTTAGGGTAGGACGCTTGGTGATGTATCGATAGCAGTCATGCACTTGGATCCCACTAAAACCATCTATAACCCTGCAAACCCTCAACCCGAAACTCAGCCTTAAGCCCTTCACCCTTTTCCACCGCCGAGGGTTCCAGGGGCCAGCAAGACTAGAACTTGGTTCAAAGAACCGGTCGATCTCTCTCTCTCTCTCTCTCTCTCTCTCTCTCTCTCTCTCTCTCTTATTCACGGTATGGTTTAAGGTTTGGGTTTAGGGTTTAGGGTAATAGGGCTTAGAGTTTTGCTTTTTGAGGAAAGCTATTGGAGTCTGTGGAGAAAGGAAACCCCCGGCGCCTTGGCTCTCTGCCATAGCTCCCTGGGGCCTTGCCCTGTGCTGCCAACGCAGCTGCCCATTGCGGCGAGGGCTCACCAGGACCATGGCTTGTGGAGCTTGCTCGTTTAAGGGTTGAGGGCTTAAGGTCTGATTAGGGCTGAATGTAGGTTGTTGTTTTTGTTTGGGGTCTGGGGCTAGCGTGTCTGGCCTGGAAGGCTTAGAGCTTAGTGCCAGGGCTTAAGAGGTCTGAATCTCTAAGGTTGAAGCAAAAAAATAAGTGTTGGTATGGGTTTTGAGAATCCTTGCGGAGTGTTGGTTTCAGAAGGTCTTGGGGTTTTAGGATTTAAGGCTTGCAATGACACATGGACAACTCCTTCTGATACTAAACTTCTTCCTCCGAACTCCTTCGAGTGGTAGTAGAGCCGACGGGCGGTCGACCGCGTGCTGCTGCTGGCCTCAATTCATCTCAGCCTGGCCTAAACACGTTAGGGTTTAGGGTTAAGGGTTCGGGATTTTCGGGTTTTGGGGGGGGAAGGGATTTGTACTTCTTTGAAGTGGATGACATTGGACTTAGGTTTCGGCAGTTATATAGGTTTCCGGTTTCAGCCGTAGGGTGGGGGGTTCATGGATTAAGGATCTGCAGGTCCAGGGTTGGGTGTTATACTTAAACCAAGAGAAACCTGTACCGGTTAACAGCCCGTACACCGAGCAGCCATGAACCCACAACAACAATAGTGCATAGATGTAAAATTTGTCTTCGGTTATGTTTTTGGTTTCGATTGGATGTTCTGCTGTTGGCTCTGGATTTAATGAAGCTTATAAGCAAGACACAACAAGAGTGTATAAGGCATGAACAAGGCCGCTGCAGACCAAACAAATGTAATGATCGCACAATCAAGCTTTTTTGACGTGGGCACGTGATCCTAGGCTCCCGAATTATTCATGGCTTTCGCCTTCAGGGGTTTCAAGTTCAGTGCACACCCACAAACCTTCAAGCCTGAAACCTAAGCTCCAAGCGGTGAGTCGTCCAGATACCCCAGACGCCTCAACTACCCTCACAATCATGGTAACAACTTGAATTTCAGTTCATACCAACAACAGATTATTGTTGTAGTTGTTGAATTAGGGCGTTTAAAGCTTAAGTAGAGGGGTTTATGATTTAGGGTTTTCGGGTCTAGGGCACTTCTTGAGGCAACGCACGCAAGAACTCCCAGGTTTAAGGATATCGTGCTTTGGAATTAAGGTTCCATCTTGTGCTTAGCAACCCACACATGGTTTGGAGTTAAGGGGTCCGGCTTTACTGGGGATTCTTTGACGAACAGCTGCCGTTATCAAACCGCAATAAGCCGCATGTGCCAATGGAGGCAGGGGCAAGGTACCCGAATTTGTCGCTCCAGCATCTGCCTCCGCTGTGTTCGGCTTGGAGTTTACAGGTTGCCCCAAGCAACATCTCAAAACCATAAACATTTCAAAGTTTCCATCCGTAAACCCTATCACGGCAACAGTTACGAAAAGGAATTAGACTAGGCTAGGCATCTTACGACCCTCTGATCTTCTGATCATTGGACTGCTACTGTACGCGGAAGTCAGCCACCAAACCCAACCAACACCATGACAAATTCTATCCTAAAGCTTGCATACCCCGATCGACTTCATCCTGCCTCTTTAAAACTAGGCCTCCCCCTAAATCCGTTGAGACCCGATGCCGCAGCAAAATAAGACAATCTTGCAGCCCATATGGTTTGTTGAATATACCACTAGGCAACTGCAACACCCTGCTTGATGTCCGGCAGCTGCTTTTCCATCTTGTCCACAGATCCCCAGCTGGCCCGCTGCTTGTCTCGGCGGCTTTCAAGCGAACTGGAGCATCTTCAGGATCCGCCGGAACCTTGGCTGGCGGGGCCAGAAGAAGTTCGGCGTCGATGCAGCTGCTCGGCAACAGCTTGCATGAAATGGTTGCTTTGCTAAGGATTTGCCGGAAAGTCACAATCAGGATTCGCAGCTGCTTCCGATGTTGGCCCGCTTCGGTTGCGAACTTGCACACTGCATTCACGCTGGTCCGGATTTCCTCGCTGCATGGGCCGGATCTCCGACTTGAACAGTGTGGGCGCGGAGGCGAAGACCCAGCTGGAACTGCTTAGGGTTTCGGCTCGGGTTTAGGGATTTAGGGTTTATAGGGGTTTAGGGTTGTGCCAGCTCATTGAAATCCAGAACGCCGCCCAATGCCTCCGCATTGACTGCCCAAAAGATTTCTTTGAGGCATCATCAAGCCCAAACTGTTCAGCCTAAACCCAGACCCAGACCTCTTGCACCACAAAATAAATAAAGCAGCCTACAGACACGGAGAGCTCCAGAATAGTTCGACTCTCAAGCGCTACGTTCTGTGAAATCCTGACAAAACCCTTAAGCCTCCATGCCAGCCCTGCCATGTACCCGAAATGTACCCACAGAGTAGTATAGATTTGGGCCTTAAAGTACACCCTAGATAAGTACATGGGGCCCAAGGTATATACTATTTGGGTACATGAACCATTAAACCCTAAACCCCTATCCTATACACCCCTTAAAAGAAATCCTTAGAGCACCCTTAAAAGGAACGCCCTAGAGCAACCCTATTTGGGCACATGGACCCTTATACCCTATACCCCACATAGAACCCTTAAGGGAATCCCTTAAAAGGAGTCCCCTAAAGGAACCCTGTTTTGGGTACATGGACCCTTATACCCTATACCCCCCCAGAGACTCCAATATCCCTTAATTAAAGAATATACCTTAAAATATAATAGGATCTCTAATATGATTTAAGGAATATTCCTGAATTAAGGGATATTGGAGTCTCTGGGCCATCGAACCCTGAAGGGAACCTTAAAAGGAACCCCTTTAATAAGAAATCCCTTACCCTACGGCTCCATCTGCCCATATAGTAAGATAGTAGGTACTTAGGCCTTAAGGTGCCTATAAAGGGCCCACATAGGGACCCCTTTAAGGCCTTAGAGGAACCACATTTTGGGCACATGGACCCTTATACCCTACAGAACCCTTAAAGGAATCCCTTCAAGGAATCCCCTAAAGGAATCCCTCAAAGGAACCCTATTTTGGGCACACCCTATACCATACCCCATAGAACCCTTAAAGGAACCCTTACAAAGGAACCCTTAAAAGGAACCCTGTTTAGGTACCCTATAGAACCCTTAAAGGAATCCCTAAAAGGAACCCTGCCCAGAGATCCCAATACCCCTTAATTAAGGAATATACCTTATAAATCATAATATTAAGGCCTCTATAATTTAAGGTATAATCCTTAATTAAGGGGTATTGGGATCTCTGGGTGTTTAGGGTACATGGACCCTTTGGGTTTCCAAAGCAGCAAACCGACTCGAACACTCCTCCGAAGCCTTAGCCTTCGTCAGTTTAGGGTTTAGGGTTCAATAGGGTTTAGTAGGGTTCAATGGGGTTCCGTAGGGTTTAGTAGGGCTTCATAGGGTTTAGTAGGGTTTCGTAGGGTTCAGTAGGGTTTAGTAGGGTTTAATAGGGTTCCGTAGGGTTTAGTAGGGTTTAAGGGTTTCGTCGGGTTTTATAGGGCTTAATAGGGTTTAGTAGGGTTTAATAGGGTTCCGTAAGGTTTAGTAGGGTTTAAGGGTTTCGTAGGGTTTCGTAGGGTTTAGTAAAGTGTCGTAGGGTTTAGTAGGGTTTAGAAAGCCACATCATCTGCGGCCTGAATGTTCAGAGTCCAAACCCCTACCTGTAGCCGGAAAGACCTACCTTTTTAGGGTTCCTTGTTATGGTTTCTATATAGCATTCCTTAAAAACTTAGGTGTTTTCGGCTACAGGTAAACCCTATAAACCCTAAGACTAGGGATCTTTCGGGGCGGCTGAATTACAGATCCAACAAAATTCTGACGAATACTGAAAGCCCCCCATTTATTCCATTACGAAAAACCTATATGAGCCGAGACAACCCAGAAGACCACTGTGAACACCCACGCTAACGCCCTCAAACCCTACACAAAATCCTCGGACCATACGGGGGTTTCCCAGAATAAGGGGCTTCTTTTCGGGTCCTTACAACAAGGATCCTACTATTAAGATTATCTATAGGGTACTATATCAATTACTAGAGACCCCGATTTTCGGAAACCCTCCATACCAACCCTGGTGGCACCAGTAATATCGACGGGACCGCGCCCTGGAGCAAGTGTCGGCCTGACATGGCTTTTTTCTTGTTTCTGACTTCCGGGGTCTGGGACCCTACATCCTAAACCCTCAAACCCTAAACACAAAACCCTCACCCTATATAGATCCCTTGAGACGAACCCTTATAAGATCCCTTTGAAGGAACCCTACAGATCCCTAGGAACCCCTAAACTCTCAAACCCTAAAGCCCAAAACGGAACCAGTCTAGAGACTTGGGGAGAAGGCCTTCAGGACCCTTCGGTTACCCAGGGAACCCAATACCCCTTAATTAAGGAATATATACCTTAACTCATAGAGGCCTTAATATTATGATTTAAGGCATACCCCTTAATTGAGGAATATACCTTAATTTATAGGAGCCTCAATATTATGATTTAAGGTATATTCCTTAATTAAGGGGTATTGGGATCTCTGGGTACAGGCCTTGGCACGACTCAAACACGAAGCGTGTTGAAATCTCGGATGGATGTCAGAACCCAAGGTCTGAGACTCCCACAGCCTCCCTAAACCGTTTAGGGTTTAGGGGTTTAGGGTTTAGGGTTTAGGGGTTTAGGGTTTAGGGTTTAGGGGTTTAGGGCTTAGGGTTTAGGTAAACCGTGCCAACCCCGAAACCTAAGCTTGGAAGCAATCAGCGAGAAGAACTATGGACTTCCTTTTCACAAAGGTTACTCTAAGGAACCGTTCAATAAAAAAACAACCTACTTGTCGGGTATCATGGGGAAGTAAAGGTTAACCGTTTGGGTTATCTAGGGTTATTTCGGGACTATATTACCCAAAGAAGGTTAAAGGTTCCCTACTCTGCTACTAGGCCGAAAAGCATGGCACCCCAACACCTCGGAAACCTTCGCCTCGGCCCCCGGGCCCCGAGCATTAGGATAAGACTTTGGCTTTAGGGTTTACCTTAGCCCCAAATGACCTACCTGCTTAAGGAATCAAGTTAGGGAACCCTAGAAAGGTAGGCTAGTTGGGGTCCAGGTAGGGTTTGGGGTATATTGTAGAGTGTCTCCTTGCATCCTACAGAATGATCTTCGTAGTTCTTTAAAAGCCCACATCCCGAAAGCTGTCAGAGGCCTTAACTCCAGGTGCATCCCTAATTATCATCCCTCAGCACTAGAGCCCTAAACCCCCAAAGCCCGAAATCCCAAACCTGGAATTCCGAAGCTCATGTAGACGATGCATTATTCCAAACCCATCTAGAACCGTAAACCCCCAAAGCCCGAAATCCCAAACCTGGCACATGCAGAGCTTACGTCCCATCTAGAACTCCACGAAGCAAAAAGCTGCATACGTAGAGACACATCCGACCCTGCCCAAGCCCGATACAAACCCGATGGAACTTCATCAAACCGCATAAGCCCGAAACACTACAACACAAGTCCGAAGCCCTAAACTCCCTACACTTAAGCCCCCGTAACCCAAAGCCAACGGATAGGGTTCAGGGGTACATTATGGTACATGATACACCCTACGACATCCTAAACCCTAAGCTCTAAAACCTAAACCCCAAAAGCCTAAACCCCTAATAAAACCCAAACTCCCACTGTAAGACCCTAACCTCTAAACCCTCATAAACCCAAACCCTAAGCCCTAAACCCTAAAACCCTAAACCCCAAGCCCCTAAGTCCCAAAATCCTAGACCCTAAACCCTGAACCCTAAGCCCCTAAATCCTAAACCCTGAACCCCTAAACTCCTAAATCCTAAACCTTAAATCCTAAACCCTGCCCCTGAATCCTAAACCCTGAACCCCAAACCCTTCAATCGCAAGCCCCTAAATCCTAAACCCCTAAACCCTAAAGCCTGAACTCCAAATCCCAAACCCCTAAATCCTAAACCCGAAGCCCAAAAGGGTTAAAGAGGGTTATAAGAGAACCTAAACCCTAAAAAAGGGAATAAGGGCCTACTCTGGGTCCTAGCCTAAATCCTAAACCCGAAGCCCCTCGGCAAGGCCGCAAGGGACGCGGCTTTCGCCTCTTTGCTGCTGGCATCGGCCGCGGCTTTCGCCTGATCGCTCCGGGGCGGTCTCGGGTTCCTTTAAAAGGGCCCTATAGGGATCTATAAGGGTTCCTTTAAAGGGATCTATAAGGGTTCTTTTAAAGGGATCTATAAGGGTTCCTTTAAAAGGGGGTTACCTTAGGGTTCCCATAAAGGGTTACTATAAGGGTACGTTACTATAAGGGTTCTATAAAGGGTTTAGGGTTTAGAGGTTTGGGAGTTTCCGAAAATTCGTGGTACCTTATTTTGGGGTCCTTATAATAAGGATCCTACTATTTAGGGTACTATATTAGGGTCCCTTATTTTCGGAAACTCCTATATCGAAGCCCCTGTAAAGCCTTGAACCCAAAGCGTCCAAGTAGCTAACAATCCTATACTCTCCAACATCAAAAAACTACATAACTACCATCCTAAAACCGAGTACTTAATTATTGGGTCCTTTGGACCCTTGGGGTATAGTAGGAACGCACTCTAAACAAAACCCCAAACCCTAAACCCCAAACCCTGCCACCTAAACCAACTCCGGCTGGGCCTGCTCTTCGCGATTCTTTTGCCGCGCTTGCCGCTCGAGACCTGGCGTCGATCGGCTTAAGGCGTAGGGTTGATAGTGTTTAAGGCTGAGGGTTTAGGACTTGTAGGGTTTAGGGTTTAGGGACTGCCGGTTTTGGGTTGCTAGATCTTATGTGGCTGCTTAGGGGTGCTGCTTCCTGAAATTACTTGCTTCCAAAGAATAAGATCTCTCAGGGTTTTGTTGGCCTCCCCTTGCGTCTGATTTGACCTTATTCTACGGGTTGCCGGGAGGCTGCCACACATTCGACTTTTTGAGGTTAACTTATCCCGTAAGACTGCGCAACCTCTCTAGCGACTCCCTTGGCCCCAAAAGGAAAACGGTATGCTCAATAACCCCTTGGGCTGTGTACTATAACGGAAGTGTGAACCAGTTTTTGTTCAGGGCATAATTTCTTGATGGAGGGGCCTCGGAATGTGCGATCCTCGGGTTCTGTGCGGGTTGTGTGGGGTGTTTATGGGGTTCTATACCCTCAGGCCCCAAAGTAGTTATAAAATCCTATAAGGGAATCCCAAAAAGGAACTACTATGGGGCCTCTGGGTAGGTTCTATAGGATGCTAAAAGTTGAGAGGGGGTGTGTATAGGATGTAGCAGGGGAGTCGGGCCTTTAGGGTGTATGTGTGGCTCCGGCTACCTAGTGACCCTAGTGTCCTGCAGTTAAAGGGTCAGAATAACCTTTTTTGTCGGGTTTGGCGCTGTAGATGCCTACCCCATCGCACTCTTGTTCCCAAATCCCTTAAGTGTTATATTCCGACTTGATAGAGGGACCCTTCATATGATTCAAGGCATACTCCTGAATGACCTGGCTGACGGGCTTCTCCTCTGAGTCCGGCACGATGAAGGTAACATCGCCGTCGCCGTGGTACTGGGTGGCTCAAGGCGCACGTAAATGCGCTGTGCACCCACGCTGATGAGTTGGTAGCGCCAGACATACTGGGATGCTTTTCGCAAAACGGTTGCGAGTGCCGATGTAGATCGTCTCCGGAGATCCGCCGGCACCAGCTCCATAGGTTGAGGGGCGGACCCGACCATGGCCATTACAGAGTGCTGACAAGGCACAAAGTGGGTGTTCAGATTGGGAAAACGGGATGTTAGATCCACTGAATTGAAAACTTGCTCGAGGACTTGCTCACATGTTTGGACTGTTCCACGAAAAGCCGCTTAAACACACAAAATTCCATAGTAAAGAGCCTGGATGATCTGAGCAGGTTCTTTAAACACGACACTGTGGACATTCCGTGATCTGAGCACATCAGCACCTGCTTGACAGGTTTGCAACAGTACTCGTACTTGAAGGATCATGGGACTTAGTAAGTAGGTTATAATTGGGGTTATAAGTCCCCTAAGTGGGGTTATCCTAGTTATAAGCTACTTATAACCTTACTTACTAAGTCCCATGAGCCTTTAAGTATTGTTCGTCTCCGGCAAGCCTGCACGATAAAACAGGGACTACTCTTTCAATTTCACAAGCATCCTATTACTTGTTCTATGCTTTCGCAGAGGCTACGCATGAAGTTGAAGCGATACGAAACGCAATGGTCGTTTGGTTGGGTATGGCTTCGGGGTCCATAAGATACTTACAACCCTAAGGCTCTAAGCCGATTGTCCGTGCATCCAGCACTGCAGAAACCGTTGCCGCGCGCAGTGCTGACGAAAGAACTAGTATCTATGAGCATCTTTGAATGTCGCGTGTCTTGCCCCTAAAGGATCCCGGCCCAAACTCGAGAACCCAAAACTCGAAACCTAAGCCCCAAACCCTAGAGTCGTTAATCCTTAATCCCTAAACCCTAAACCCTGAAGCCTGTCTCCCCGCCTCGGGCATAGAGATGCTCATGCGCATCCAACCTCGCCGCTGCGAACCCCTAGAGCTCTACTACTGATGCGGCTGATGGCCTGAGCGAATTTGGGTGTAAGGCACAATATCCTGTGCAACCCGTGATATTGGCCTTGTTTTTAGCCGTATATGTACTCGGTTGGTGCTTGCTAATTAATAGTAATGGTAACTTCAACGTTGGAGGACACAGAATAACGAAGTTTCCCCTTGGTTTAGGTACTTCAGGTAATGCATGAAGGCTCCGGGGCAAGCATACTCCACGGCTTTACAACTGGGTGCCCAAAGAAACACAGTTTCTGGCCGGAAGAAAATATGTATATATATATATATATATGTGTGTGATACACCTCTCTCTCTCTCTCTCTCTCTCTCTCTCTCTCTCTCTCGCTCTTCTAGGGCATAGAGCAGAAGCAAGAGTAGAGCACAGTTCTGCCTCGAGGTGATTCGGGCAGACCCTTAGGGGGGTAGGGGGAGGGGGGTAGGGGGCCTCAATACCCATAATAATGAGGACCGAAAAACCCCATTTAAAGGGTCCCTATGATTGATGTCGACCCCGGCTAGATAGCACCACTTCCCTTCAAGGAGAGTGAATTTCCGATTCCTGCTAAACCTCTTCTCAAGCGTGGCAGGGGCCAGCATTTACCGAATCCACTCATGGCAATGGAGTCCCGTGGATTTAGAGTTTAGGTTTTGGGGTTTGCACACCCCACAGAGCTGCGTTAATGCACGAAATAGCTCGATTCCAGGATCAGGTATGGACATAACGAGATGACGTGAAGCATTGATCCATCCTATGTCCACCTGCCGAACCCTAAGGGTCCATGTACCCAAATAGTATAGGCATTGGCCTTAAAGTAGTCTCTATATACGTACTCTGGGGCCAAATTATATACTATGTGGGTACACGGACCCATAGGGCAACTTATCTCTGCATTGAAGGCGAACGCTTGAATCATAGACCATCTCGTCAGCCTCCTCGGCGACTGAGCAGAAACCAGCTCCTCTCGGATACGGATTCGCTTGCTCAGGGTTTAGGGAAGGTTGCGAGTAGATTTAAGGTTTTGAACTGCGAGTTCAAACTCAAACTCAGGATATAAGGACATCTAGGGTTCATGGGGTGACATCGAGGATTCAGATTCCTTGAAGCTTTAGGTCTGTATGCTAGGCTTCCTTGAACTGACCTACTTGTCGGGTATCATGGGGAACTACAGGTTAACCCTTTTGGTTATATAGGGATTATATAGGGATTAAAAAAAAAAAAAAAGGGTTAACGGTTACCTACTCTACTACTAGGCTTACTTAGGGCGAAGCGATTCTCAGGTTGTGGGGTTTCAGCATTGCGACCCTAAACCCTAAACCGCAGAGGAGCGAGACTGTCTCGGACCCCCACAGCCCAATAGGAACTACCCCACCGGAGGTACTAACCCGCCGGCCCGCCCCCAAATCAGGAACAGACGAACCCCTCAAATCATAAGACATGCCTTCCTTCCAAATAGTTCTACCTAGACCCCCAAAATTTCAAAAAGTAGGTAAAATAATGGCCCAAAACCTATAAAAGGCTATTATACATACTGTTGGGGTCCAGGTAAAGATCACTGTTGGAATGCAATGACGGCTAAACTCCGCGTTCAATCCCAATAGATGAGCAGGGATCTCCTGTGTTGGTTCTTGAACCCAATGTGACCGGTACCCTGAATAACAGGGTTTAGGGTTTAGGGTTTAACCTACCTTTTGAGGGTTCCTTACACCTGGACCGCAACAATATGTAGAATAATAGCCTTTTGCAGGTTTTGGGCCATTATTTTAACTACTTTTGGGGGGTCTAGGTTATGATTTCGTTATATAAGTCCTTAAACATGTAGGTTCTTCGGGGTTCAGGTAGACTCTGAAATAAGCCCAAATTGTCCGAGGTACTGTTATGGGGGATACTCCCCCAAATCATAGAAGTAATTCCTAGATAATATCGAAACCCTATATACAGTAGAAGCCCAAAAGCTGGACACTTAATAGCCTCAACTGGCTTACGATACATTCTACTTCATAGGTCGCTTGGGCCCTGAAAAAAGCGGATGACAATGTGTCCCGGCATCCTAGGGCCAAAGGCCAGAACACCAAATCGCAGAACCCTTGGCCCACGAGGTGTCCCTCAACTCCAGAGCCCGAGGAAGAACATAAAACACACACACACACACATCATGGGTTCAGCCATTGTTTTTGAAGTTGGAACAGAAACTGACATGGAAAAACAAAAGCAAGATATATCTATGAAACAATAAACCCAAGCCCCAAACGATACCCCCTTTAACCATAATAAAAATATGATGGTTAATAGTTATTCTCTTGGGTTTCATATGAACAAAAGTACATTTTAATTCCTAAGGATACTCTAGCAAACTCCCAGCATCTGAACCAAACATCTGAAACATCACACATGTTCTTTCGCCCCGCAGGAAAGTGCTAGCCCGCTTCAGTCGGTGCTCAACCTGGCTTGACTCTACGGAGAGGGGAGCACAGAAACTTTATGAAACTTGGGAATTCCAAAGTTCAGGTTCCGGGTGTGGAGTGTAGGGTTCAGGAATACTGAGGTGTAGGACCTAGGACTAAGGGGTCTAGGACTACAGACTCTGGATTCGCCCCATTCATGTTGCTGGTGTGGCATCTCACCTGAATTCCCTGCGTCTGTCGGTCGCAATCAACTCGAAGGGTCCATGTTAAAGTAACCGCAATAGACTATAGAGGTACTTACGGCCAAAGTATGACTATTTGGGCACATAGGCCCTGAGGGCAATCATTAGCATAGGGCTTGGTTGCGTTTCGCAGCTCCCTACGCCCTATTTTTATCAACCGCCCTAAACCCTAAACCCTACACCCTACAGCCCTAAACCCTAAACCCCTAAAGCCATAAACCCTAAATACATCGGGACGGGGTCTGACAACTCTTACTGGCAAGGCCAACCCTGACAGTTCCTGTGGGTAGCTTTGCATCGGTGGTTCCATGATAATGATAGTGATCCATCTCTCTCCCTTCCCTGTCCGTTTGCCCAACATACAAGCACAACTAGAAACTGTCTTTACATACACACAAACATATATACTTACTTAAATATAGAAAGACACAAAGAAAGAACGAACGAAAGAAATAACTAACGAACGAGAGAGAGAGAGAGAGAGAGATAACATACGTTTAAGCAAACAACTAGTGATCCAACAGACTCGCGCATGCCTAAACAGGCACACATACATACATACATACATAAATACATACATACATACGTACATACATATGTATATGTATATGTATGTGCTTGCGTGTGTCTATATATGTATGTATGCAACACACCAGCTGTAAGTATGTGGACTTTGCGTATGGTAATCGAGAGCAGGCGAAGATGCACATTGGTCCGCCCATAGACACCAGATTCCGAGAAGGTAGCAAGGGTGAAGAGCATGCCAGATCCCAAGCACATTTTCTGGCTTTCTGCGTTGCAGAGAGTGAAGGCACTGATAGCGATTAAACGGACCCATTTTGAACATAGCTGTGCATTCCCGAGCAGTTATCTTAAACGGAAGGCGATAGTTCTACCACAGTATACCACTGTACATGTACTACATGTAGCTATGATCGATGTACTAAAATATGCTACATAGCTCCAAAGGCGCAGCATGTTCTGACACGGCCCACGGGAATTTCAGGCTTAGCCTGTGGCAAGTTGGGGATTTCCGAAAATAGGGGACCCCAATATAGTACCCTAAACAATAGGATCCTTATTATAAGGACCCCCCCCCCCAAAATAAGGTACCCCCCCCCGAATTTTCGGAAACCCCCAGTTGGGGAATCGGCAGACCAACGGAGACAGCAGAATGGCAGCTTCGGGCGCCCAGTCTCGGGAGGCCAAAAGATCCATACTTACAGCATCGAGGTGTACTTGGAGGGTCGGGGGACTTAGTAACTGGTTATTTTGGGGACTTATAAGTACCATAACCCCAATTAGGGTCCCTTTTAGGGTACTTATAAGTCTACTTACTAACTACTTACTAAGTCCCCCGACCGCCCAAGTAGGGTTTAGGGTTTATAAGGTCGATAGGGTTTATGGGGTTTATAGGGTTTAGGGTTGGGCACGGCCCCCATACAGTAACAGTCTATACTAGGGCTATCATTAAGGGCCGTATATATCTATATTATGAATATTACCCAACTGTTAATGAGTGGGGGCCGTACCCAAGTTTAGGGTAAGGTTAGAAAATGGGAGTGTTGAACCTGCCGCCGGAAAATTAGGAACCCATGGAAGCAGGCAGTGCTGTCTCGTGTGTCACAAAAGTCATTCCCCGGAAATACCTATTAAAGCAGCTCTCCGCAGTGTAGAGTTTAGGGCCTACAGTAGGTCTTACAGATTCGGGTTTAGGATTTACGGCATGGGGCTAAAATGGCCCAGGGCGTTTGGTAAGGTTACGATAGGGGCCTATAACAACTAGAATAGGGTTTGGAGTATACTCATTTAACAAGGAATCCTAACCTACTCACAATTATTCATGCTGCTATCTTAAGGTGCACCATAGCCTTCAGGAAGGCATGCTGAAGTCTCTAGGTGTGTAGTCCGCTGGGAGCTGCGCCTGGAAAGGAATCGAACCTTACTTGCAGTCTCCATTGTAGTTCGGTTAAGGAATCAGATACGGTAGGGTTATAGGATCCTGCTCATACAACTTCCCCAGGGCTCCAGTTACCCAACTAATGGGCTAAATACTGCATGGGGTACATATAATGGTTAGCTATTTTGAGTAACCGGAGCACTAGATAAACCCTCAACCCTAAACCCTAAACCCTAAACCGATAAACCCCCAAAGCAAGGAAACTACGATGGAGACGATAGGTTCTCTCCTCAGGGTATCCCTCAGGGTCCAAGTTCTCAAGAAGTAAAACGGGCGGCCCTAACAATGAGAATAGGGTTTTGAACATATTACATACTGCGATGAAGGAACCGGAAGCAAAGTATGATTAATGATTCATGCCCGTTATAATGTACTTAGCACGGCGCTGCTAGTGGGAATTGGGGTGTTTAGGGCTTAGGGTGATTTGGACCCAATAGAAGCTAAGAGTGGACTGTTCCCGAAGATTTCAATGAGTCAAGGGCACAGGGCTGCAACGTCTGGGTTCATGTTATCCGTGGGGGTCAAGCGCCTACTAGTCATGCACCCGCCAAAATACTACCCTACACCCTAAACCCTTAAACCCTAAACCCTAAACCCCTAGTCATTCGTGTTATGGTTTATTGCAGCTACCCCATTGCGTGGCACCTGGACCCTCAGGGTGATGTAGTTCGTAGTCCTCTTTGAGGACGTCGTTGTTCTGACAAGGTGTCTCGGTAGCCTGAAGTTGTGTGGTTCATACCGGCCAGAGTGTTCCAGGCTCAAATGTACCGGAATTAATGGAGGGTTTCAGGAGTATAGTAAACCCTCAACCTTAAAGCCTTACATCAAAGGTATTTCTCAGATTCTGAGAATGAAGCCAAAAGTGAGTGCGGGAAGACAGTGAAGTGCCCTGAAGACACCCTAGAAGCATAAGCCGAAAACTCAACCTTCGCAAATTCACAAAATCGGGATGTGTTTCAAGAGCCACAGTCTGCAGTATTGCGGCTTTAGGCTGTCTTTCGGGATTAGGCCATAGGGTTCTAGTCAACTGAGACGGTCAACTGTAACCCCAAATCCCAATTTCCAAAACAGCCAAGTCGTGAGCTCCAATACACACACTTTCTCCCTAACGACAGCTTAGACACCCCGTTGAAATTAGTCCCCTTTGTTCGGATAGCCTTTTGCCCATCCATGGTTCGGACCCTTAACCAGGAGCGAAGGCCACCAAGAAAAAGGACCTACGTTGTCGGATTTAGGAAAAAATGGTCAGACGAATACTACGGCAGGGGTTGGGCTCAGGCGTTGTAGTGGTTAGGGTTTACGGGTTCTGAGGTTGTGGGGCTTTAAAGCCTAGGGTGAAGAGATGCGGTTGGGGGCTGAGAGGAACGATAGCCCCAAACCCTACAACATACTAGGTCGTGGCAACGGATACAACGCATCCTACAGAAGAGGATCCTACGCCCCTGAACCCAAAGCTTGCGGGTTTTGGGTCTTAGGCGTTGACGATTGTGGGGTTTAGTAGGAGTTTCCTAAACTCCCCAAAGTAGGTCAAATAATGGCCCAATACCTGTGAAAGGCCATTATTCTGCATACTTTGGGGTTCCAGGTTAGGCTTTTAGCAGTTTGGAGGTTCAGGGTTTCAGGTTCAGGGTCCGTTTAGGGTTTAGGGTTGCAGGCCGGGTTCCGGGCTCTGGCGATGCGTATAGGGGCCGTGATGATTAGAACAATGTTTTTTTTGTGGTTTAGGGTTTAGTTTATAGGGTTTCGGGTTTAGGTGACTATGAATGTTATGAGGAAGCCCCGAAATAGAATTATAGCAGGGTTGGATGACTTCTGAACCCCTCCTAAAAGTGAAAAACTTTTTGCCTCCTTATTGTAGTTCATATAGACACGCAAAAAGTTAAAGTCCTAAGAGCCAACCAGAAGAAGGCCAAGGTCGAGTTGGCTGATGTTGGCTGTTTGTCTAGGCCTAAGAGTAACCTAGGAATAACAAGGGTGCCCCTTTTTTGGGGTTAAAGAGGGTTATAAGAGAACCTAAACCCTAAAAAAGGGAATAAGGGCCTACTCTGGGTCCTAGTTGTGGGTATGATAATTGGAAAAGACAGTTGGGAGTTTCCGAGTATATTATGCTGTAATTATAATAAGGTCACTAACTATAACTATAGTAAGGAAGCCCCGAAACAGTATTGTTAGGCCCCAAAAGTAGGGTTGGCTGTTTGTTCTGAAACTCAAACAGGCTTCCGGAGCTTCTCGGCAAAGCAAGGCTAATTCTGCAGAGGCGGAAGGCGTCGTGGGATATCGATCGCAGAGGGCTTTTACAAGCTGAAACCCTAAGACTCTGAGGACTCATATCTCTTGAGGCTTTTGGGCCTAAGACTTTCAGGACTCATATCTCTCTCAAGGCTTTTGGGCCTAAGGCTCTAAGGAGTCATATTTCTTAAGGCTTTTGGGCCTGAAGGCCACAGTTTATAGGGCTTTTGGGTTAGGGTCTGACGGTCTAGGCTTCGATGTTGTCGGAGAGCTTCAGGGATGGAGATCACACGGCTGAGCTGAACTTTCGATCTTCTCTGAGCTTAGGGCTTGGAAGGTTCGGATTCTTGAGATGTGGGCTACCTGATAGTGACTGTGTTCCGAAGGATTCAAAGTACTTCGATACGAGCGTTCTAGGTGCCAGCAACCATTCTGTTAGAGTCAGGACTGCATGCACGCCCTGTTGTGAGGTCTACTCCTGTAGCCCAAGAGAGCTGCCCCCGTTCCTGAGTAGCCCCTTGATAGTAAGGGTACCCTTTTCCTCCTATGGGATTTTAAGGGAGACCAACACGAAAAACAAACAAAAGGGTACTTATCATGATGAACGTTTTTTTAGCTCTTAAACAGGGGCTTGGGGTGTAGTTGTTGAAATATTGAAATGCGTAGCCGGATGGTGTACCAATTATTGAGGCAGCTGTGTTAGATTGGAAATCTAACACACCAGCAAAGGCTTAGTTGTCAGAGTAATTGAAGGACATGTGGCCTTAGTCACGAAGCTTGAAAAACCTACAAGCCACAGTTCTAGAACTCGTTTTGCTAGCGATTTAGGATGGTTTAGGGCTGCATGTATACGGGAAATCCCTATGGACCCGAACCCGGACATCTGAAATCCGCAATCGAGATCTCTGGCGTTGATGCCCTTCCAAGGAAATTGGTGACGATCGTGCTGGGCGGCAAAGGAAGGACAGGCTGCCCCAAGCAGGGGTTTCTATTTGGCTTTAGGGCTTATACGGTTTACGGGTTTAGGGTAGAGTGTTTAGGGGTTGAGGGTTCAGGGGTTTAGGGTTTAGGGTTTCTGTTTACATAAAGGGTCATGGGACTTAGTAACTAGGGTTATACTTAAGGTAACTATACTTATAACTTATAACCACTTATAACCCCATTCAGGTACTTATAACCTCACTTACTAGGTCCCATGATCCTCCAAGTAGGGTTTAGGGTTTATACGGTTTAGGGGTTTCGGGTAGAGGGTCCAAAAAGGTCCTAGGTACTGTTATGGGGAATTGGGGAATACTTTCCCAAATCATAATAGTCATTCCTGATATAGAAACCCTACATCCTGCCTACACCCTACTGTACAGGTACTTTGGACCCTTTGGGGGTTTAGGGGTTTAGGAGTTTTGTCTGGTTTCGGATCCAGAGCTCCATATAATTGCAAGGCGCGACTGGACGTCTCCTATTTCGGGTTGAAAAGACTGAAACGTATGGTAGCCTTATTTCTGTTTCTAGTCAGTAAGTCACGCGGTTCCTTAAGGAGGGCTTCGGCCTTGGATTTAGAAGATTATGCTTTAAGTTTAAGGCGTGGGATTTAGGGTCTGGTGCTTCAGGATTAGGTTGTTCCTGCACGTACCTACTTCCTAGCTACCCATATCGAGCCCCTATCCAACAAAACATCGAAACACCCAGCCACATCCCTAGCCACCATTATGACTTAGAAGCTGCCCCCACCCTGTAATAGTGACTATAAAGATTATATTAGGCCCTATTATATTCCAAAAATACCACTATTACAGGTTGCGGGCCCCCTCTAAATTATGACGATCCAAACCCGAAACACCCCTTTTCCCCCTTCGTAGGTCGTGGGCTCGGCCCGGGCGGGAGGGGGTGGCTTTGTTTTGTTTTGGGTGCCCTTCGTTTGAAAACGTGCCCTTTCGTCTCTCTCGTTGTTCTCTCCTCTCTCGCCTCTCCCTGTTTTATTTTGTCATTTGCATGACACAGGTGCAGAAGGCAGCTGCGCTCTCGCATGGTAGTTGCTGCGAGTTTTTTGGTGTTCTTTCATTGCGGGATTCTTGGAGGAATCGACGCGTGTGCGATGAGGTGCTGCTTGGTAATTTCGGTTTTTTGCGGTTTGTGTTCGGATGTAGTGCGACTCGTGCATGGCCTCTCCAGGGCGGCTCGAGCGGTGTGAAAGGTTGTAGTGTTTTTTTTGGTCTGTTGCTAGCCTGTAGGCCATGGATGACGCACAGAAACGTGTCAATGCAGTCTTCCGAGTTTTCCTCGAAGACTTGGAAGAGGATGCATACTTGAGGCAGAGTTCTAAGTATGACGATGGGGTGTCACCAGGGTCTGTCAGCCCCCGCAGCTCAGCTGGGACTCGCTCTTTCTGCGCTAACTCCCCGCGAACTACAGTCTCGAGGTCCCGATCCCCTTTGCCGCGTAATAGGCTGCGCTACAACGTGGGCGAGGATGACTTTGATGCCAGAGTAACTCGTGCTCTGCAACCTAAGCTGCTAGCGCTCGGGCAAGAGCTTCGCTTGGAGTTCCAAGGGATGCTTCGGAGTGCCTTGGCTGAGGCTTGTGGCACTCTGTCCCAGCCAAAGTCCGTAGGGCCAGCTCTGTCAGCTCCAGCATGCGATGGCGCCCCCGCTGGCCCAAGTGCTGGTGAGAGCGAAGCTCGGGAAGTTCATGACTTGCAGGTCTTGAAACTGGATAGTGAGATTTTGAAGGCCCTTGATAACTTCTCATCGAAGATCAGCAGCTTGCCTCCGGCCCCTCGTGCGAATGTGACGGCAGTGTTTCACCCCAGCCCACCGGTGAAGAGCTCCCAGGAACTTAATAGCAGGGTCTCGGCGCTTGGCGTTGTGATCCAGGGTGCTCTAGGCGTCCAGCTTGGAGGAAAATACCCTTATGGTGTGGTCGGAGGCCAAAAGGGCCAACCCAGTGTGACAATCCATTTAACTGCTTCGACCAAGGTGACAGCGCAAGTCCACAGTCGCTTGTGCCAAGTTGTATTCAAAGGCCGCAGGTCTGTATTCACTATGGAACTTATGCGAAAGGTAGTTCCGTTTTTTGGGCCTGTTGTTAGCTTGATGAGTGGGGCATCTGATAGTTGAGCCCTGCATCGCTGCTGCGGAGCGCCCTGTAGGGCAGCAATTAGCAGTGAGCTCCTTTAATTATGTCGTGGCTTGCCACGTGGACGTGCATGTTGACATGCGTGCTAAACCGCTATGCTGGCGATGCAAACGGTGCTTGAGTGCTCGCTTTGTCCGCCCGGCATGCTCTGCCCAATGGATGCGCCATTATAAGTGCTGTTATAAGGTTGCTTGTCTTTGGTGCCATGTGGATTGGCCTTTCGGCTGGAAGTGTGGAGTTTGGAGTCTGATGCTTTGGAGGGCCTCATGGCCTAGCGTTGGAGCTGCCGCGTTCGTGCCTTGGGTGGCCTTTCAGGCCGTGCCTTGGATTATTATTTAGGTTTTTGTTTTTTTTTTTAGTATTTTTGTGCCTTGGGTGGCCTTTCGGCCCGTGTCTTTGAGCCTTGGGTAGCCTTTTGGCTCGTCCTTGGGATCCGTGGCTCTTGCGGTACCGCTGGTGGCCTCTCGGTTGGCATTTTCGTGCCTTGGGCGGCCTTCCGGCCCGTGCCTTGGATTAGTATTTCGGTTTTTCTCGGCCTGTACCTTTGCGCCTTGGGTAGCCTTTCGGCTCGTCCTTGGGATCCTTGGCTCTTGCGGTGCAGCTGGTGGCCTTTCGGCCCGTGCCTTGGATTATTATTTTTTTTTTTTTTGTGCCTTGGGTGGCCTCGCGGCCCGTGCTTTCGTGCCTTGGGTGGCCTTTAGGCTCGTCCTTGGGATCCTTGGCCGTTGCGGTGCAGCTGGTGGCCTTCCAGTTGGCACTTTCGTGCCTTGGGTGGCCTTTCGGCCCGTGCCTTGGAGTGTTATTTCGTTATTTATTATTATCTTTTTTTTTTTTGTCGTTTCGTGCCTTGGGTGGCCTCTCGGCCCGTGCTTTCGCGCCTTGGGTGGCCTTTCGGCAGCTGGTAGCCTCTTGGTGGGCACTTTGCCCTCTGCGCCTTGGGTAGCCTTCCTGGGATCCTTGGCCGTTGCGGTGCAGCTGGTGGCCTTCCAGTTGGCTCTTTCGTGCCTTGGGTGGCCTTTCGAGCCGTGCCTTGGAATATTCATTATTTATACTGTTTTTTTTTTTTTTTTTGTTCTGCCTTGGGTGGCCTTTTGGCCCGTATCTTTGCGCCTTGGGTAGCCTTTCGGCTCGTCCTTGGGATCCTTGGCTCTTGCGGTGCAGCTGGTGGCCTTTCGGCTCGTGTCTTGGATTATTGTTTATTTTATTTTTTTTTTTTTGTGCCTTGGGTGGCCTCGCGGCCCATGCTTTCGTGCCTTGGGTGGCCTTTCGGCTCGTCCTTGGGATCCTTGGCGCTGGCGGTGCAGCTGGTGGTCTCTCGGTTCGCAGTTTCGTGCCTTGGGTGGCCTTTCGGCCCGTGCCCTGGATTGTTTTCTCGTTATTGATTATTGTTTTTTTTATATTACTTTTTGTATTTTTTTTTTGTGCCTTGGGTGGCCCCTCGGCCCGTGCTTTTGCGCCTTGGATAGCCTCTCGGCTCTTGCGGTGCAGGTGGCGGCCTCTCGGTTGGCACTTTCGTGCCTTGAGTGGCTTTGCGGGCCGTGCCTGGGATTATTATTCTATTTTTGTTTTTATTATTTATGTATTTGTGTGTGTGTGTGCCTTGGGTAGCCTCTCGGCCCGTGCCTTCGCCTCATGTGTGAGTTTTTTTTTTTCTTTTGCCAATCCTTGGTCAGTGGCCCCTCGGCTGGCGTTGTGGCCCGTTTGTCGTGCCTCGGATAGCCTTGAAGCTCGTGCCTTGGGCTCTTGCTTTTATCGTGCCTTGGGTGGCCTGTCGGCCCGCGCTTTCGAGCCTTGTAGCTGTAGTGTGCCTGTTTATGTTTGTTGCATGTTCCATAGAGGATCTGTCGCCCAGGTTGCTTAATCTGTTGCCTTTGCTTCGCCGTTGCTTCCGCCCAAGCCCCCTTTGGTGCTGGTTGTGACTCTTGGGTTTAGGGACCATGGATGTGCCAGGCGAGCAGCACGTGAAAGTATGTATAGATGAGTTAAGCGCTGTGGCGACTGCGTGGTTGGCCCAGAATCCCAAGCAATTGGAGCTTAATGCAGCTCTCAAAGACTTCCAGGGCCTTTATGAGTTGGCGCCCCAGAATCCTGGCAACTTAGCGACAGATGGGCGCAGGCGGTTCGCACGCCTGCAGCCCCTTGCGAGCTTTGTTGCGAGCCTGAAAGGATTTCTGCATGATACATTGATACCGACTGCAAAGTCTTGCGTGCGTAAAGTGTCTCGGGTGGTCTCGCCTTATTTTGGAGGTGTGCCGCTGCACGATCATAGCGACTCGCTGCCTAGTGTGGTGAGTGAATCATTAACATTCGCAATTCTCAACCCTGGAAGAATTGGGCTCTCCACAGTTGCCGGTGAAGACATTTTGTGGTGGCGTTTGTTTCATATTTGTTCTGTGTTGGTAGAGCGAAATATCCAGATTTGTGTTTTGCCGGGGGCGAGATGGCCACCTGGTAGCACACTGCCACCTGGAATTCCCTTCAAGTGGCTGGGCGTGCAAACGTCTTCCTGGGGAGCAGTTGGGGTCCTGGTGGCTACTGAGTTGGACACGGAAGTCTCATGTATTGAACAGTTGGGGTCCTCAGTGATTTTGTGGTTACTAGTCCGCGGTAGTGACCGCACACAGGGGCCAGCTGTCATTCTGGGAGCGATCTACCCCAAGCCAGGAGGCGACCTGGAAACATGGCAGCAGATCTTGGATGAATACCAGCATCTAAAGACGTGCTACCCAGGAACTCGTATCTTGATCGCAGGGGATGCCAACATACACCTAGAGACGGTGGTCTCTCACCAGGCAGAGTGTCGTTGTGTACACTGCCGCCAGAGCTCCGTGGACAGAGAAATTGAAAGACGAATTGTTGCCGCGGGCCTCGTCTGTTACAACCCGCCTAAACCCACGCATGTAAGCGGCACAACTATTGATCTGGTGCTCGGGGCAGGTGATGCGAATGTCCCGGTCGAAGTTATCGAGGAATCTGTGGGTTTGTCTGATCATTTTTTGGTTATTGCCAGGTGCCCTGCAAGGCTCCAGGCTTCGTTTCCTACATCTGTGGGCCGAGTCATGTGGGCACTGTCGTCCGAGTGGGATACCGTTTGTGAAGATGCTAGCTCGGCTTTTGCTTTGGCTGTCTGCGTCATATCTGAAGCCCAGAATGAGATTGATGAGTTTGGCCATAACATGCCGATCAAACGCAAGCGTGCCGTTTTGGATGCGGGAGCTTGGATTCGCGAAGTTTTCATTTGTATCCTTGGCCATTGCGCAGGCTTAGTGTACGCCAGGAAAGGAGCCCAGAAAGAGCAACCTTGGACGGCAAATTTCCCACAGGTTCAAAATTTCGCTTCTTACGATGATTATAAGCATGCTGTTGCTGAATTTGATGCAGCCACGAAACGAAGATGTGTCAACAAGTTCTTGTCACTGCTGGCGTCCAACCCCAATGAAAGCAAGAGGTTCCTTTCTTCCTGGTTTAAGAAGCCCAACGATTTTCATATCCATCTTACAGATGAAGACTCCGACCAGTTGCTCAGTACACAGGAGGCTTTGTTGGAAATACAGCAGGATTTGATCGATAGAGCAGACAACGATTTCCCACAGGATCCTGGGTCGGCACAGGCGCTACGCGACACCGTGGTTGCCATTCGCCGGTTTGGTGCACCCGCCCGGGGCATTCCCGGCATCATGGTTGTCCCGACAGTCAACACTGGCACAAACACTGCACTGTATAGTTGGTCTGAGTTTGAAGCTGTTTTGGCCAACATCAAAGTCAAGAAGCAAAGCGCATATGGACCATTGGCAGCAGTGAAAGCTGCTGCTCCCGCCGCTCGTGCATTGACCTTTGCTTTAGTCAACCTGGCAAGGGTTTGCGAGCTGACTTCTTCCCTTTGGTGTGTCAGGCGTATTACGCCTTTGCGTAAGAAGGGACCTAAAGTGGTTAGGAAGATTGTAAACCTTCGGCCTATCAGCATCGCTTCGGATATTGCGACTGTCCAAGACGCTTTGTGGCTAGGTCGGTGCCAACCAGTGTTGGAAAATTTCACTGGCTGTAATCAACTTGGTGGTAAGTTTGACACAATGTCTGTGGTGTTGGCAGTTGTGCTTCATGTCCAAATCAGGCACATGCAAGACCTGAAGACATACCTGCTTTTTGCAGACCTGCAGGCTGCATATGATACAGCTGGCCACGATGCCCTATTGGCGGCTTCCTATTGCGCGGGTGTTGTAGGTGTTGAATGGAATTTGCTCTGGGATTTTATTCACATGGATTCTGCTACGGTGTCTCTCAGTGGGCTGATCTCTGATGCTGTCAAGTTTCGTGCTGGTATCCCGCAAGGTAAGCGCTTCGCTGAACATGTTTTCACTGCACTCATGAATCTTCTTCGCGAAGTGTTGACGTCGTTTTGCGTCCCTGCCATGACTATCCTGCCCCCATATGCAGCAGAAGCAGTGTCGGGCCTTTGGACGGGCCTCACGCCAGTCCCCGAGATCTGCAGATTGAGCCCTTGCTATTCTGCGCCTCAAATTGTTTTGAGATTGCGCTCGCTCCGTGATGAGGGTGTTGACCTCGCGTTCTGCAGAAGAGTAGCCATTCATGATATTGCTCGCCTTCGTGATGTCAGTGAGCGCCAGCATGTGGTGGAGCTCCTTGGTCACTCCCCACTGGGGGCCCTACTGTTTGTGGATGATGTGGTTGCTTCTTTTGCGTCTGAAGTCACTGTCTGCCATGCCGCTACGGAGGGTTTGCAGGCCTACGCTACTGCTGTTAAAGCTGAGTTCAATATGGGGCCTACGAAGACTGCTATCATGCCGTGCTTCAGTGCCCCAGATGTGCCGCTTCGCAGCATTATGTGTGAGAACTACAAGCTGTTAGGGGTCCAATTGGAGAGAGATTTTTCCTTCAAAGCCAGGGCCGATTTCATATGTCGCGCCGGGCAGGGCTTGTTCACCGAACTTAAAGGCGTGGCAGGCCAAGCAGGCTTTCCGCCGCCAGTACTCTCCATTGCTGTCATCGAGCGCATCGAGCCGGTGATGTTATATGCCGCTGAACTGTTACCTCTTGTGCCGGACATCTACGGGAAACTTAACACACTGCAAGCGTCTTGGGCTAAATCCATCCTGGCAGATAAGGCTGGTGCGGCTATTAGGGGTGTCTTGGCAGTGGCAACGGTGGGATGGAGCCTCCGGCTTGCGTCAAAGGCAAAGATCCGCGCTCTTGTCTATCTGGCCAAAATCCACCTGCTGCCTCTTGAGCATCCCGTTGCTCGTATGACAGCCCTTGCCCAGACGTTGGTGTCTGGCACATGGCTGCATGCGGTGCAGGATCTCCGAAGACAACATGGGGACTTGCCGCTATTGCAAGATTCTGGAGTTTGCAATCAGGAAGAAGTGCTTGCAGCCAGAATGGACAAATCGATCCGGAAGAGTATTTTGGCAGCTTACAAAAAGCATGTGGTGGCACCCTTTTTCATTGGTTTGGACAACAAAGAGTTCCAAACAGCCGCCGCTAAGGACCTTCCAAGCCTGGGGGTCTGCTATTCTGATTTGTGTCCCCTGCGGCTTGATCAGGGTTGGGCTGGGCTGCTTCGCGCGGCTCCGTTTAGTTTGTGGGGTGCTGTCCAACTGTGGGCCTTCGTTCGCCTCACGGGCTTGTGGCCGCTACAGCTGGTTGCAGGATCGCAGGACCTGCAAAATATTGTAGCCTTCCCTAGGTGCCCCCTGTGCCAAGCGGAGGATGCCACCGTAACGCACTGTTTGAAGTACTGCCCTGCCACCCGGCCACACTTGGAAGAAAGTGGTCTGACGGAGTGCCTGCCTGTTGGCTGCTCTGACTATGAGTTCGTCATGCTGCTTTTCCACTCCAGCACTAACACTGAGGTTGACGTCCTCAGGGTGCGCTTTGTAGGCTTTGTGGTAAGGCATACAATACTGTGCTACCTGGAGAGCCTGTGATCCTGTGCCAAAACAATGATGCGTTGCAACGACCTGTCAGTTTTCTACTGAAGGTAGCGCGCAACCCATCCACGTGCCCTCACACTCTTCTGACGAGTTTGAGCGTGTTTCCGGAACAAGCATTACAAGCAAGCAAGCATTATACCATCCCCGAGGCTCATAAAACAACCCAAATCCTTTCTTACGATGGTCCTTGCGCTCGCGAGCCTATAATGTAAGGCGCCTGAAGAGTTAGACTAGGGTGTGGGGGTATAGTAACTATTATTACCCCCCAAAAAAAACAAAAAAAAACAAATTACTATTATAATTATAAAGGCCAGATCACATCACATCACACCTCATAATATCATAGTACTCTTATAGATCCCTTATAGTGCCTTATAGACCCCTTTAAAAAGAACCCTATTATCAAATCCTAAGCCTTTGGATGCCTCACTCAGTTACCTCATATTTTTGGGGCAGCTTGACTCGGGTCGCGAGAACCGCCTTGCACCTTCTGTTGACCTCGGCAGAGGGATGTTTCGGGGTTCTACATGGGTTCAAAGAGAGTTCGAACAAGGAATTTTTGGGAACACAAGGGTCGTATTGGGGTGCTTATATAGGTTCTGCAAGGGCTCTACGAAGGTCTCTATTAGGGGTCCATAAGGTTTTACAAAGTTTCTATACAAGCTTTATGCCTGCGCAGGTTCTAAGGATTTTCGGCTTGAGGATTCCTCGACAACCACACGGGTTGTGTTGGGTTTCTGTACGGGTTGTGTCCGGGGTTCTATCCGGGTTCTAGAAAGGCTGTTTAAGGGTTCTACAATGGAGTAGAAGAAGGGCTCTATGAAATTCCTAGGTCCTAGAGAGTTCCCTGAGGGGTTTGAGGTCAATTTGGAGTTTAGTCCTCGAACTCAGGGTTTGCAGATCGAAGTTTAAGATATTGCGGCATAATTACGGACGGCCTACACGTGTCTTAGCCCTGCCCATGTCTGTGGAATCCTGGACCCTCTGTGAACCCAAAGCCCCAAAGCCTAAAAGCCAAACGCGAGTCTGAACTAAAGACCCCAAAGACTGAAGGAATGAACCCCGAAGAGCCTTACACCCTACATCTACAAAACTCTAAAACGACTGACCCTAAGCTGCCAACGCCTCACATTGCAAACCTCAAAACTCCCCCCTTCAAATAAACACTAAACAACTGAAATGCATGAACCCTGGAACCCCGAACCATGAAACTAATCAATCTTGGCATGATTGCACATCTTTTCATGCGGTTCATTCTGAGGGCGTAAGGTTTGGCGTTTTCGTGCTAGGGTTTTCCAATTTAAAACTTGTGGCTCTGGGTTTGGACAGACATACATACGTACAACCGCACACGCATGCATGTACACATACATTCATTCATGCATATGCACATACGATTCTCTATCGTTCGCGCGTGCATATCCTATGTATACATACACATACATACATACATACATGCATGCATGCATGCATGCATACATACATACATACATACGCACACATACATACATACATACATTCATACATACATACGCACATACATACATACATACATACCTACCTACCCATACATACATACATACATACATACATATGTATACACGCGAATATGTCTGTTTATCCTGCTAGTTTGATTCAACATTGATATAGGTATACATATATATATATATATACATGTATGTGTGCATGTGTGTATACATATATATACATATATACACATATACATACACACAAAGAACAACTATTTACACATATACATACTTTTACACAGTGTATATATATATATATGTATACACACACACACACATATTTAGATACTCCGAAACCGACATGACCGGGCTTCCTGGCGCAAAGCCCGGAGAACCGACACATGACCGCGGCTGGCCTCGGTGGTTTGGGATTTCGGGGATCCGAACACCGACTCCTTAACGAGTTTTAGAGATTTTAGTTGGTTTTTTGTTGTTGTTGATGGCCTGTTTGGGACTGCACGCTGATTTTGGGGTTCAGGGTGAGTTTAGGGCTACTTGGCCCAAAACTTCCGGTAGCGATACGTGCCGATGCATATCAATGAACTGAGCTTACGAGTAGTGTCTGTGTGGTCATGTATTTATATAATTGTATATATATATATATATATATATATATATATACGTATATATATATATACACATACATATATGAGTGTGTCAGCATACAGTTCAACAAGAGTGTACATATATGTATGTATATATATATATATACATACATACATACATAGATATATGCATGTATGTACATAGATGAATTCAGCATTAATCCAACGGGTGTTGTTGATGGCCTACCTCATAGCGGGTTTCTAACAGGTTACATCATGTTGGAGGGCGGGAGAAGCAGTACTAGTTCCTGGGTTTGCTTACTTACTGTAGTTAGATTGCAGTCTACCCCAAAGCCGCATTCCAAGTGTCAAGGCCCCCATGCTACATGCTTTGGACCCCACGGCAGTTCATGAACCTTCAAGTACGAGTCGTGCTGTTGGAGTCTCCCACTGTCCCCACATCCGGGGTCTCGATTTACACGTGGATTGCCAAGGACTTGGGGTCGGGATTTAGGGTCGCCGAGGACTAGACATCGCGGCTCCTTGGTCGGTCCCCATCGAATCTTCTGCAGTTGAAGAAGGAATTTGCTACAGTGGGATGCCAAACACAATCGCGCAATCAATTTGCAAAACATAGAGGTTCAGCGCTTAGATGCCTAGCGTTTGGCATGTAAGGAATAACTCGTAGGTCTTACACAGGTCTTTGGACCCTAAACCCTGAACCCTAAAGCCCCACGACACAAGCCCATGTGCCAAGATGCCGCCAAATGAAGTGCAGTCGCCTCACACAGCTTGCCGGCTCTGAACTCTTACCCTAAGGTTCTGGGTTCAGGCTTTGGGTTTGGGGCTAGGGACAAAAATTTTCAGACGTTCCGCATTACGTATGGCTTTTGGGAGGTTTTGAGCCTTAGGGTTGAAGCTTTCAAGAGTAGGTTTTTGAGGTCTACGGATTCATAGGCTCCTGAACCCTCAACCCCAAACCCCATACAGCGGAAGTCCGACAGTGGGAAACCCAATAGCCTCAATCCTTAAGAGTATATAATATATAGGGAATCCCAGCTCTATTTGGCCTTAATCCGGTTTCCAACTTTATGGGGTTTACTGTAAACCCTACCCAGAGAACGCAATACCCCTTAATTAAGGAATATACTTTAAGTTATAGAGGCCTGAATATTATGATTTAAAGGTATAATCCTCAAATAAGGGGCATTGGTTGCCTGGGTAAACCCTGAACCCCAAACCCTAAACCCTGCGGTTGCGGATTCAGGGCTGCACCTTCTCCCCCAAAGGGTCCGAAGTACCTTACACGGACCAGCAAACCCTAAACCCCATAGAACCCTTTAAGGAATCCTTATGGTACCCTTCAAGGAGCCTGTTTTCGGTACATGGAGTTTGTGGGCAATTTCAAGAGGGTGTTGGGCGGACGCCTCAGGGCTTGACAGGGTATATGACTGGTATGTAGGTGGTTGTCAAAATCATGGTCCCTTGTTGGGTCCTTCATATAATACGGCACCTCATATTTAGGGTACCCAAAAGGGGGACCCTAATTTTGACAACCACCCATGTGGGTTTCGGGCTTAGGGCTCATAGGTGTGGGAGTTGTAGGTTTCAGTTCATGTTATTTAGGGCTTGACACTCAGAGTTTTGGAGGAGCTCACATTTCCAGGTTTAGCTGGTTTTAGCTTACTGCTAAGTTAGCCCCAAGGGTCCAAGTACCTCATAATCATATACTCTCCAAAATCCTAACCTACATAACTACCATCCTAAAACCGAGTATCCATTATTGGTCCTTTGGACCCTTGGGGACAGGTCAGGTGAGGCGGATGATTTGATTAAAAATGTACATGTTTACTCCTTATTGGGGTTTAAGTACCCATAAACATGTAAAATATTACCCAACTATGACAAAGGCTGAGTTGGGGACTTAGGGAACATCCGGTGGCCTGCTGTGGCCCAGCGGTACGCACCGTGTCGGCATCAGCCTGCGTCTGCAACCCAGGGCAAACCCCAAAGGGTCCAAAGTACTGTAATGGGGGGATACTTCCCCAAATCATAATAGTAATTCCTAATATAGAAACCCGAAATTCTCCCATATAGGTACTTTGGACCATTTGGGAACGAACAACATCGAACTTTTGTTCTCGATGCCGCTAAGTAAACACGGTACCGCTTGATCGAAGGTTTTGAGGGGCGCGGCTCAGTACCTTCCAAAATCCCGTAATCAAACAGTATAGCTTGAACTGCAATATAGAACCTTCGAAAACTGAAAGTATATTCTTAGTTAAAGGAATTTAGAAGATGTGGGTTTGTTTCCTTTCCTTCACAAGCTACATTAAAGTGGCAACACACACACACAAACACACACGAAGCTAAACGCAGCCTCTCGGGTTCAGGGCCTACCTTTTTAAACTTTACCTTCTGTTGCAAGGTGCAGGGATCACTTTGGACAGAGCTTGAGCCAGGGTTCAGCCTAGAATGATGATCAAGACAATGTCTCTCTAAGTTCCCGATAGAGGATGCTCCACAAACAGCCGTAATACGAAGTAGGGACTAGGGATTGCTGTATTGCTTACTGAGGTTGTTGCACTACGGCCGTTCAGCGGCGGAACAGGAGCCTTACCTCAACGAGAAGCGCGACGATGTGGTCGTGGCCTGAAAACTGCCGCTGTTCAACGGTTCAGGGTTCAGGCCTTAGGCGGGGTTCAATGCAGAGCTGCAAGACGAGGTATTTATCCGATAAGGGTACTGAAAGCCTTCTTACTAAGTCCTCCACGCCCAAAGTGGAATTTGGGGATGAGGTATGCCTTTCAAGGGGTCCAAAGTAGTACCTACATAGTAGACTCTGGGGTTTCTGAGCATGAGGAATTACTACGGTTGATGATATAAATCCTGCATTACCTTAAGGACCCTAAACTATGGGAATTACGGTATATTCCTTATTATGGGCCATGCAGGATTTATATCATCAACCGTATTATGATTTGGGGAAGTGTTCCCCATAACATACCCTAGGACCCTTTGGGCCTTTCATGCGTGTGCACGGGCAGCAGGGGTGTTCAGCGTGTTAGGCTATGGGGTCGATAGCTCAGGTAGACACACCACGCCAATCCCCAAGGGTCCAAAGGACCCAACAATTAGGTACTCGGTTTTAGGATGGTAGGTATGCAGGTTAAGGTTTTGGAGAGTATATGATTAATTGTTTGGTACTTGGACCCTTGGGGAAATGCTTGAAGCAGCCAGACCAACACAAGACCGATTCGGAGCTGTCTCAGCTGAGTAAGCGCCGCTACCATCTGACCGTGAGCCCTAAACCTTATAAAGCCTAAAACTCTACACCCCAATCCCAAGCGGACAAGTGGTGACATGCTTGATCACAAACAACTGGGCAACTCAAAAACACCGATGAATACGGCAACAAGCTTCCGACAGATTGCGCTTTAAGAACCTGTACCTGGACCCCAGAAGCATGTAGAATAATAGCTTTTTTTGGTCTGAGGCCAAGGGCTCTGCAGTTTCTCAGGTTCTGGGGATTTCACGCTTCGGGGTCTATGGTATGTCTGAAACCTGCCTAAAGTCTCTTTGGTTAACCAGAACCTATATTATAGGATCCTTACCATAATATTTAATTTGGTTAACCAGAAAAAGGAACTAAAATGGAGACTATAGGTATAACGACAACAAAAATACTGAAACCCTCAAGCCCCTAAGCCCTGAACCGTGAAGGTCTAAAGCCCGGACATACGCAAATCATTCGCCCCACCTGACCTGGCCCCAAGCGTCCGAAGGAGCCAATAATTAGGTACTCGGTGTTAGGATCGTGGTTATGCAGGTTAGGATCCTGAGAGAGTATATGATTTCTTGGGTACTTGGAGCCTGGGGTGTGGTACAGCGCCTGCACACAATCGAACCGAATACCTTATGCTCCGTATGTACGTACAGTAGGTTATACCACATGCAGGCGTGTGTGTGTGTGCGCGTGTTTGTATACGCATGTTTCATACCCACACACACATACATACATACATACGTACGTACATACATACATATGTATATATATATATATATATGTATATATATGTGTGTATATATATGTACATATATATATATATATATATGTACTGCCAACTAAGTCTTGCTGATGTATGACTCCTGTACAAAGGTCTCACTATTTAGCAGCAACAATATCCTTGAAGGTCACCTCTGTCTCTGTAGTTAACACGTAACAAAATCAACCCAAGAAAAAAGACATGAATAAGTATAAGACAGAGTATATGCATTCATTTGCAAAGCACACCAAGAACCCTTTCTCGTTACAAAGACCCCTGTTCTTACAAAGTTCAATCCTGCCTGCGATTGCGGCCAAATGCAGCGGCGTGGCCTCAGCAGCCAAGGAGGTTGGGCTTTTAGTGACTTGGTGCGATGCTTTGAAGTAGAAGGACCCAGAGAACCCAATACCCCTTCATGCAGGATTATGCTTTAAATCATAATAGTAAAGCCTCTATAAATTAAGGTATATTCCTTAATTAAGGGGTATTGGGTTCTCTGGGGAACAGTCATCGCAGCTCGGCCCTGAACGCCATCTGCGGCGGCAATGTCAACCTGCCGAGATCAAAGGTCTTACAAGACAGCAACAAAAACCGAAAGCCCTGAGGAACAAGGGGGCAGGATCCACGTGTCGAACGTCATGCTTGTGAAGAGGTTGGTGTGCAGGATATAGTCTGGAGATTAAGAGAAACCAGATGTGTGAAATCTGACGTCGCATGAACCAATCCACGGAGACTGCTTTTGCAGACAAACCTGCCCAAAAAGCCATGCCAACTAAACGTACCATGGCAAAGCCTACCCAAACCCTTAGGGCTCCCTACTACCAATTCCTTTCAGACGTCCTTCAACAGGTAAGCTTTATAGTCATACAAGTGTTCTAACCATATATATACGTATATACATACATATATATATATATATATATATACTTATTCACGCTACATGAAGCCCTAATGTGCTTGTATAAAACATTTTGAAGGGCAGGTGCTTTCGGGCAAAGCCTACCGTCGATTGACCGGGCCTGGTATTTGTGCGGGGGGGGGGGTGTGGCAGTAGTGTTTAGGATTGAGGGTGGCGGGCGGTAGGGTAGCCTCGTACCGACAGGGTTCTATAAGAGTTCTATCAGGGTTCTTTACGGGTTCTACAAGAGTTTTGTAAGAGGTCTATAAGGGCTCTTTAAAGGTTTTGGGTTTAGGGCCTACCTGTAGTATCCATTGTAGTGTCTGTTTTTGTTTTAACCGGCTTAGGATCCTTTCAGGTAACCAAAAGAAAAGTAGGGTTTAGGGTTTAGTCCCTAAACCCTAAACCCCTAAACCCTAAATTTAGGGCCTACCTACAGTATCCATTGTAGTGCCTGCTTTTGCTTAAAAGTAGGCACATTTCCAGGAGCCTTAGCCCTGCAATCCCTGTGCAGCCTTACTTTAGGGTTTAGGGGTTTAGGGTTTAGGGGTTTAGGGGTTGAGGGTTTGGGGTTTAGGGGTTTAGGGGTTTAGGGTTTAGGGTTTAGGGGTTTAGGGTTTAGGGGTTTAGGGGTTTAGGGGTTTAGGGGCCCCTAAACCCGAGGCCGCTAAACACTGGAAAAACGTCAAAATCAAAAGCCACGAGTTTTGATCAAAAGCCACGAGTTTTGATCAAAAGTCACGAGTTTTAATCAAAAGCCACAAGTTTTGATCAAAAGCCACGAGTTTTGATCAAAAGCCACGAGATTTGATCAAAAGCCACGAGTTTTGATCAAAAGCCACGAGTTTTGATCAAAAGCCACGAGTTTTGATCAAAAACCACGAGTTTTGATCAAAAGCCACGAGTTTTGATCAAAAGGCCACGAGTTTTGATCAAAAGCCACGAGTTTTGATCAAAAGCCACGAAGCCATTAGGGTTTAAATTACTATAGGTAGAGAGGTTTAGGGGTTTAGGGTTTAGGGTTTAGGGGTTTAGGGGTTTAGGGTTTAGGGTTTAGGGGTTTAGGTGTTTAGGGTTTAGGGTTTAGGGGTTTAGGGTTTAGGGTTTAGGGGTTTAGGGGTTTAGGGTTTAGGGTTTAGGGGTTTAGGGGTTTAGGGTTTAGGGTTAAGGGTTTAGGGTTTAGGGTTTAGGGGTTTAGAGGTTTAGGGTTTAGGGGTTTGGGGGTTTAGGGTTTAGGGTTTAGGGGTTTAGGGGTTTAGGGTTTAGGGTTTAGGGTTTAGGTGAAGAGGGCTTCTTCCTAAACCCCAACCCTAGCGTCCTAGGCCTTCGCAACCCTTCAAGGGATAACTTAATAAGGTTCCTTTGGGGGAAATCTTGTTAGGGCTCCTATAAGGGATTCCTTGATGAGGTTTTTTCGGGGAAAAACTCAGGGACTCCAACCAATATCCCTTGATTAAGGAGTATATACCTTAAACCATGTCAACGGCCCCATTCTATTTTAAAGCATATTCCTTTAAAAAGGATATTAAGGGATCTCTGGGAAATACGACCTTGTCAATGGCTCCAGCACTTTGCTCCGAACCTCGGCGCGGGCAGCCAGTAAAACAGCGACCACGGAGCCATGTCCTTGTCCAAAGATGTGGTTGGGACTCTGTACCAGGACCCCCCAAAAGTAACTAAAATAATTGCCCAAAACCTATGAACAGCTCATAATTATTCTACATGCTCTTGGGATCCAGGTAAGGGCATTATAAGGAGTTAGAAGGGGTTATTAAGGCTGTATAAACTGATATACTGGGTTTAGAAGGGTTTTGGGGTCTTAGAAGGGTGCTACAGGTTTTGTTAAGGGCTGAAAAATAAGGGCTCTTTAGGTTGCCTTACGGCGTCGTCTGATAAATGCTCTAAAGCAACCAGGCGCGCATTGCAGCGGGGTTGAGAAATGTTGGCAAGTGAATGTTAATTACATGCTGCTCGATGCAGAGTGTTTGTTGTCCCTAAAACCTGAACCCAAAACCCTAAAACGTTCTGAGTGTTGGCATACTTTTGCAGGCGGAAGGAAGAGAGAGCTCGAATCCAGAAATCTAAGTACGTTCGTCTGCCAGTTTCCCGAGATGACCCATTGCATACATACCCAGAAAACCCAAAACCCGTAATTAAGGAATATACCTTAAATTGTAGGGGCCTGAATATTATGATTTTAGATATATTCCTGAATTCAGGGGTATTGGGATCTCTGGGTAGTGGGCTGTGCGAGCTACTGCTCCTCAAAGCCGATAGGGGCCCATGACCCAGTAACCTTTACAGGTCACTGGGCCTCTAGGGCTCTAACCATTTAAACAGTGCTTTTGGGTAAGTGGATGACCCGTATATCAGGGGCACTGGAGAGCTTGCTTACCGCTGGAGGCAATTGTCAACTGTTGTACAGCATCGGCAATCCGATTACAGAAAGATGCATTATAGGGAACTCCACAAAGTTGGAATATGGTTTCAGGGTAGGATACCTTGTAATTTACCATGAAGGGTTTAGGATAATCATATTCCTACTTTCTGGCTTTGACTTTATGCACTTTGGACAACTCGGCTCGGGTCCGGAGCTGCGTCTGGAGTAGTAACTGAAAGTAGGGTTGATGATATAAATCCTGCATGACCTTAAGGGCCCCAAACTATGGGGATTATAGTATATTCCTTATTATGGGTCATGCAGGATTTATATCATCAACCGTAGGGTAAGGATCTCCACACTGTAGCTCGCAGCACCACGCACAGCTGAGACTCGAGAAACTGTTAATATAGAAGCCTTAATAATTAGAATGGGGTTTTTTGGGCCCATAAGGAAGCCGCAAACATATAGGTATTTATTGAGGCCCCTATATTCTAGTACCCTTATGGATCCGTTGTAGTTGCCCCTTAAAGGAACCCTAGAGGTAATTATTTAGAATCTCCTAAAACTCTACACGTGAGGCATTGGCCCCCCAAATGTCTCTGGCCCTCGGCACCCAAAACCCATCCGCCCGGAACCCTAAGCCATAGACTCTAAGCCCTACCTAGAGGCTCATACCCTACCCCTTTTTTAGGGCGCCTACTTTTAAGATAGCAGATCCTAACCTTAAAACTAGGTATCCTAAGAAAGGGGTAGGGTATGAGCCTCTAAGTAAAAACCTAAACTCTCAACCTTTTCTAAAGCCCTAAAGCCTAAACTCTAAACCCTGGATCCTGAGCCCCCAAGCCCTACAGCCTAAACTCGAAACCCTAAACCCCTAAGCCCTAAAGCCTAAACTCTAAACCCTAAGCCTTAAGCCTTAGAGTCGAAACACTTTCGGCGGTAAAGTGCCAAACCCTGAAGCCTCAGAGGATCGCCGAAGTCAGTTCTCCAGCGACCCGTGTATAATGGTAAAGAAGCCTCAGGATTGTAGAATACCCCAAGAGTCCAACGGTTGATGATATAAATCCTGCATTGCCTTAAGGACCCTAAACTATGGGAATTATAGTATATTCCTTATTATGGGTCATGCAGGATTTGTATCATCAACCGAAGTACCCAATAATCATATACTCTCCAAAATCCTAGCCTACATAACTACGATCCTAAAGCCGAGTACGTAATTATGGGTCCTTTGGGCCCTTAGGGATAGTGTCTACCTGGATCATAAGGAACCTACACTTTTGGGGTTCTTTATCATGATTTCCTTGCATGGGTCCTTAAAGAGGTAGGCTATTTGGGTTAGGGTAGGGTATTCGAATAGTGGTCCGCAGACACGTTTCAAGGGTCATGCATGTAAACATACACCACCTCCTATATAAGCTGATGTAGAATATTGCCTAGGTACATCATAACTGCTATACTGCACAGAAGCGATAATTACAAACCCCTGTATTAAGTGTAGTTGCCCTTCTCTGCAGCTTTCGGATGTATGGTGTTCTCGACTTAGAGTGCAACTCGACTACATACTGATTCTAGTTATTCCGATCCCTGCATTACCCCTAACAGTCCAAGTACCTACTAATCATATATTCTCCCACATACTAACCTACATAACTACTATCCTAGAACCGAGTGCCTAATTACTGGGTCCTTTGGACCCTTAGGGTACATCTGTGGGAGCGAATACCCGCCGCACACCCCGCCAAAGGCAAGCAAGAACTGGGGACCCTAATGTACCTGATGAAGAAACCTGGGCCCTTATTAGGGTTCCTTATATGAATCCTACTATTTTGCGGCTGTAGGCCCAGGGTTTCTTAATCAGGTTCCTACATTAAACACGAAAGTGTTCAGGACTCAGTAGAGTCCTGCTTGTGGCTACAACTACCTATGAATGTCAGGGGTGTTCATACACCATAACTAACTGCTCATATGTCGGAGCAGACCTCATATCCTATGGTATTGTGAAGTCCGGCGTGAATCGTCAGTCAAGCAGTCATGCCGGGGCCTTCAAAAGCCGCGTCGTGCAGGGCAGAGAAGCCAGCATCTGTGGCATATAGCAACCCTAAGTCGAAACCACGTTTTTTGAGCGCTACCTACCATGGTGTTCTGAAGTTTGCTGTAGGGTTTCGGGTTTACTCTTCAGAAATTACCTTCACCCGGAATAACCTACCTTTTTTAAGAACGTCTAGAAGGAAATCACAATACGGAGCCCTAAAAAGGGTAGGTTCCTTAGGGTCCAGGTACGAAATAAGATCCCGGTCATTCTTTACCCAATGGAGCTGCAAGGGAGTTTCGACCGGTTTTGGCCAACTACTGTATTGCAGGGCAAATACAATCCTACTTGTCGGGGATAATGGGAAACTAAATAAAGGTTAACCTTTTTTGTTAGATAGGGATTATATAGGGACTATACTACCCAAAAAGGTCAAAGGTTAACTACTGTACTTCAAGGCAATCAGACATCGTGCGAAACGTGTCTACGCATCTTGGATTATTGCGTGCACCCACCTGGCACGACATGAAATGACACATTGTAATGAAGGCGGTAGTTGCGTTCAGACTCCTGATTGTAGTTACAACTTGGGCGGCCTAATTAGGACCGACAAACGTTGGCTCGGATAGGTGACTGGTTTTGGCCTTGGCCGGCCGGACTACCATCGCGATGAAAAGCTAGTCGGGAAACCATGATTCTTGCTGAAAATTTCTTGCTCATATCACATGGGTGTTTTTAACATGTTTTGTCATGACATTTTCTAGTGTGAGGCATGTTTTCAATCGTCCACGCTTTCCAAAAACGACTGAATCTAGGATTGGCGAAGATTAGCACACAAGCTCTTTTTCGCCAGTGTATTGTTGTATACTCTGGTGTATGATTTTTGCAGTATTATGCGAACTGTTTGGACAATCCAAGCCAAATCTAGGATGATTCAAAAAAGGCAGGCATTAATCCAAAACAACCGACCAATCGGCAAAGCTTACCTTCACGCTTTTTGTGCTCAAGTTTATAGGAAAATATGTTGCTCGCCAGTGTGGTTTCGGAGCTGTTTAGTCTTTTGAATTAACGGAGCGAAGACCAAAACTTCACGAGAAAACTGGTTGCTATATGTTTATTTTGAATGATGTGGTCTGAGATTGAATTTAATGAGCAAATAAGGTTCTAGGCCTTAGGAGGGTTTAGGGGGAAGGTTTCGGGAAAAACGGGTGGTTCCTTGAGGCTTTTGAACTTATGACGCCTAGTGTAGGGTCGGGGTTTCAGGGTTTAGAGTTGTTCGTGTTATTTAGGTTTGACTGTTAGGGCAAACCCGATCTCCGCGAACGGCCGAAGCAACGCCAAGCCGTTTCTCGCTGTAGCCGATCGCCCGCAAGATCCAGCACCTGGCACAGGCTGCGGCCGAAAACGGGCAGGGTTGCGGGGGGGCAAGAGAGAAGGTAGCAGACATGTGCTGGGTGTCCTGTGCAGGCCTACAACACAAAACCAACAACTGCATCATGAGAGCAAGAGCTGCAAATTTTTCTGCTTCTCTGAACGACGTGGTCTGGGCGAGATGCAAGGCCGGCCGCGGTCCTGGCGGCAAACCTAAAGAGAGCCTTCGCTGAAAACTGCCAGTCTCAGTCGAGACGGCACGGGGGTCGTGCTGACCGAACGGCTTTTTGGATGATCTTCAGCAGGCCTGGCAAAGCTAGCCGTCGATTGGCCGGCACGAAGGTCTGCTTCAGGACCTCCAAAACGACCTCATCGTACGGCATGACCTTGGAGCTCTTAGCGAGGGCCATCTCCCGAATGGCCTTGGCCGTCTGCTCCTCGGTGTCCCGGAGGAACGTCGCAGGTGGGATTGTCCACAGCGAGGCCTTTTTGGGGCAACAGATCTCGAACAACGAGACAGCGGCCGCCCAAACGTCGCCGGCGAACGTCACACGTACCTGGCAGGGTAGAGTCTTCGAGGCTGGGGCTGCTAGGGCGGTGCAGAATTAGAACGACAGAGGCAAAGGTTACTGCTTGCTGTACATTTACAAACTCACCAAACAAAAGTCACACTTGAGACCAAAACTCCTGCACACTTGCTACCGCTACTACGGGTTAAAGGGTCCTATTAGGTTTAGCTTATAGGTTTTAGAAATCCGGCCTTCCGATCGGCCGCCATGAGGCACTCCGCACAGCGAAAGGCCTCGGTGTAGACCCGATTGCCGATCACCGTGCAGCCAGTGTCCGAAACGTGCTCCGAGTGGCCGAAATCTGCAACTGCTGCACGAACGCCATCGAAGACCAGGATGTTCGTGGGCTTGACGTCCAAATGCAGGAACGAGCGGCTGTGCACGTAGGAGAGGCCGACAACGAACTGCTGAAAGAGGTTGAGCAGCGACCTTCGCCCGGCCGGCGAGGTCTCCAGGCGGTCGTCCTTCAGCCTGCGAGCCATTTGCTGCAGGCTCTCCGTTGCCCACTCGAGGACCAGAGCTGGCCTTCCGAGCGAACTGCTGAGAACGGCGAAGGCTCGAACGACGTTCGGGTGCTGGCCAAGCGCCCCGAGAACGGCGAACTCCTCCGCGACGTCGAGGCCACCTGCGGCCGCCCGCTGCATCGGGTCCTGCAGCCCGCGACCCTTGGCCAGCTTCAAGGCCAACGACTGTCCTTGGAACGAGGCCCGAAAGACCTGTCCGTCGACCCCACTGCCCACCTCGACCAAGTCGCGAAAAGGCACGCCCAACGTCCAGGTCCAGGAGTCCTCGAGAACGTCCCTCCTAGCACAATCGGCCTCGATGTCCTCCTGCACTCGAACGGCTATGGCCTCCGCATCCTCGTCTTGGGCACGATCCACCTGCTGTTCGTCGAACAAGACAGAGTCTTTGCTCCGGGCAGTCTTGAAAGCCTCTGCCCTTTGGCGGTTGTCCTCGTAGGCCGCCTTTGCCATCGCCCCGAACTGCTCGCGAATGTCCTTGCTCTTCTTGTGGTTCCTCAGTGCAGCACAGCTTCTGTTTTGCAGGCCCTGAAACAAAACTCTAAAAACCTAAAGCAAAGCACCTCAAAAACGCACCTACAAGCCTACAAGCCCCGTAATTAGGGATGGGTTCCAGGTTTAGGGCTGCGACTTCAACTTAGTTACAGTGATTGGAATGCTCTAGTATTGCTGGCATTCGGGGTTCCGCTGACATGAAAATGTGAATTATTCCAAAACCGGACCTGAAAGGAAAAAAACAATCAAAAACCTTGGAAAAAAGCTGAAAAGCACCTGAAACGCACCTCAAAAAAGCTGAAACGCACCTCCAGGCTTAGAAAGGGTATTCAAGGATGGGTTGACGTTTAGGGCTACGACTTCACAGTATTTACTATTACAGTATGACAACCCTTTAGTGAGTAAGGCCTTCGGGGTCACGTCTGAAGGCTTTGCTGTTCTGGGCAAGGGAGAATAAATTCCCAAAAGACTTATAACTTAAATTAGGGAAGCCATGTCTTCTACTTTCCTCAAAGCTAAAAAATACAGGTCCGAGCAGCCACTTGACCTTCATGGCGGATGCCGTCCGCAGCATCCGCTTGCCACGGATGCGAAACCGGGCCGCCTGTTTTTCTGACAGACCTTCGCGAGAGACCCAGGAGTTGAAGAGACTCCAGGCACTGGCTCTCCGAACGCCTCCCGTCTCCGTCAAGGATGGCCGGGGCATGGCGACTGCGACGGCGACGAACGACTAAGCACGAAGGACGAACGACCCAGGAGGAACGCGACAGCAGGACAAGGACTATTACTGTGACGTCTACTGCGAAAACTTCGGGTGCGAGGAGGACTCCAGGACTAGTAGTAAAATCAAGATGACTGGGACTTGGACCTCTACAGATACTAGTAGCACTAGCAAGACTCCTGCGACTACTGCACCACTGCTAGTACCACCAGCACGACCTGACTGCTTCATCTCCTCTAGTCGCACGAGGAAACCAGACTACCTACAAAGGGATCGCTAGCTTGTGCATCGCTCTAAGCCACAGAGTGGAGTCTTCTCAAGTGCACAGCCCAACAGCAGGAAGACTACGCATCACCGGCACTGCACTGCAGACCAATCATGCCGTATAGGAGCCTGCTTCACGCCGACGCTGGAGGACGAGCTTGAAGACGGCCTGCTGTTGACCTGGGCGAAGCAAGGCGACAGGTTCTGCTATTGAGTTCGAAAGCACAGTGCTCAAACGAAAGCTGCTTATGCACTGAAACTGGTGGTCTGCAGCTGCAACCTTTTCGAAGCACGGAGCTCGTTCGAGTGACTGCTTCCGAACTTCCAGCAAAAGAAGGGACGTCCACCGTGAAAGCTTCCAGGAACGACCAGGAGCACTCAGGCCGACAACTTCTTCAGGATCGTTGCGGCCTCGTCCGACATGGCGAGGCCCGCGAACGTCTCCGCCCAGTCCCAGCTTTGCTCAACCGCAGCCCGCCCGGCCGGCTTGCTGCCGACCTGAGTCCAGGAAATGCTTCTGGTGGCGAAGGCCCAGGCCGTGCTGTACGTGAGGCTCCATCGGCCGTTCCGGTCGTCGGTGTACACACGAACGCCCGGCGGCACGGCAGCCTTGTGGACCCGGTCGACGTCCACGTTCACGTCGTCGTAGACCCTCTTCGCCTCGGCCGCCCGTGCTTTCTGCTCCTGAACGGCCTTCTTCTCCTTCTCCTTTCGCTGGGCCTGGAACTTCTTGTACTCCGGCCGACCAGCGAACGTTTTGGCCACGTGCTCGTAGGTGTGAGAGGCCCTCTTCCGCACGTCCTTGGCCGACGCCTGACCGGCCTTTTTGTTCGCCAGATGCTTGAGCGCCTGCTCCTGATCTGCGGCCAGCATGGTGTCCCGCACGAGCTCCTCCAAGTCGATGCCCGTGTCGATCGACCAGGGAGCGGCCTCTTGGCGGCTCAGCAAGCGGCCGACCACTTCTTCCTTGACCAACGAAGGGTCGAGCGACAGCAAACAAACTATCGCTAGGCGGTCGTCTTCCTCGTGTCCTGCCTCCTGGACCGAGACCGGCCACTTTTTGGCCTGTGCAAGCTTCCGCAGAGACCACTCTGGCACTCCCGCGAACCCGTGCAGCTCGTGGTGGCGGAGCAACGAGTGCCGGGCCTGCACACGAAAGGCCACTCCCAGAGGCCTGGTCTCGCCGAGAGACCGCAAGCCTCGGCCACAACAGGAGCTTCCCGAGTTGAAACTTAGGGTTCCGCCTGTTCAACGTTACAGTTCGGTGTTTCAGTAGAGCCAGTAAAGCTTGTGACCTTCACTCAGAGACAGCAGAATGTCTTTTGGGCACCTTATGCTTGGGATTAGAGTAAACAACAGCAAAAAGCATGGAAAAAAGCTGAAAAGCACCTGAAACGCACCTCAAAAAAGCTGGCTGAAACGCACTAAGTCACAAAGGCCCACCCGCTGATACTCCTGCACCTGTGACCGCCCTTATGAACAAACATTCTTAGACCAGGACCCTTAGGAACAAACATTTGTCAAGTAGATATAAATTAGCTATCGAAACAATAACAATACCCTTAAAAAGACGCAGCCAGGACACGCTGTGGCGACGTGGCCACGAGATCGAGAACCTCGACGTTCTCGTCGAACACGTGCACCCAGCACAGAGAGGCCGCAGTTGTGTCGAGCACGAGTCTCTCAACGCCCGAAGGACCCTTGTCCAAAGTGGCCGGCCACACCAAGGCCGCTCGCTTGTACGTCCGGACGACGGACGACGAAGCAGACGCTGTCTGAGCCCGGGAAGGCGAGGCCGTGCCCCTCTGGGACCAGAGAAGACCACCATCCTTTCTCGACGAAGGACCAGTCCTTCGACTCCCGAACCACCTTCGCCAACAACGAGAAGCCAGCGAGCTTGTCCTGCTCAGAGTCGGGAGTGTGGGACGCCCAAGTGCGAGCCTGGCTGACCCCTTTGCAAACGGCCTCCTCTGCAGTCTCCTCCGCCACGGCGGGCTGCGAGCTGCTGGCAGACCCAGTGGCGATTGACCCGCTTGTCGTTCGCCTCTTTTTGCGAACGAACCAGGCATCGGCATCGAACGATGTGGGAAGGGTGACCAGGGTGCCGTTGGGCACTTCCGAACGGCCGTAATCCTTGAAGAGCCTCTTCCTCGAGAGGCCATGCCACCCTTCCAGGCGGCCGAGAGTCTTGGCAGTCCCGTTTCTCTGTTCTGCCTCACGCTGCACTTTGTTGGCATCTTCGACCAACTTCGAATTCAAGAGGCCGCCCCAGCAACGCCGCAGAAAGTCGAACGTCCCAGGCGGGACCTCGACGAAGGACGCCGCACGCAGCTCGGCCAACACCATGCCCATGACAGGCCCTGTGGCCGGATGGCCCTCGAGCATTGTCTTGGCATCGAGAGACCCGGTCTCCTGTACGGCCTTCACAGTCACGTCCACCGCCTTCAAAAACTGGAGACTGGCCTGGCGAGAGGCCGTGCTGTCGTGGAGGAGCCCAGCGGTAGCACCCCAACCATTCGTGCTCGGCAGCTGTGAGCCGCACCGGAAGCGAAGCAGGCGAACGGTGAGCTTCACGACCCGTCGAGCCAGAGTGTCCTGGTAGACGAGGGCGGCTTCGTCGCAATCGTCGTCATGGTCCATGGCCATGTTCAAGCCCAGTCGCTGCAAGGCAGCCAGGTCCGAGAGACGAACCAAGTGCTCTCGAGCGGTCTCCACGTAGCCCCAGTGGGCCCAAGCGGCATACGTGGACACGGTTGCATCGAAAGACCTGAGCTCCTCGAGCATTTTGCTGCAGCGAACGCCTTCGGGTTGCAGCACGAAAAAAATCGTTCTCGCCAGCGATCGGTTGTCAGGGCTGCATGCGAAGGACGTCATGCCGTGTAGTGTGTTCACCGAACTGCTTCGCTGTTGCTGCATCGTTTTGCGAGCGGCCGCCTTCGCAGCTGACCTGCTTCCACTGCTGGCCTCCTGCACCTTGCCGGCTCCGGGAGCCCAGAGTGCCGAGGCACTCGTCGTCCAGCCTTCGGCGATGCACAGAGCGGCCAAAACCAAACAGAACGACGACCAGTCCCTGTCCAATTCCGAATGGGCGATGGACAAGCTGTTGAAGCGAGAGTGCGAGGCCTTGCTTCCCTTGGACCGAACGAACGACCTGTTCGGCAGGCCCTCCAAAAAAAGCCGCCGATTCTCCTCCGTGTTCTCCTCCTGCGAACGACCCTCATCGGCCAGGATGTCCGGGAAGAACGTCAAAAGGAGCGGGTCGGAGGGCGACATGGAAAGGCTCATTTCGTCGGCCATGCTCTGGACCTTGCCGAACCAGGTTCCTTTGTTCCACGGCCCGTACCGAACGTTGTAGAGGCCGAGCGAGACGAGGGCGAATGTCAACAGTCCCGCCGACGCCATAGCGAGATGAACGTCGTTATGGCTCCTGTGGGCGGGGTCGTTGACGAACTCCACGAACAGCGAGCGACCAAACTTGAGATAGTTCACGGCCGCCAACTGTGTCGCTTCCTGATCGGTGCAGAGCACGATCACGTTGGGCCTCTTGGCACTGTCGGCCGAGGGACCACACGAGGACCAACTCCAGCCGACGGCCGAGAGGCTGTGCGAAACGTCCCGCAGCCACTCCTGAGTGGCCTGTCGCTCCGGTTCCCGAACTCCGCCTGTGCTCTTGCCTGCCGAACGACCTTTGGTGCCGGCCTTTTGGAAAAATTTCGTGATGCGGCCCTGCCACATGTCCACGAAGTTCTCGGCCGTGAGGCAGGTTCCCTTCTTCACCTGTCACAGGGTGACTTATCCGATGTAGCTTCGAGCCCCTAAACCCTATGATACACCTAAAACCCTATTATTATACACCCTAAACCCGATTAGCTCAGCACTGACAGACGAACCACCCTTAGCGAAGAAAACTGCTCTAAACCCTAAACCTTCAAACACAAACACCGAAGCACACTATCTCAAAACCAACAAGCCTTCCTAAGCAAAACAAAAACCATCGCCGAGGAGGCTGCGATTCTTCTTCCCAAAAATTAGTATCACGCAAAGCAGACCTAAAACTACGCTTAACTCGGCTGCCTGGAGTTCGCTATTTTGGAGCCCCTGGAAGGCCGTTCTGGGGGTCCCAAAAGTGGTCCCAAAATGGTCCCAAAATGGTCCAAAAAATGGTTCAAAAATGGTCCAAAAATGCGCCATTTTGCGCCCGAAAAACAAGGGACGGATAGACGTATGGTTTTGGCGGCGACGGCCGAAAGGACGGATAGCCGTATGGTTTTCGAAAGGACGCTTTGGTGTATGGTTTTGCCTGGAGTAGGCTGTCATACAGATAGAAGGCAGCCGAGGGAGCTTTTGGGTTATCCCGGGTCCCCCGGCGAGCGAAATAAGGACGGATAGGTGTATGGTTTTTGGAAGGCGTGTTTGGTGTATGAAAACCCAAAGGACGGATAGCCGCAGACCGGCCGAAAGGACGGATAGCCGTATGGTTTTTTCCGGACCAAAATCGATGCCGATTTGGGGCTCTGGGGGGCCGGTGTCGCTCAGCAGAAACCTCCTTATCCACCTCTTAAATAATGTTTCAAAACCATAAAATACTCTCAAGCTGCCTACTGAAGTTGAAACCGCCCAAAACAAACCAGCCTGTGGCGGGCAAAAGAACGACACGTCGCAGCCAGGATCGCACACGAAGACGTTCAACCAGTCGTCGTCGCCGACGTGAACGGCATCCGCGACCACGCTGAGGACGGTAGTCGACGAGAACGTCGACTGTCCGCTGCTGCAGTACGAGAGTCGCTCTGACTCCAAAAACTTGCCTGGCTTGTCCCGGTTCCGGGTAGTCTTCTCCTCGACGGACGACGTCAAGTGTTTCTGAGACTGTAGAGCAGCTGCAATGGACGGCCCGGCTGCCGACCCTGCCTGCAGAACGGCCTCTTGACAGCCGTGCGAGACCTTCCGGTAGCCGCGAGCTGTCCTGCAAGTGTAGGCTTAAAGAAAAGGTGTTTAGGGTTACTTTACAAAGGTTTCGCACTTAACCTAAACCTTGGGCCTAGCGAAAAATTATGGCACGCTTTAAAGTTCAGATTCAGGGCCCTCAGTCCTCAACTGCTCGAGCGACTCAACACGGTTGGCCATCCAGACAGTCTTGCCTTTCGAAGCATCGATGGCCTCGGCAAGTCTCGCCACCAAACGGCTGAAGATCTTTTCGGCCAGCCGTCGACGGTCCTGGCTCAGCGAACGTCGCACGCTGTCGGCCTGCAAAACCCGCAAGGCCTCAACGACTGGCACAACTTTTTTTTTCCCAAAAATTTTCCCGGCGACCTGACCGAACTCCGTCGCGAGTTTGTCGACGGCCAGCTGGCCTTGCACAACCTCAATCGAACGACCTCGAACGTCCTGCCAAAACGAATCCCGCATTCCTTCCAGCAGTGCCTCGGCACGGGAACGAACTTCGGCGGGTTCCAAATTCCATTTGGAATTGGCTCTGGGGCCTTTGGCCATCAGCTGAGCCAACCAGCATATGCAAGCGAAGGACGAAAGGCAGAAGTCGCCCTTTCGCACTAGCTCGTCGTCGTCCTCCTCATCATCCTCCTCTGGCCTATCGCCCTCCCCGTCCGGCTCCTCTTTCACCACGCCCGGCTCGGCCGGCTCCTCTTTGACCTGCTTGCTCTTGGCCTTTCTCTTGTGGATCCGCTCGTGCTTCGTCATCGTACTGCTCTTGCTGACGTGATCCTCCGCAGACGGCAGAACTGCCTCCTGCGAGTCCTCCTGCTCGTCCTTCTCCTGCTCGTCGTCCTGCTCGGTCTCGGACGACGACAAACCGTCCGCCAACACGGCCGCCGCCCGACCGACGATGGCATCCCGACTCCTTCCAGCAAAGTTGTGGCTAGGTGTCCCTCCGAGAAAGTCCACCATCCAGCGAAAGATCCAAAAGAAGAAGCCCGGTGTCGAACGACCGTCGTCCGCTTGGACCCGAGCGGTGTGTTCGTACACTTCTCCTTTGAAGGTGCCCTTTGCTCCGCACGGCAGAACGACGGCACGCACCGTTCGTTCTGGAACGGCGGCTGCCATGTTCGCTCGGAAAGCCCCTAGTCTCAAAAGGACTTAAACGAATGCTGACTACCGTGTGCTGTTGCTTGTCACTCTGCTTTGAACTTTGTGCTGCATTCTGCTTCCTCCTGCTTGGGGCCTTTTCAAAACCTCACGTGCCGAAGGACGACGGCGACTCACAGCTGCCCTGCTAAACTCTAGAAGAAAGTCTCTGGCACTGGCAGAACAAAGCAGCTGGCAGCACGTGGCCACGGCACCGAGGACCACGCCGCCGGGTCTTCGTTCAGCGAGGCCTGCCGTGAGCAGTCAAAAGAGCTACTTTGACACCCGAAGAGAAGCAGCCCAAGAAGACCTAGCCAAAACCCCACAAAAAAGCTGAAAAGCACCTGAAACGCACCTCCAAAAAGCTGAAACGCACTCGAAGCCCCTAAAGGTTTCCAAACCCTGACTTTGCACACAAAACCCGCTTAATGGCAGCCCCATACTAAAAGGTTAAGAAATACTCGAGAAAAAGCTGAAAAACACCTGAAACGCACCTGAAAATAGCTGAAACGCACTCCAACTCGCCAAAGGGTGCAATGCCGTCCTTTTCAAGCCAGAAACCCCTGTCATTGTCGAGCGGCACCCCATGCCAAAACTATGCAACCGTGTTGCACGAACGACACAAGAGCTACGTGTGAGACCATGCCGAGAAACCCAAGTAAGACCTAGCCCTAGCCGTGAGACCTAGGTGCATCCTCAGCTGTCCTTCTTGCTGACAGTCCACTTGGCTGCCGGGTCAAGGCCGCGAACTTCGTCGAAGAGCGACCGGCACGAGAAGGAGACCGAGGGGTTGGACTCCGAGTAAACTACGCACGACGGCGAGCTCGCATCCGAGAGGACCCACTTGTCGTCACCCGAAAGACCTGGCAAGGTGGCCGTGGAATCGCTGTGCATGCAACACATCTCGCCGTTCTCGGCCAAGGCGAAGCACTCCAACGTCCCGGAGGCCTCGAGCTTCGGCTGCACGATCTTCAGATTCAGGTTCTCGAACCGCTGCCTGGCCATTGCCTCCAAGGTCTCATACGCACGGCAGCCGGCCGGCAAGTTGACCCCGCCGTCCACGAAGAATTGCACCTCGAAGAACGCCCGGATGGTCTGCTCGTCGATCGTCCCATCATCCACCTTAGGCTCATTGATGTCGACGCCGACGCAGCCGAGCATGCGAAGGACGGCATCGATGGGCAACTCGCCCCAAGTCTTGGCCCTGCCCTGCCACTTCTCGACCGCCTTGCCGCCCGCCCCGGCCGCCTGAGCGGAGTCGGGCGACCCCATCTTGAGGATGGCCTTGATCGCCCCGTCCCGCATGAGGTCGGCGAGTGGCCTGATCCAGGCCGGATTGTCGTCGAGCTGCTGATCGACGAATGCCCGGACTCTCTCGAACGACCCCTGCTGGTACGTCGCCACCGACTTCGCGAACGTTTTCTCGGCCTTCTTCTGGAGCTTGCTTTCTTTGGCCGCCCGGCGAGCGGCTAGTTTGTCGGCCTGCCGCTTCTTGACACTGGCCTTTCTCGAGGCTGCATCACGACGAGGGGCCATGATGACTCCGAACAAAGGACGACGAACGACCACGGACGCAAAGGAGGATGGCTTGCTACAGGAGCTGTCTCACAGGCTGCCCTTGATAAGATAAAGGCCGAGGTTCCTGAAATGCATTGTGAACTGCTATACTCCTACCGCTGCAGTGCGACTACACGTGCTGTTGGTCTATGTCCACGATACTGCAATGCCATAATCTAATCATCACCCCGCAAACCAGAACCCTGCCCTATGCTGCCACAAGTTACATTGCAGAGGCCTCGCAAGAATCGTTTGGGTTTTGATAACAACAGCAGGATGACATAAACTAGTAATGGAAGGATCATTTGCAATCGGAGTTAGGAAGATTCACTTCGGGCTTAGATAAGGTTGCGAAACTACAGCCTGAAGTTTCGGGAGGGGGATGCGAGGGTGTAGGGGTCAGGTTGCAGGATGTCGTTTGGGTTTTAGGGCTGAGTAGCCAGAGCTACGAATCGTGTGTCAGGAGGGTATGCCAGGTATGCTTGCACAATTCTGTTATTGCTCGAACGACTCGAACGACGTTGGGCTTATGTTTCATATTTAATCATTCAACCAATTAGTTATTGGTGTTGTTATCAATATCATATTATCCTGTGTCTAAAATTGTTAGCATAATTATTGTGCCTGCCAGTGTCCTTTTGTGATTTGTGGTTTACTTAATAAACCCCGCGACTGCTCCCATTATTATTTGTTATTGTTGTTATCAGTAATGCTTAATGTACTAAGTAAGACTGCTATTTGTAAGTAATTGTTTTATTAATTGTCGAAGGACCACGCGACCCAACCTCGCGATTGCGATGACCGCGATGACCACACCTGCCGAGAGACCGTTTGGGAGTTCTGGATGTGTTGTTCACAATACCTAAGGAACCCCTACAGTATGCCAATATTGGGTGTTTTCAGGGCTCGAGGTTTGAAGTCTGATTTTTTTGGGGGCTGTGGGACCTGCTGCTCTTGTTCCCTCCAGGCTTTAGCTTTAAGGAGTAGTACGCCAAAAGACACCCCACAATACTTTGATTGCAGAATCACCCAACTTCGAACGACCAAGAACATATCAGATTACAACCCCAACCCGATAAGCAATCAATCTTGCTTGCATGTAGATGTAACGACTCACCAACCCCAAACCCCGCACAGACCCAACACCCATTCCTTATGTTAGAGTCCAAAGAACGGAGACAACCCACACCACCAAACAATAAACCCAAACCCGGCAAAGCTGCTGGCCTCCTCATTCCGAACGCCCCACGACCTGGCACGAGCAAAAATCTCAATCTCGGCCAAGTGTAACAAGAGTGGCAAAGCAAAGGGCAATGCACATGAGACCCCTTTTTTCATCTTCCCCTCAGAGTGAAGCTACAGGTGTGCCGTGGCACACAAAACGGCTTCGAGGACCAGTTTCACGGCCGATGCGAGTGGCCGTGTCCTGGCTCCTCCCAAAATCAAAAGCGGCCGTCCTTAGGCTTTGCAGTGTCAGTCCTCGACACACAAACAACGGTTTCGAAGGACGCTTTAAAGAGCCAAGGCACCACGAACGACCTAGTAGTAATCGTACCGGCGACGGCGACGGTCCTGAGCATTGACTCACCCAGATTGAAATACACGCAGCCAATCGCAATAGCTTCTGCAGCCAAGGCACCTCGGCATCGGACATCCAACGAGGAGCCGGCCGACCTGGATGCCCTGGATCCGAAAGGCGATCACGATCGTCGAAGCGGCCGCGATCACGATCGTCAGGGCCACGATAGTCGCTCCAGGGTCCACGGCGATCGTCCGGACTGGGACCGCGACGATCGTCACGGCGAAAGTCACGGCGATCCCGGAAGTCCCGATCGTCCTCACGCCGATCCCGGTAGTCCCGGTCCCGGTCGTAGTAGTCACGGCGGCCGCCGCCATCCCGATCGCGATCGTCATAGCCGCCGCGAAAGTCCGGCTGCTCCCCGCCTCAGTCACTGTACTCGATCGCGAAACGCAGACAACAGCAATGCCTATGTCATGTGACTGTTTAACTTCAAGGGAGTGACGGCGAACGTCGAAATCGTCGTAATGCTGCCGGCCTTTTCCTTTTCCCTGCTGTCTGCTGCTGCCTCAGCTATCAGGTAAATGCAAGGTGCATTGCAAAGCAGCACGAACGACACAAGTCAAGTTAAAAGTAGAAACTCAAAGCCGAAGCGACCCGGAAGACCAGGGATCTCGGGGCGAAGGCGGTCGAGCTCCTTTCGAACGGCCGAGGTTATGGCCGCCGATGGATTGGCATAGGTCCGAAGGTCCGCCTGGTTCTCGCCTCAGTTATTTCAGAAACTTTTCATCTGAATGGTTCGAATCCAACCCATTATTAGCCAACCAAGTCACGCTGGAGGATTTGGAAAATCTCCCGGACGAACTTCGCACCGTCCTCCCCATGGCCGGCGATGTTCCCGACCGCCTTGGATATTGTGAATTGATTGTGCTCGGACAATGAACGACACAGCCCATGCGAATTATTAAAAAGCCGAGCGACACGAACGGCCTTCTCATCAGATGTCGTACCGAACCTAAGTGAGAACAGGATGCACGAACGGACCGAACGCTTAATTAATTATTATTGAGCCAAGGCACGGCATCCAAAATCTCGTTGCCCGTGGCGGGCATGGCAATCTGTGCCTCGGCCGCCCCGAACGTCCCGCGATATTGCGGACGACCAGGAGCGGCCGCATTCGCGGGATCGGGCGGCCCGGCCGCCCCCGGCGGCGGTCCAGGCGGTGTCTGAGGAGCGGCCACACGATCGCTCGCATAGATACGGAGCTGAGTGACGACCGTCTCCGGCAGACTCCCGATGGCCCACCACTCGTTCGACACGTCGCCGAACGACGGCAGCCAAAGGGGGACGCCATAGAGGGCCGAGAGGCCCACCACGAGACTGGCCGACCGGACCCGTCCATGCGAACCTCGGATACAAGCAATCACCCGAAGATCACACCACAAACTTGGCTGCAGAACCTTATTACTAAGTGCATCCAGCAACAGCAAACGGCCAAAACCGAACGTCCTTCGATCTCCTTCATGGCCTGAAGCATCTTCGCGAGAACCCGGAAGCAAGGTGCGAACTCCGTCTGGTTGTACGGCCCCTCGAACACCGCGAACGTCGTCAACGGGTTGCCTCGCAGGATAAGAAACCCCGAAAAAAACTGTTAACTACAATAGTTTGCGACAGTCACTCACGACTACTACTACGACCCGTCCTTCGACACCCTCCGCCCGTGCTTGGGTATCGCTGGGCCACATCCCACGAATGTCGATGGACACCTGTGTTCCGTTGACCTCATACCACCGCCTTTTCAACCAGGCCGGCATACACGAGTGGCCCTTCTGACCTGAGTGTGCTTGGCACTGCAAACAAACATGTGAAGACTCCTGCAAATGCGAAGCATTTTATTAATGAGCCTAAACACGAACGGCATTGTTCCGGCCGGTCGTGTTGTACATCTCTTCGATCCCATAGGCCACCAGAAGAGGACCGTCCCAGAACGTCCCCTCGTCGATGTTCCCCTCGAGAGTCTGGTAGTTGAGATCGTCCGTCGCAGATGTCGAGCTGCGAGGTCCACGACGCCCGGCCATTGTGCCGCAAGGAACGGTCTCGAAAGACCAAGGGAAAATCCAGCAACCCCGAACGGCGAAGACCCCGAACGGATGACGACCCGAACGGCGAATACCCCGAACGGCTAATGACCCGAACGGCGAATGATGAACGCCGAATGACGAACCCTGAAACCTAAAATCAGAAGCTGCGAAATCTGCGAAATCTGTGAAATCTGCGAAATCTGTGAAATGTGAACTGTGAAAATCCTCAGAACTTCAGCCCGGGATGCTGCTGTAAGAATCGCTCATGATGTCATGTGCTGTGCATGTCCAACTCAGACTGCAAATGCCCTCCTGTGTGCAAGCAGAATGCAGCCTAAAAACCCAAACTCGCCAGGGCCACCTGTGAAGGCCAGGATGGCGGTGATGTCGCCGAACGGCCCCGAGGAAGCCAACGACGAACGGCCACGAACGCCCTTGTATTTCTAGCTTTTCATACAAAAACCTACAGACTACCCCAAACCGGCAATCGTCCGAACGGCCTCAATCCAACAGTTTAAATGATACTTTCACGCCTGCCATAAAACACTACGCAAATCCAAGCCATAGAAACGCTAATATCTCCTGATAAGTTTACCAAAACCCTCAAATACTTAGAGTTTCATCCTTAAAAACCTTACTCCTTTAGTAGCTTGGACCCACCCGGCCCCAGACCCCGCCAAAACCTGCACCTATCCGAGCCTGTTGGTTATCCGTCCTAATTAGGCTGCCTGAACAACTGCCGTGTTGCAGAAATCTTTGATTAGTTTGAGACCTTCAAACCGACCTTGATTGAAATTTCTAGCATTTTACCGTGATCATCCAGGCCAAACCCTGAACCATAGAATCCCTATCACCCTACAACCATTAAACCCGCCCGGAACCCTCTAAACCTCGAACTATACCCTTATGGTTCCTTAAGTATCAAAGTATGGTACCTAGCCAAAATCATGCTCGTATGAAGGGTTTGGGCGCTATACCCTTAACCCTAAGCATCTGCAACGCTAAGCCCCCAAACTTAGAGCGTTGAGTTTCAAGCTCTACATCTCCCCCGAAAGGCCCCTGGCACAAGGGCGTTTCGTAAGCCCTACTAGAGATCTCTACTTAAAAGGTTCCCTTAAAGGTTGCAGTAAGGGTTCCTTCAGGGGGCTGCTATAAGGGGTCTATGCGGGATTAGCGTGTACCTACAGATAATTAACCATTGTATGTTCAAAAAGGGATATGAGCCTAAAAGTTGGTACATGTACCCTGTTGAAAAACGTACCCTCTTACAGGGTTCCTGTGAGGGCTCTGCACAGGTGGGTATTGCAGATGGTGGGCTAGTTTAGCGGCCTGACTGCCTAGAACCGGGTTCAGGGGTATATCATAGCATAACTACTTTAAAGACAGACGTCAGAAGGATTGCAGCCCCGTATTCATAACATAATTACCCAAAGGCCCCAAAGTAGTTCCTTTTTGAGGTTCAGATTTAGAATTCTATGAGGTACTCCCAAAAGGGAACTACTAGGGGGCCTATGGGTACCTTAAAGGAATGTCCCAAAAAGGCGACATCTTGGCAACCAGTGATGCCCCCTGTGTTCGTACCCTGGGAGCTGCCATGGAGAATTCCTCTATAATACAAAAATACTATAAGACACTGACACTCATCCCCAAACACAAGCCCTTCCATGCCTCAACTTTTGTAATTTTAAATCATTGGCGTGCAGCGGTCTTCCCCTCGACTGATCCGCATGACGTCGTAACTAATATCGGAGCCTGATGGGTGAACACTTTTGGGCCCAACACGGGGCTGCCCAAAGGCCCCAAAGTAGTTCCTTTTTTGGGGTTCGTATATAGAATCCTATAGGGTAATCTCCAAAAAGGAACAACTTTGGGGCCTCTGGGTGGAGATGGATTATTCTCCCTGAGGGTCCATGTACTTATATAGTATATACCTTGGCCCTAATGTAGTCCCTATGTTATTATACTTTGGGGCCCATGTACAGTAGAAGCCAGAAAGTTGGAACATCATTACCCTCATGCGCTTAAGGTAAAGTATAAGGGATCCTAGCACTAATCCTCCTAAAGTCATGTTCCAACTTTCTGGCTTCTACTCTATCTCTATATGGGTACATGGACCCTTAGGGTCTGCGCGGCTTCGGGATCAAGGCCTCTTTGGGTTGAAGGCTGCCGGTTGCGAGTTTGGCTTACCTTTGGTTAGTAGGGAATGGAGGAATGGAGTACAATTATAACTACTACGGTTGATGATATAAATCCTGCATGACCCATAATAAGGAATATACCATAATTCCCATAGTTTGGGGGCCTTAAGGTCATGCAGGATTTATATCATCAACCGTATTACTACCATTCTTCCATTCCCTACTAACCATTCCTGCGGCACTGAGCCAGATATCCTAAACACGAAAAAAAGAATATAGTAAACCCCATAAAGTTGGAAACCGCATTAAGGCCAAATCGTCCTGGGATTCCCTATAAATTACTCTTAAGGGTTGAGGCTATTGGGTTGCCAACTGTGTGGCTTCTACTGTATTCCACACCTTGAATGCGGCCGCGCCTGGGGCATCTGGGCTCACTCCAGACTGCAGCAGTTGCTGCACAACCTGCAGACACTGACTTTTGCTCTCTACCAGCTCTTCCTTATGATTCTCCAATGTTGAAGCTGTCGATCTCGCTCATGTCACAATTGCGCAAGTCTCGCATATACTAACTGAACTAACGGTGCAAACGGTTCGCAATGGGTAGCTTCATTGGTTGACGTGATGGCAGGTAGGTACTGATTCCATCGAATGTCACGGCTCGTATTAAATATTGCCACAAATCCGATACTATATTGTCACTGTTGTGTCCCATGTTCTTGCACTGGTTCATACTATCACCACCTCGGATCTCTGAATACCGTTGATGAACTTCATGGGCACATCTCCAACAACCAGGTACAGGGCAAACACACACACACACACAGACACACAGACACACAGACACACACACACACACACACGGACGCTGATGACGAGCCAGTCAGCGTTAGAAACAGGGCTGGTGGCCCAGATTCGACGAACATTGTAACAGAAGAAGGGTCTGCAGCCGGTGGGAGTAATATTTCTTTCGCATTTATTTGCAAAAAAAGCTTTCCTTCGAAGGCTAGAGGACCGACCGTTTCTCGGTCGGTGTCTCGCAGGCAGCAAGCAAAGGAAAGCCAAGTGAAACAGGAGAGGCATAGCAGGGAAGGAGAAGGAAACGCTTAAGAAGCGAATCTTATACCAAACGGCCACGGAATCTGAGCATCTTCAAGTGGATCGACAATCGAAGATCGAGGATCGATCCGTGTGAGCATGAACGCAATTAAGAAGTTGTCACTTCGCACACCGGTGTGCTGCACGACAAGGACTGCTTGGATTCTGGGTCATTGGGGTGAGAAGTTCTAGCCAATGACTCGACGCCGCTGGTCGGTTACCTGAAATCCTCGCCATAAGCCCAAGACTAGGCCCAAAGCCGCAGACCCTGGAGTAGTATCTTAGGGCTTGTATAGGGTTTAGGGTTTAGGGTGGAGCCCTACGGTTTCGGGCTTCGGGGTTAGGGTTTAGGGGCTTAGGGATAGTATTCCTAAGAGCTCATACCACACAAGCCCTACAAACCCTACCTTAACCCTGAATATCCGACCTTTTTAGGGCTCGTTATTATGATTTCATGATATAAATCCTTAAAACGGGTAGGATATTCAGGGTTAAGGTATACCTGTAGTCTCGATTGTAGTGCCTTGTTGTTAACCAGCTCTTGGTTAGGATCAACGGATTTGGTTAACAAGCACAGGAACTACAATGGAGACTACAGTCCAAGGGCAAAAGGAGGGACCCTTAATGGGGACCCCTACCCTAAAATGGACCATATAATAGCTATATTAAGGTTCTATAACTAGGGGTCCTCATTAAGGGTTCCTCCTTTTACACTTTGATACAGGTAAGCCCCTGAACCCTAACCCGTAAACTCCCAAACCCAAAACCCTAAACCCCTAAACCCTAAAGCCTGGCAGGCGGAAAGGCCTCAAAATGGCCGAAGCGTGCAGCCGTCGTCAAGGACGAACTGTCCGGCTGTGCCTCCAGGGTTTAGGGTTTAGGGAAGGCTAATTGCCCGCGTCTCTAGGGTTTAGGAGTTAGGTGTTCAGGGTTCTAACCTCCTGATTAACCCCAGTTTTGTTCACAAATCCTCAGCTCACAGAACCTAGAACCGCTCCTTAACTTCACCTATTCCTAATAGCATAAATGTGTGGATCCCGAAACCCTAAACCCCTGAAGCCCTAGTCGTTAAGCCCGAGACAATAAAATCCGCAACCCCTGAACCATCAATCCACACCATACTAACACATGGGCTTGGGGGTATATTGCACTATATTGTTCGAAGTAAGGAACACACAAATAGTTTGGACATCCATTTGGGTTGTCTGTCTAAACTAGGGTCCCTTTCTGGGCCCCCAAAGCAAGTATACGACACCCTGCTTCAAAGGACCCGAAAAGGGACCCTTACCTTAGAGAACTTCCAATCTAGAAGTACATGGAACCCTAATCACTAAACCCCTAAACCCCTAGAATAGGGTTCCTGTAAAAGGGCCTTCAAGGATTACTATAATGGGATCTATAAGGGAACCCCTGAACCTCCACACCCAAAGTCCCGGAACCCCTAAGCCCCTACCAAGTACTACTTGCCATGCACTGCCATGCACCCGTCCTTTGAAGCCAGGAGCAGGGAAACGACTTCCTTTTGCCCATGCCTGGTCCCATTCTTGGCTGGGCTCTTGGGCCCCAAATAACCGTAGGTTCTCTAGGGTCCAGGTAGGGGGTAGGACTTCTGTTTTCGGGTTTACGGGCTTCAGATGGTTGGCTTTTGTGTTACGCGATTAGGGCTTTCGGTGTCGGGCTTAAGGGTTCTGTCGGCTTTGGGGTTTCCTAGACCCCCAAAAGTAGGTAAAAAAAATGCCCAAAGCCTATAAAAGGCCATTATTCTACATACTTTTGGGGTCCAGGTTAGGGGCTTTAGATGGCATCGTTGGCTTTTGGACTTAGGGACGCGGTTGGGGTTTGAGGCTTCTGTGAAAGGTGCCGAGCCGTTTTGTTGGCGGCTGATACATTTACAAGCCTCCCAACTTGGAGGTTCATGTGACTTAGTAAGTACAGTTATAAGTACCTTAGCTGAGGATATAACCAATTATAAGTATAGGTACCTTAATTATAACCCTAGTTACTAAGTCCCATGACCCTTGGCCACCTGTAGGCGCGAAAGATTTTGGGTTTCGGGCTCACGGGAGCTTCTCGTGGCTTGAGAGCTTGGGTCCAAAGCGCTCATACACAAAGCTCAAAGGCACCCAAGTATTTTGGGAAAGATCTTAAGCACACAGACATTAGTGTTCGGAAGGACGTACTTCGGAAGCAGCTATACGTCTGCTTTTCAGCCGCGGGAGCTTCGTAAAACATGGAAAATAAGTTGTACGGACGTTCCCCCTCGCTAGGGATGTTCCAGATGTGAAGTCTGACCTACATACCAACTTCCCTTCAAACCCAGGTTTCAGAAACCATAACCTACCTTTTTAGGATTCCTGATTATGAGTTCCTTATATAAGTCCTTAAAAAGGTAGGTTATTCCGGGTTAAAGTAAAACCTGGACTCAAAACCCTAATGGAGTTCTGGGTGCGGTCCCCCTGTCTAGGCTTAGGGATGAAAATAGCCCAAAAGCCTTGTCTAGTATGGTCTTTGGGCCCAAAAGCAATATGTGAGTCCTTAGATCCCTAGGGTAGGTTTGCAGTTGAGGGAGTATAGGGTTGCGGGTCTAGGGTTTATGAGGCTTACAGGGTTTAGGGCTCAGAGGGAATATCGGGCTTATAGAGTTTATAGGGTTTTGGCATTCGCGTTGCTTGTCGCTGCGGGCATTCTCCAACTTGCGGAGGACTTGTTTTACTCACAACCCAGACCTCATACTTAAAGGCTCATGGGACTTAGTAAGTAAGGTTATAAGTAGGTTATAATTAGGATAACCCCACTTAGGGGACTTATAACCCCAATTATAACCTACTTACTAAGTCCCATGATCCTTCAAGTACCCATCAACCCACACACTGCCGACGGGCGGCTGTACAGCACTGCGGAGTGCATCATAGCCTGCAAAAGCAAAGTTCCCTTGGGCTACTGAACGGGCTGGAGCGGAAGCGGGGCTGAGGGCGGGGTTCAGCGATTCAAGCATGTGAGGTTCATGGCTTCAAATTTGCAGGAATCAGAGTTCAGGGGTGTTCAGAGTAAGTTGACAGATCAGAAATGGAGATGCAAAAAATTAGGCTTCGGTTCTTGACTAGGCTCTGTGTTTTCGAAGTCAAGTACAAAACGAACCATTGGGGCCCGCTTACCCTCGACCCCACCCTGACACCCTTAGTAAAGCCTCATCTTCTGATCCAAAACAATGCCTTTCTCTGCACCCTGACAACATGCTATCACCTAGACCCCCAAAAGTATGTAAAAAATGGACCAAACCCTATGAAAGGTTATTCTACATACTTTTGGGGTCCAGGCAGGTACATCTCAGATAGCTTAAGTTCAGAACACGTTGTACAAGTAAAACAAGGAGTCTCTCATGACGAAGGAATACGTGTGTGTGTGTATCTGCGTATACATACAAGCAGAATATGCATATAGATGTATGTTTAATTGGATATACATGCATATGAATACGTATGCACTTACAAGTAGAAACTTACATACATACGCACATACATACATACATACGTACATACATACATACATACTTGCGCAGAGGGAGAGGGAGAGGAAAGCAAACGGCAGTGTAATTGCATTCATATCAGTCACTAAGCCCCTAAACAGTAAACTCTCTCATCGCAAGTCATCTTGTTGGCTTCGCGTAGCGATTTTTATTTTTCTCTCTCTCTCTCTCTCTCTCTGTCCCTCTCCCTGTCACCTGCTTACACGCTTAGCCAAACCACCCTTATTTCCCAAGCCCTAACTAAACCCTACCTACAGCCTCGAAAACTCCCACCGATGTTCAATCGAGCATGTGGCGAGCCTGTGGAAGGGGACTGGCCAGCACGCATGAAAGCCTGAACATCAGGGTTTAGGGCTTCGAGGATCAGGGTTCAGAACTACCCAAAGGCCGCAAAGCAGTTCCTTTTGGGGGTTCGTTTACAGAATCCTATAAGGTAATCCCCAAAAGGAACTACTATGGGGCCTATGGGTAGAACTTAGTACCGTGAGGATTGGGCTTCAGCGTATATAGGGTTTAGGTACCGAAGATTACTGTGAGGATCCAAGTCACCCAATTCGAATGTGGTGTAGCCTCGAAGGTGCCCAAAGAGAAATCCTTGTCCAAGGTAGCTACTGCTAGAGTTATTACTACCCCTGACCTTAAGACTCAACATAGGACGCAAGCCTGACACCGCAGAACTAGGCTCCCGCGCTGGGGGAGGAGGGCTTAAACACAAGGGGAACATACAACTGCACGACAGAATGTATAATGTGGAACTGTGTCATAGCTTGTAAGTTCCGTGAGCTATGAACTTAGAAAAATATATCAGTACACAAGGGCACCAATGAACCTCCTCCTTCTGCTGGTAACCGCCGGCAACAGCTGCACGGAACACGACGGGGGGCGGACCGTCCTTTCAAGCATATCGTTGTTGCATACGACTGGTGTGGACATGGCGCGGGTGGAACAAAATCAATCCGACATCACGGACCCACCTAGAGACTATCCTACTTGTCCAGCAGCCTACGGGAACAAAAAAGGTTAACTTTTCGGAATATAAGGAGGCTACTGTACCCCAAAAAAGATAAAGGTTACCTACTCTAATTACTACCAATACAAGCTATACCCTAAACCCTAAACCCTAAACCTATACGGCTTCATTAGGTCAAGGCTTGAGATTCGGGATTCGAGACTGAGTCTGACAGAACAGGTGAAATTTAGGCTCTTGGTTCTTGGTTTATTGTTTTGGGATTGTGCGTAAAGTTTGCTGTAAGGACCCTAAACCCTAAACCCCTAAACCTTAAACCCTAAAGTTTGCTGTAAGGATGGAGGCGGTCACATCTTTCAAGGACAGGTGGTCTGTGCCACACAGCACCAACCCAAAGGTATGTACCCAAAGGCCCCAAAGTAGTTCCTTTCGGGGGTTGGTATATAGAATCCTCTAAGGTAATCCCAAAAGGGAACTACTGTGGGGCCTCTGGGTAAGCCTGAACCCGCGCGAAGGATGACTGGGGTCGCGTCGTCTAGGGTTACGGTTTTTGGGGGTTTCGGCTTCGGGCTGACATTGCCAGCTGGAAGAAGGGCAAGCCTCTGCCCAAGTGCTTGTGGCTCTTTTCCTTCGAGTGGCCCATGTGGAACTGGACCAGGTCGGATGTGGTCATTCTTGCAGGCTCTTTTGAAGGCCTCTTCTAAAAGGTCCACAGACCTATACCTAGACTCTGCAGGAGCCAAGTTCCTGATTGGACATCATTTTTCTGTCGATGACCTGAGCGGAGACGGAGATGCGGTCCTACTGCCACCTGCCGCCAGGCTGCTAACAAGCTTTCATCGATCGTCCAGGTCTGGCTGCCCATCCTTCGGTTGATGATAGAAATCCTGCATTACCCAGAATAAGGAATATACCATACTTCCCATAGCTTAGGCCCCTAAGGTAATGCAGGATTCATATCATTAACCGTTCCACCTCGAGGTGACGCAGGTCGTTGCGATGTTAGGCCGAAGCAGCGGTCGAAGCTGTACTCTTCCCATGAAGAGGTCTCAGCAGGTGGAGCTTGCACCTGTGGTGTCCTGCCTTGGTAGAAGGGGAGGCTCTCTGGAGTTTCACGGCGTATGATTTGAGGATGTAATTTAGGGCTCTAGGGTCAGGGTTTAGGGCCTCATGGATTAACATGTTTCGGCTCAGGGCCTTACCCCTGAAACTCCCCTGATCTGAAACTTAGGGTTTAGGGTTTAGGGATGCAGCCTCTGCAAAACGAACCCTAAAAGGAAAGTTGCACAAACGACCCCTGAACCCGACCTAGGGCTTTTCGGGGTAACGAAATGAGTGAAAGCAGAGTGAAGAATGAACGAAAGTGCGAAGGCTTGGACTTGGGGCTTTGAGTTTAGTCCCAAACACCACACCCGAAACTCAAACCTTATGGATCCTGTAGCTTGTTACGGTTTAAGTTTAGGGTTTAGGGTTTCTCAGGAACTGTACAATGACAAAACATTGCGGTGTTGCTTCTCTATAAGCCACTCGACCTAGCTGCTATGATGGAAACAGTTGGTGGGAATCACTGATGTGGTCCACTCGCCAATACACCACGAGAGCCCTCTCTACACTCACCAAACCCGTGACACCCGACTTCAGCCAGGATGTGAGGTGTTTTAGGTCCCCTTCTGGAAACCCTCTATAGAACCCAGAGACTCCAATATCCCTTAATTAAGGAAAAAACAATATATATATATATATATATATATATATATATGTATTTCTATATACATATATATAGAGAGAGAGAGAGAGAGAGAGAGAGAGAGAGAGAGAAAACCTTACTATAATTTAAGGTATATCCCTTCATCAAGGGATATCGGATATTGGAGTCAGTGGGAACCCTGAAATAAAACCCTTGAAGGGACCCAAAGGAGCCCCATCGTAGTGCCGTTCAAAGGGGCCCTAAGGATCCCTTAAGGGTAATGTTTAGGGTTCCTGTCAGGGTGCCTTTAAGGGTTCCTTTAGGGGCGCCTTCAGGGGCTCCTTTAATTAAGGGCTTCTTTAAGGATTTCCTTTAAGGATTCCTTTGAGAGTTCATTTAAGGGTTCCTGTAGAAACCCTCAACCCTAAACCCGAAACCCAAAACACTAAGCCGTCCTGCACGTCCCGGGAGGAGGTAGAATTGGCCGGCCAACCAAGAGGAGAGCAGCCCCCTTGGACGAGAATGGGATCTTTAAGGGTACCTTTAGGGGATCTACAACCCTAAGGCTCTACACAGCCCACAAGTCTTATATAGTATGGTCTCTTGGGCCCACAAGCCTTAACATATGAGTCCTTAGAACCCTAGGGTAAGGGATCCTTTGTGAAGCTTCTACAACGGCTTAGGGTGTGAGGAGTATAGTTTTAAGCAACCATAATAGTGATCGATAACAAATAATATGGTTTCCTGATTGTGGTAACTTCCCCATGCGCCCAACTACCTACTAATCGCAGACTCTCCCCAATATGAACCTACATAGCTACTATACTGAACACAACTACCTGATTAGCGGGCCCTTTGGACCGTTAGGGCTTAAGTTAAATCCCTGAACAAGAGCCCCCTCGGAAGCGACTGCGAGGCTGGGGTCAGGGTTTAGGGGAGCTTAGGGCTTAAGGTGTAGGGGCTTAGGGTTCGGTTTAGGGTTTAAGGTGTAGGGGTCTAGGGTTTCGGGCTTTAAGGGGTTTAGGGCTTAAGGTGTGAGATTGAATTCTTCAGGAATTAGGGAGTTTAGGGTTTAAGGGGTAGAGGTTTAGGGGTTCGGGCTTTGGAGAGTTTAGGCATTAAGGTGTAGAGGTTTAGGGGTTCGGGCTTCAGGGAGTTTCGGGTTTCAAGGGTAGGGTTTGGGGTTTCGGGTGCATTTAGGGTTTGAGGTTTAAGGCTTTGGGTTAGGGTGTAGGCCATGTGCGGGGATGCTGATCAGGATTTCCAAAGTACGCAAATCAAGCCTTTCATACTCAAGCATGACAAGGCTGTGCCACTCTAGTATTGTGCTTTGCGGCGCGAGCTGCCGGGATTTGATGATTTCGGGTTGCCCTAAACCCTACCTTAAGCCCAAGTAACCTACCTTTTTAAGGACTTACACAAGGAAATCATAATACAGAACCCCAGAAAGGTAGGTTAATTACTTGGGGTTCTGGTAAACCTCAAGTACACCGTGACCAAGGTGTTTCGCTTTCAGATCGGTGACTTGTGTCATCTCGATTCCTTTGCCCTGGCTTGAAGGTTCGAGGGTCTCACAGAAAAAAAGGGGCCTAAATAATTGCACATTTTTTCTGGGGGGGTCCCTTGCTCTGATCGTGGTATAATGAGCCCCCAAAAACACTATTCCAATTATTAAGGCCTCTATACTATCGAACCCTACTATAGATCTCTTATATAGCTCTTTAAAAGAACCCTTGAAAAGGGAACCCTACTCTAATTAGTAAGGCCTCTACAGACAAGGTTTCGGATTCTACGGTGCCAGGCTTGTACGGAGGATCGCTGGTCAGGCCTTTGGGAGGCTTAGGCTTTACGGTCCAAGCTGCGAGGTTTCAGAACACCTCTATAGAATCCCTCAAGGTGGATTAAAGGCAAGGGGCACTATAAAGTGCTTACAAACCTTCATAGACCCCCGAACAGTACCTTGCACCATAACCTTCAACCCTACTATAGGGGCCTCAACAATTAACTGTACTATTTTTTGAGGGTGGATTCCGTATTATGAGTGTAGTATAAGATACCCCAGAACCCTATTCTAATTGTTGAGGCCCCTATACTCTAGAAGCCGTATAGATACCTTCTAGAAACCTTTAAGGGTCTCCTGAAAGGATCCCTACTCTAGTTGCATGGGTACCTTTTTTCCCACGCTTGTCGTAAACTTAAACCCGAACCACCCAGAGACTCCAATATCCCTTATAATTAGGGAATATACCTTATTAAAATCAAATCAGGAATCCTACGACAATTTAAGGTATATTCCTGAAGTAAGGGATATGTCACGGTGAACTCCCAATCGCTTGCTGTAAAACTTGAGCCACACGATTTGCAGAGCCTTTTTCAGATGCCGTATCTCGGATGCTTGACCTCGCAGTTCTGCGTGTCCGCTTCGCATGAACATAGTTAGCCGGTTGGGATAGCGATACCGCTGCTGGGCCGGTGTCCTCAACAAGTTACATGCCTCTTGCAGGGCAGCGCAGACTCGTTTCAAAGTGTCGTCGGGCGAACCATCCAGGACCCACGACACCAGGAGCTAATATGGACCCAAATGAGTACTGATCGCAGCCCAAATACTTGACATGCATCCAGTCCAAGCATATCGTGTGGCAGGACAGATATGATAGATTAAAAAGCGGCGAACGAGAGCGATGCCCAGGCTCTCCAAGCCGCACCTGTCCATTGTGTTGTTCGCCAGGCAGCTGTCGGTCTGAAATCTGTCCATGCATAAAAGCCGCTATCACAGGCTCGACAAATCGGACAAAGTTTGTTGCTCTGGCGTAGTGCGGTACCTCCAGAACTTGAAAGCAGTAATCCCTCATAAAAGGGACTATTCCTTACAATATACAGGCTACAATATTATGATTTAAGGCATATTCCTTACTTAAGAGCTATTGGGAACTCTGGACAAACCCTCCAAGGAACCCAAACCATATTCCTGAAGTAAGGGATATTAGAATCCCCTAAACCCTAAACCCTATAGATCCCTTAAAGGAACCCTAGGTCTTCCTGAATCTCTGGACAAACCACCAAAAAAACCTCAGACATGGCTTTGGAAGACTGGGCTCCCGGCTCTCGCCAAAGGATGCCTCGGTGGCCACGATGGAGGCCTGACTCAGCACATGGGCTTAGGGACAAGGCCCCAAAGTAGTTCCTTTTTGGGGTTCGTATATAGAATCCCATAAGGTAATCCCAAAAAGGAACAACTATGGGGCCTCTGGGTAGGGACTAGGGTTTAGGGTTTAGGGGATTAGGGGTTTAGGGGTTTCGGGTTTAGGGGTTTAGGAGCTTGGGGTTTAGGGTTGCCTAAAGGGTCCAAGTAGCTAAGAAACAAAGATGCTCCCCCAACTTTTAACCCACATAACTGCTACCCCAAACCAGTACCTGAGAGTCGGATCCTTTGGACTGTTAGGGCTTTAAGTTTCGGGCTTGAGATTTTTGGGTGCCGTATTGGTATCTGCAAAAGGGTTTCATCCAAGGATGTTCTGAATGCTGCGGGATGTGGGTGTATGGACTTCATAAGGGTAATTTGCAAGAATAGGGTTTTGGGGCCCATCATACTATAAATATAGTAAGGAACTCCAAAATAGTATAGGTAGTTAGGAAGGCCCCTGTAGTACTTGGTCTCTGTCTGTCTCTCTGCCCCTCGCTCTCTGCCCGCTCTACGCCCCCGAAAACCTGAACCCGAGTACTAACTACTATAGGGGCCTTCAGAATAGAGGAGGGTTCTGGGGCCCATTATACTATGTTTATAATGAAGAACCCCGGAAATAGTATTGGTAACAATTAGCTAGAAGCAGGGCCGGAAGGGCACAACCGGGTAGCAAGCACATAATTTAATTTAAGGGTCGGCATAATTAGCTAGCAGTCCCAAATAGACCTGTAATATAGTTCCCTTTGGGGGTTCACATTTATAATCCTATAAGGTAATCTCAAAAAAGGAACTACTACGGAGCCTATGGGTATGCTATATCCCAAGACAGTTGACCCCCGACTCACACCCGGATGATGATAGAAACCCTGCATTACCCATAATAAGGAACATACCATAATTCCCATAGTTTGGGGTCCTTAAGGTAATGCAGGATTTATATCATCAACCGTATCGAAGCACTCCGCAACCTAGACCCAACACCCCAGTGCTTCAACCGATTGGCCCTAAAGGCCGCCAAACCCCAAACTCTAAACTCTAAACCGTAAATACCTGAACCCTATACCCCAAACTATAAGCCTTTGCGACCCCGGGCATTGGCTGCTCAAGCTCAAACTTGAAACAGCCAAGCTGGAGGTCCCTCAGCCTAGAAACTCTTCCCCAAAGGGTCCAAAGTACCTTTATAGTAGAATGTCGGGTTTTTTCGATATTAGGAATTACTACTATGATTAGGGGAAGTATCCCGCACAACAGTACTTTGGACCCTTTGGGTTCACAGATTCCCAATCACGGCAGTGAATGCGTAAGAGGGCTTTGAGCTTAGGGTTTTAATTCAGAGTTTCGGCTGTACCCGCGAATGATTTAAAGACCGGCTATTCCGTGAAGTCTATTTAGTATGTTCGTGTTCGGATTCCCAAAACCCGACACATCGAACACAGAACCCAACACCTGAAACCGTAACCATATGGCCGGACGCTTGGAAGGTTCAAGGTCCAGGGTTCCTGGTGACGAAATCTGGCCCCTGACATGCTTTATGAGACTTTTGAAGATTCCGAAGACCGTTGAACCATGCAGAGAAAACTGTTGAGCTATCAGGATCCCTTCTTAAGACCTACAAAAAGCCAAAGCAACTGGATGTTCTGGATGGCTGGGCCCTTGCTACCCCACACACCCAAAGCCCTTCCGAAATCTATACCCTAAACGCCGAGATCCCTGAGACCCTAACCCTAAGACCCTTGAATCCCAAAAACTCAACCCTATGCTCATTGGCCCAAAACCCGAAGAAATACAAATTGAAACTTCCAGAATCGACTACCTTATAAGAACCCCAAAAATTGAAAAGCTGAGTTTACAGCCAATAAGTAAAAGCCCCAACCCTTATAGAGCCCTCTAGAGGAACCCTTATTGTAGCCTTACAGTATCCCTTTGAAGGAACCCTTACAGTAGCCTTATCGTAACCCTTTTAAAGGAACCCTAAGGCCGCACCCTAAGGAGCCTCCAATCCTGAACCCTAAACGACCAACCCTAAACCCTAAACCCCAAACCCTAAACCCTAAACCCCTAAACCCCTAAACCCTAAACCCTAAACCCTAAGCCCCAAACCCTAAACCCTAAACCCCTAAACCCCTAAACCCTAAACCCTAAACCCTAAGCCCCAAACCCTAAACCCTAAACCCCTAAACCCTAGACCCTAAAACTCTCAAAGACCCCGGCGGCAGGCGTGGCGCCACAAAAATCCGGGGCGACCTCGGCCACAGCCTGCGACAGCATCCCTTAATTCTTGATTGAGGAGTAGGAAATGTCGTCTAAACACTATAGGGTCTAGAGTTTAGGGTTTAACGAATTAAGAGCACTTCTGGAAATTAATTTCACTTCGATAACTATGATATTCTGGACGGCTTTCGGAGTCTGGCAGAGAGAAAGAAGGCTCTTAGGGCGTTCCGGTCTCGGGATCAAGGCTTCAAGCTTTAGCGGCAGGGATCTTAAACGCGCGGGTTTAGGGTTGAAAGCCTTTCCGAGTTAGTGGTTTAGGGCTTTATGCCCTTCCGAGATAGTGGATTAAGGTTTTTGAAGCCCTTCCGGCATAGTGGAACAGGGTTTTAAGGCGCCTTCCAAGTTAGTGGATAAAGCCCTAGCTCCTTGGGTGCTTCCAGGGCTTTAGCGTTTCGAAACTTCTAGGTGCTCCTTCTCGGAAGCTGCTTTGACTCACCCATACTTGGAGGGTCGGGGGACTAAGTAACTGGTTATTCTAGGGACTTATAAGTACCATAACCCCTATTAGGGTCCCTTTTAGGGTACTTATAAGTCTACTTGCTAACTACTTACTAAGTCCCCCGACCCCCCAGGTAAGTAACCGTCCGAACACAGCCAGGAGAGCATTCTCGGATGGGAGTGGGGGAACATTCTAAGGCCTCGCCCTTGAACACTGCTGGGCCCAAAGACCATACAGTACAGTATAGCTACTCCTGCGACAGCATGTAGGAGAGTTTCAACACTGAGTTGATCTGCAACGGGATGCTGTGCAACGTCGTCTTGGAACAGCAACAATCCCTGAGAGTCCATGTACCCAAATAAATTCAAGCTTGGGCCCAATGTACCTATAGAGGGAATACTTCAAGGCCAGTATATACGCTATACGAGTACATGGACCACATAACATATGAGTACATGGACCCAGAGGGCATGACAGACACGAGAACAAACATCAGTCATTCCGATCACGACGTCCCTATCGCCGTTGCTTAACACTCTGGTGCTTGTTCCACATTTTCGGTGAAAAGCCTTAGGGTCCGCCGCTCACGGTTTAGGGTTTAGGGTCTGATAACCCACCCGCTGTCAGTGACAGGTAGCTCGTTCCATCATCGAGCTCACCGTGTCACGGCGGATTTCTGTCAGCTGCCTGGGCGAAGTTTACGCTATATGCTGGTCAGGGCTTATGCACTGCTGCTGATGTAAAATACTCCTACGCGTTACCTTCACTCAATCCCATAAACTCAGGGAACGATGGGGTACACGATGTCATGTCCGTCTGAACAATAATGAACGGACACAGGTCGGGCAAGACCACCAAAGGCATCTAAATACCGGAAGCAAACCTTAGTTGATGAGTTCATAAGCCCCCAAGAGTGCGCACTTTCAGTTTTATAGTGGATAATATTATGCCACAAAATGTAAAGTGTAATTATCCACTCAGCTACTAAGAAACAGAAACGAGCCAGTTAGGGACTAGGGCTTCGTGAAAACACAGTGTAAGTATAACCAAGAACCCTACTCAAGGAATAGTACTGCTTGGCACCACTGGGGTTACGGCTCCAAAGTCTATAACCTAAACATCACATGCTACAAGAGTTTCAGAGCAGAGGGTGAGATTTCAAGAAGGGCAGAACGCCTTGGGGATTCTTCAAAATTCTTCAGAATAAGGCTCAATAAAACCGGAAGGCGGATAACCCTAAGGCATACTACGGCCATGAAGTGGCCCTGTGATCCTGCTGCTGCTGCCGAAGCGCTGTGGCGACTCATCTGCAAGGAGCTGGGCATCAACGTGAGCCTAGCAGACCAAGATAGTTTTTACATTTTAAACTGCTACAGCCTAAACCCTGCACCCCCAGACCCAAAACCTGGACAACGGAATCTTGGGTGAAACCCACATGACGCTGGCGCTACTGAGATTGCACCTGCCCATTCTACATAATGACGCCCAGGAGTAACCTCTTCCTGAAGCCGAAAAGACCTACGTCTTCAAGGAACTGTACAAAGAAACCATTATAAGAAACCCTAAGAAGGTAGGTCTTTCCGGCTACAGGTTCTAGTTATCCCAGTGTGGGTTCCTGCCCATGTCACGAATTCCCACTACATTGTTTGGGGTTTCGTGTCTGTCAAACCTACATTTCGAAACTGCGGGGACAGGAACCGCTTGCGCCTAATAAGAGCCAACAAGTGAACCTCAAGCCGCAAGCTTTTAAATACGCATTCGATCAAAGACCCTGCAGTAGGATGTCCCTTGCAGTATGCGTTAAGGCAGGGCGGTTGACTTTCAGGTAAAGCTGCTTTAAAGAGGAGGACTACATATACCACAAAAAGTTGAAGGCTACTTACTGAGCTCTTCCGCTTGCCAGGAATGCGATCCCCGGGCACACTCCTCATGGTTCTGTCGTCTCTTTACCTGCAGCTTTTAAGTCGCCAGGAAGTTGCCTGCAGACCCCATAACCTACCTTTATAGGGCTCTTTGGCATTGCTTCCTTTTTGCATTCTCTCGACAAGGCGGGCTTTGGCTGTTGGAGTTCGTCTGGCGTCCTGGTGGGGTTTGGACAGGTTCAAGGTTCAGGGTTTGAGGGGGGACCATCAAAGCTTAAGGGTCCATGGGCCCAACTAGGTTCCTTGAATGGTTCCTTCAAGGGTACCATAAGGGTTCTATTTAGGATTTTGGGTTAAGGATCCATGTAATCATAAAGACTATAGGAATTGGCCTTTCAGTAGTCCCCATTTAGCTTGATGACTTGCGTACATGGACCCTTCGGGAAATCGACTGCTTACCAAAACACGGAACTACACTATACGTCTGGAAGAAGTCCAGCCAAAGCGGAAAACCACTCGAAGCGCAAACCCTTCAAAAACTCCATCCCTCAAAAGGGTTAGGGTCAGGGCCGCGCCCTAGGCTGTTCAGTAACCGTCAGTAACCCACCGGGAAAAGTATATGCTTGTTTAGGCTTCTTATTGTATAATTGGAACCCAGAAACCTGAAAATAAAAACGTGTACCACTGAACAGCCTGGGGCCCTTTTGCTTACTTTAGTCTGGGACTTTTGGAAACCCTCCGCCGAGGCACTTTCTGTTCCAGTCTGGCATCTGGTGTGGCCCTCCTTGGAGAGTTCTCAAGATTCGGGGGTCCGTTTGTGCTTAAGGGTCCAAGTACCTAACCCAAAGGCTCCATGTACCTTTATAGTAGATACTTAAGCCTTAAAGGGATCCCTATATGGGTACTTTAGTGCCTAAGTATATACTATATGGGTACATGGAGCCTTAGGGTAATATTCATATACTCTCCCAAATACTACCCTACATAACTACTCTCCTAGAACAGCGTACCTACTTATTGGGTCCTTTGGACCCTTAGGGTTTGTGCTTAAGGGCTCAGGGTTGAGGGTCCTTTTGTAAGGGTCGTGGGAAGAAGTGTTCTTGTTATTTGGGGCCTTCCGTTGTGGATGCCTGCAACTCCGCTGTTCCCCGACTCATACTGGGGATTGGCCGTGTAAAGCTGGCATATAAAGGGTCTAAAGTTTCAGGAATTGGCGAAGTTCTAAAAACTTTGAGCTCCTCCGTTTAGGGATGCGCATCATAACGATCCTACGAATTGTTAGGGAGTGTGTGCGCATTGTAAGGTCCCCCTTTTTCTCTAAACTCCCACGTGTCGTCAAAACTACGGCACATCTTACCATGGTGTAAGAACTTTCGAAAAAGATGGGGTACTGGGCTGTCTGGCTACCATACACGTGTGTAGGGCCTAAGGGGCTACCTGTAGCAAGCTAGCACATATTAAGGACATGATAAGGAGGAGCCCTGAACAGGTAGGGGTGTTTCAGGCTACTTCAGAGGCTGAGGAGCACAGACGTGGAAGATCCTGAGGTGGTGCGCGAAGCACAACTCATATCCACCCTACAACCAAACCGTAAATCCTGAAACCTTTAACCCGAAATCCATAAGCAATTTCTCGGCTGACTTCTGAACCACTCCAAAAAGTTAAACTGTTAGCCTCCTTATTATAGTTCACATAGAAACCCAAAAAGTTAAAGTCCTAAGAGCCAACCGGAAGAACGCCAAGATTTATAAGCCCAAAGCCCTCGAACAAAAACTCTATCAGATCCTAGTTACACCCTAACCCTATTTGGACGTTCATGGGACTTAATAAGTACAGTTATAAGTACCTTAACTGCGGATATAACCAACTATAAGTATAGTTATCGTATTTTTAACCCTAGCTACAAGTACCATGAACCTCTAAGTAAGGCTCAAAATAGCCCAAAAGCCTTACATAGTATTGTCTTTGGGCCCGAAAGCCCTAGGATATGAGTCCTTAGAGACTAAGGGTAAGGGCCTGAGCCTTCAGAACTCGAAAACCGGAGCCGTAGGCCCTATAAACCAAAGAAAACTCTTTGGCCGCCTTAGATGCGCAACCTCAGGCAAAAGACTACTTAAAGGCTCATGGGACTTAGTAAGTAAGGTTATAAGCAGGTTATAATTAGGAGAACCCCACTTAGGGGACTTATAACCCCAATTATAACCTACTTACTAAGTCCCATGATCCTTCAAGTACCCCTAGTGCTCCACGGACTCACGTATTAAGGCTTTTGGGCCCAAAGGGCTATGTAGATCCCCAGGGTACGACATCTAAACCCGCAAGTATGAGCTATAGGATCTGGATTTTTAACTAACTACTGACTGACCAGCAAAGTAGATCTGGGTCTGAACACTGAGTCATAACACTCCCTCAGAATCCTTATCTTGTTGCGTATACTCAATGCAGCTTGAATCCCTAAACTGAAACCTGACACTCTTCGTCCCGAACCATAAACCCTAAACCCATTCGGGGTCGATCTTGGCCAGGCGACCGGCACACGCTTTCCACCAAGCGCAAGACCTGCTGATCATTGGCCGAGGAGTATGTTATAGTCTCGGTTTAGGGTTTGGGGTGTTATAGTATCCTTGTAAACCCAAATCCCCATACCATAAGACGCTCAATCTTTACCCCTTAGTATCAGGAAGCCTACTGCGAGGATACCTAAAGGGGGCGATTTGGCCCTTGTGGTTCAGAGGCTATGATGATGGGCTCCTGATCTATCATCCTGGGCTCCTGGCGCTGGCATTAGGAATCAAACAAAAGGCTACAGGGTTCCGGGTTTCCCCTAAACCCTGAACCCTAAACCGCCAGGCTACAGGGTTTAGGGTTTCGAGCTTTTTGACAGCTTTGGGATTTAGGATTTAGGGCATAGGTTTTCTCTGGCGGAGCTTTCAGGACTAGGAGTTTAGGGCTCATAGTCCCATCACTCTTAAACCCTAAACCCTGAAACCCCCAAACCTTAAACCCTTGGCCCTAGCCCTAGAAACCAAATAATGGTTGACTGTTTCAAACAGTCTGACACCCTTTCTGAGCAAGGCCGGCACATCATATACAAGTACAGCGTCTCGTCCTGGTCTTGCCTGTTGTGCCGCCTCCGAGGAGAGGCACAGATGGAGGTGACTTCGGCTCCCTGTGGGGCCGCCCGGCTAGAGCCCCTGTGTCTCTATAGCGTCGATCAAATGCCAGAGCAGTCCGCACACTGAGCAGACGTACTCGCTGCTGGGGTCCTCCCAGATATTCATCTGGGTGTCGCAGGCCGAGCAAGAGAAAACTTGCTGCAACACAGGAACTTCCTGGGGGAGATTGGCTGGGGCAGCAGGTGCGGGCGCTAAACTCTAAACCCTAAACCCTGAGGACCCTCTTCGCCATCGCGGAAATAACCGGGTACTATAGGGGCCTTCATGAATAGAATAGGATTTTTCGGGTACACTATACCAAGAAATTCTGATAAGGAATCTCAGCATAGCATCGGTAAGTACTTAGGCCCCTGGCCCTGTAATAACCAAAGAACTAAACTACGGTGCAGACTGCCACAACACACGTAAGCCCGAAACCGCAAACACGACAAACCAAAACCCTAAGCCCTAAACAATCCAAACCCCAATTAATGTGACCCGAAGCCCTATAAGCCCTAAGCCCTAAACCCCAAGCCCTACAAACCCTAAACACGACCAGCCCTGGCCCCATAAACCCTGAACAGGCCATCTTTGGGGGCAAGATGCATAGAGTCGCGAGCCCATAGACTGTGCCTCGACGTTGCTCGGATATCTTACGTTTTTAAGGCTTAGGTGACAGGCTTGGGGCTTGGGGTGTAGGGTTCCTAAAATCGCCGCGGGGCCTGGCTTCTGGCTTCGATCATTGGTTGGAGCATTCAGGATGGGTAGATGGGGGGTCCGGGGACTTAGTAAGTAGTTAGTAAGTAGACTTATAAGTACCCTAAAAGGGACCCTAATTGGGGTTATGGTACTCATAAGTCCCTAAAATAACCAGTTACTAAGTCCCCCGACCCTCCAAGCAAGGGTCCATGTACTCATATAGAAACATTGGCCTCCACGTGCTAGCCCCGTATATAGGTACATTGGGCAAAGTGTATCGCTACATGGACCCTTACCTGCTTGTCGGGTATCATGGGTTACTAAAGGTTAACCTTTTTGGTCATATAGGGATTATATAGGGACTATACTACCCAAAAAAGGTTATAGGTTCCCTACTCTACTACTAGGCTTAGGGCTGCACTTGTTATGGCTAAGGTCTCCCCAAGCTCTGAAACCTAAACCCTTAAAGAGACAGAAGTAGGGTTGAGACAGGGTTCCCTAGAAGGGGACTCCCTGGTTCTACCTAGGAGCCTCTTCCAGCTCACCAGTCGGTGGGTTGTGGGTCATGGAGAAAGGGTTTATAGGGGGTTTAGGGTTTAGGGTTAAGGGTTTAGGGGTTTAGGGTTTAGGGGTTAAGGGTTTAGGGGTTTAGGTTTAGGGGTTTAGGGTTTAGGACGCTTGTCGAAAAGAATTGTGGCTCCGGAGCTGGGGTTCTTCGGTTTTGGGGAGTTGAAGGGGTGCTGTAGGGTGTAGAGGCATATGGCTTTTGTTTGAACGCCTTTTCCCGCCTGCAGTCTAGATACATCCTCACGGTTACCCCTTTTCCCCAGGCAAAGTGTCAGTAAGATGAGGAGGCGTAGAAGGGGCTCAACTTTGGAGAAGCTCTCCCCCTCCGCTTTCGCCCCCATATGGAGGGGGGATCTAGATCATGCGAGTGGTTGTCAAAATTAGGGTCCCTTTAGGGTACCCCAAATATTAGGTGCCGTACTATAATAGGGACCCCAAAAGGGACCATAATTTTGACAACCACCCATGCGGATCATGCTTCATACTGCTAAACAACTGCGTTGGAGTGAGCGGCCGCGACCCTGGAAACTACTTACCCATAGGTCCCATAGTAGTTCCTTTTGGGGGTTCATAATTTAGAACCCAATAAAGTTACCCCCAACAGGAGCTACTATGGGGCCTATGAATATGGTGTACATGTTTAACCCTTGTGATGGGTGATGCAGGATGCTGTTCATCAGCAGTATAGGGTGTCTTGATCGATCCAGGAGTCCTGATTCACTGATTATGCAGATCCTACGGTATAGTATTTCGTGTCTACCAAGTCTTCATTCTGATTCGGCTAGAACCCTATAGTAACAACCGACTAAACCAAACATGGCGACACTGGGGGAAACTAATTCTAGAATCTAGGAGCCTGGGCCATTCGAGCAGGTTCTCTGAAATCTGGGCATCTTGCAGTGTGATAATAACAATCTGGAGCCCGAGAGAATAGCATAACCAACAGTTCAAGCTTCCCCTAAAGGCTTATGACAACGTGCCCGAATAGTGTGTATATATATATGTATATGTATATGTATATATATATATATACATATATATATATATATATACACACACTTTTTTTGGCCCCCAAGTACCGATATGGAGACTACTTGAAGGCCAGCCTCTATATTCTATGACGACCCTGAGGCTTCATATTCGGGTCGGCTCCATACTTGGACTTTCGCGGAAGGTGTTATCTTCGGGGCGAAGTTGGGTAGTTTAGAGTTGATTAGGGCTTAGCCCTATGCCTCCAGGGACCTTATTATGGGGGTCCTTAAGGGGTCTAGGGCCCTAACTATGAGGTCCTTGGAGGGATAGGGTTAGGGCCCTAAACCCTAAACCCTAAACCCAGCATTAGGGTTCTTCCGGATTGAAGTTTAGGGCTGGCATTTCAGGGCTAATTAGGGCTTGGGGCTTCCGGCATGCATGGCCCTTAATCGCTTCCCCCTCATATTAAAGGCCCCGGCTCGCTCCCCCTAATATCAAAACCGGAGGGTCAGTTTTTATGTTAGAGGTGTTTCGGGGCATCTGGGTGTGAGTGGGACTGGCAGTGCTTCAATAGTACTTGACTGATTATGGACCCAGATAGTCAGCAACAACGACCGCTTCTTGCGCTGCCTAAAGCCCTAAGCACTAAACCTTGAGCCATAAAGCCCTAAGCCCTAAAGCTTTAGCCCTGAGCCCTAAACACTAAAGCTCTGGTCTCTTCGGTCTGATTAGTACTGCTGTAGTCTTTGGCTCTATTTGACTAATACAATCCTAGGCCCACCCTAATGGTTTTTAAATTAACTTTCAATTGTGAGCCCGAACCGTGAAACTCCGTGGCCGGGCGTTTTTGTATGAGGGTGGTTTAATGTTAGGGGGAAGCGATTATTCATACACCCGTGCAGAACGAAGCACCGGCAGAATCTGATGAAATCCTTCCTTCTGTCTGAAAACCCTATAACCCCGTCACACAAACCTTCACCCAAGTCCCTACACCCTAAACTCCTAAACCCTAAACTCCCAAACCCCCAAAGCCTCTGAAACCCGGAAGCCCTAAACCCAAATCCCAAATCCCAAAACCCTAAATCCCTAAGACCCTTACCATTAGGCTCCATCGTAGTTCCTTTTGGGGATTACCTTACACTATTCGAAACATGAACCCCAAAACGGAACTACTATGGGGCCTGCGGGTAGCCCCCTAGCAGCCTCCCCAGAGATCCCAATACCCCTTAATTAAGGAATGAAGGCCTCCGTACTTGAAGGTCTATTCCTGAAGTAAGGGATATTGGAGTCTCTGGGTAGGGGCATTGAAGAGTATATGGGTAGTTGTAAAAATTAGGGTCCCTTTTTGGGCACCCGAAAAAATAGGAGCCGTATTTTATCAGGGAGACCAAAACGGACCATAGTTTTGACAACCACCCATATGATTGTTAGGTACTTGGACCCTTTGGAGACCCCTTGCAGCCTCCTCGGATTTCTTGGAGACGCGCGCGTAGACTTGGCCCAGGAGGCAGCCTCGGCTCCAAGCCGATACGCCCCTTTGTTTGCTGTTTAGGGTTTAGGGGTTTAGGGTTGATTGTTTCTAAATTTGCTGCCGCCTCTTTCAGGAAGAAAGGGATGATACGTGTTCTGTAGGGTGTCTACAGGGTTTACGGGGCGTTCGCGTGCATGACAGTCAACTCATGCGTGTTTCGAAGGTCTTTTAAAGCCTTGATCCAACTACCAACCCACTTACCTTTGGTTAGTAGAGAATGGACGAATAGTAGTAATAATAGCAGTTATAATTGTACCCCATTCCTCCATTCCCTACTAACCAAAGGTAAGCCCAATGGCGAGACCTCGATTGTCAGTCCCACTAATATAGGGGCCTTAATAGGGCTCTTGGGGTCCATTGTACTATAGTTATAATAAGGAACCCCCAAAATGGTATAGGTAGTTATTAAGGCCCCTACATCATGGCAATTGTTGCCACGATGACTAGCATCACTACCGCTGGGTGTGGGCGTACTTCTCCCCTCTTTATACGACAACAGTTGCGGTGATTGGCAGTATGCCTAACTTGCTGTTTAACGAGTACAACGTGCCGCCCAATCTGCGAGATTTATTTATACCTATAGCCCGGCAAAGGCAGCTCTGCATGGTGACCCTGAAGCCGTGGCTCAAAGCACAGCTAGGAAAGCTCGGTTCAGCTCTTTACATAAATGGGAAAGCCTCCGGAAAGCCCATTTCCCTTCTACGCCCTTCTCCTGCTGCACAACCAACCGAGAGGCCGAAGAACAGAGTCATGATATTTATGTGTATATATATGTATAAATGAATATATATATATATATATATATATATATATATACATACATATATATATATATATATATTCATGTACACACCTATTTAAATTTACGTGCTGCTGCTACGATATGTTCAACCCAGCCTTGGACCCGGGTCGAAACTCTAACCGCTACGAAGCTGCGGGCTGAACTGCGCCGGTCGTCGGCGGCTACTGGCGCTACCTGCAGGGCCCGAAGTTTAGGGCTTCAGGGTTTAGGGTACCTCTGCTACCACTCGAAGGTCTGTTTATCCCTAAACCCTAAAACCCGAAGGGATAGAAAGTGATGCTCGCAGCAGCCGTACCGAAGCGGTGCTGTCCACGACTGCATTTTCCACTTGTCGCCCAAGTAATGGACATAGTGGCCGGCTTCGTCGCCGTCACAGCAGTCGTGATGGAAATAGAAGGAGTAAGAGGAGCGGTAGTGGTATCAGTGGTAGTGGTAGTAGTAGTAGTAGTAGTAGTAGTAATAATAGTCGTAGCAGGAGTAGTAGTAGTCGTCATCGCACGTGGGTGTTTGCTTCTTTACATATACACATAGACTACACACATAAACACATGACGTACATACAGACAAAAAGAACTACATATCGACAGCTGACAACACACATGCGTGCTAACATAACATGAAAGAACAGAACCAAACATATCATAGCATAAAGTAGCCGTAGCATGCTTCATTACATAGATGCGTACGTACATACACACAAAGACCTACACAAAGCTACGCACCCCGACATACAACTACATGTGTGCATTTATACATTCTTGCGTACGTAGACATGTACGTATGTACGCGTGTATGCATGCATGCATGGATGGACGTATGTATGTGTGTGTGTGTGTGCATGTATGTATTCATGTTCATAAATATGTAGATACGTATATGTATGTGTTATACGTAAAGATACATGCATGCATACAAAAAACGTTCAGGGAAAGGGAACAGAGAAATAGAGAGAGAGAGAGAGAGAGAGAGAGAGAGAGAGAGAGAGAGAGAGAGAGAGAGAGAGAGAGAGAGAGAGAGAGAATTTGGTTTGACCAGATCGAGACCGAGCATAGTGCGCTCATCCTGTTTGAGGCCTAGGAACCCAAGTTCAAAGTCTTGGGGCTTAGGGTGAGGAGGCTCAGGGTACAACATACAAAGCACGACGTGTGGGAGCAGCTGCCGTCTTGGCTCAAGCAACCCGCAAGAAAGCGAATTTGTGTTCGTTTGAAGATGGCGGTACCAAAATCCTGAATGCCCGAAACTCCCTAAACTCCAATCCCTGAAACCCTAAAGGGCGAGTCCTATATACGACAGCATTGCCTGCGAATCAACTGCTGGAGTTTCAAGTGTGAACTCTGCAAGCCCCACACCCTCAAATGTAAATCTGAAAGCTCCGAACATGCGAACTGTAAACTATAAAATTATACGGGAGTTTCCGCAAATTAGGGGTACCTTATTTTGGGCCATTATAATAAGGATCCTACTATTTAGGGTACTAGATTTTGGTCCCGTATTTTCGGAAACCCCCATACACTTCCAGCCCTTGTTAAGTTGAGAACTGAAACTCAAAGCATTGCTGCAAATGCACCTCGCTGCCACCCTGCCGCAAACCTGGTTGTTCAGCGTTTAGGGCTTAGGGTTTAGGGGTTTAGGGTTTAGGGGTTTAGGGGTTTAGGGTTGAGGGTTTAGTTCGCATGCCAAGCATTGGATTCTGTCTGTGTTGATGGTCCTGTCTTCCCCAGAGATCCCAATACCCCTTAGTGAGGAATATACCTGAATTTGAAACACAATATTAAGCCCCCTATAGATCTCTTTAAAGGAACCCTAGGCGTTCCTTAATCAGCGGTCTTGGGTCCTCTGGGAGAAGGTGACCAGAGTGATGACGATGGACAGGACGGTGACGCCGATTATGATGGTCGTCCCTAAGGCACCCAACTTAGGGTTCCTTTTAAGGACTCCTTTAAAGGTTCCCTTAAGGGTTCTATAGGGTTTATGGGTTAAAGGGTCCATGTACCCAAATAGTAGACACTTTGGCCCCAATGTACTTGACTTATACAGGGGTGCTTTAAGGCCAACGTATACACTACACTATATGAGTACATGGACCCTTTAGGGTGTGATGACGACGATAATGGCGCTGTTAATGCCGCTCATGTTGGTGACAGTGGTGATGCCAACGACGACGAGGGCAATGATCATGGTGAGGGTGGTGCCGGTAACGGAGGTGGCACGAATGGTGGTGCTGCTTCGGGTGGTAATGCTGGACCTTGTGGGTTGTTCGTACGGCGCTTGAAGGCTTTACGGCTTATGCGTTCGAGGTTTATGGCTCGGATTGTGGGGTGCAGGCTTTGGGGTTTCCGGTTAAAAGGCTCTGGGCTTCATCTCTTGGTATTTAGGGATCAAGTTACGCATCCAGAGAGCCTTCGCATGTTGCCCCGTCACTGAATCTTCCCTACACGTTGCAGACATGCGAGGAGAAGCAGACATGGGGTCTGTTTAGCTTAACGAACCATAACTGAACTACTCGAGGTAGAGCCTCGAACGTTCCAGAAAAGATGTTGAGCATTCTGTGAATATGTTGGAGTTTCCGACATTAGTGGTACCTTAGTGTGGGTTCCTTACAAGGATCCTACTATTTCGGGTCCTATATTAGGATCCCCATTTTTGGAAACCCCCATATAGGGCTTGCAGCATCAGAAACATTGCCAAAGTTGGCTTTGTTGGTAGACCCTGCGCGCTGAACTTTGATCCCTAAACCGTTAGCGTCGTCAACAACACCTCAGCCTGTCTTGCTCACCGCATAACCCTTAATATTCCAAGCCTTTCCTGTTGCTAATATATAATACCCTCAGGGTGCATGTACCCAAACAGCCTTTTCTTCGGCTCTACTTTAAGGCCTTTGGCACATGGACCTTGAACCCTAAACCCCGCAGCACCCTTACAGAACCCTGACGGTACCCTTACAGGGCCCCACTAAATGATCAAAACAAGGAAGCGCAGTACGACAGTCCTGGGGGACCTAGCCAAAGGGTTCCCTACAACGGGAAATGCGGAAATACGAACTTTTCAGAATGCTATACTATACTACACTAGATGCCCCCTACACATCCCCTAAAGCTCCACTTGCCGAACGAGTGGGCTACTAATCACCTAAACCCTGCAGCCTCTAAGGTACTTCATCATGCATAGCCATCATATGCAACCCCGTGGCACTTTATTCAAACAAATGGCGACTCGTAGAGTGTGCTAGTGACAGGCCTTAGACGAGATCCAGCGACCCTTGTGAAACATGCGCTACACAATTGGGAGGAGGCAGGGCTGAATTTCGCAATGGCAAGACAACGGTTGAAGTGCTGTCAATTTTGCTGGCCCAAAACCCAAGGAAATAAAGGTTGAAACATTCAGAATCGACTGCCTTATACGAACCCCAAAAGTTGAAAAGTTGAGCTTACAGCCAATCAATTTTCCTGGGCACATCGCAGACTTCATAACTCTGGGGAGTTGCTGTCGCGCTGACACACCCGGCCGGCGCACTTCGCGGGTTTGAACTTGGGGTGTATCATAAGGACCCTTCGGGTTTAGGTGGGTAGGGGGTCTGAATACCTCTAATAAGGACTTAATTTCAGATTATTTATGGTCCCCTACCCCCCCTACCCGCCTAGGGGTCCCTTTGAGTGTATGGGTGCTTGATGTTGCCTATCCATCTCAGGCTTTCGGGGCTGACTGTTTTGGATCCCGGCTTGGGCTGGAGGACTGCTGATGCACCCGACCGATCCGGGCCATACATGTCACTGACACGGAAGTTTCAGAAAATGAGGGGTTACCGTATTTTGGGTCCTTACTGTGAAACTCACAAACCTGGGCTTTGAAGTGACCAGACAGAAAACAGTATAGGTTTTTATTTCATAATGGTTCCCTTTGAGTAACAGGTCCCCTTAAAAAGTATTAGAGTATGGTACTCCAAAGCCCAGAAATCTGCTAGTCGATTCGACTGCTGAGCAGATCGGACAACAGACAGTAATCGTCCTGCCAGAACATCGTGTAGTCCAGCAGGAGGTGGCAAGTCAACATGAGGATGAAGACAAAGAGGAAAACTGGATGACTTGTAAGCACGTAGCTCTCGAGCGCTGCAATCGTGATCGAGGAAGTCATGAATATCAAGCTGAGCGTGAGGATTCCACATCCGAACATCACGGCATTCAGCAAGCACTTATTCGTTATTCTTTCGGAAAGCTGCTTTAAGAGTCCCAAAATGCAGGGGTGGATCGCAGGGTACAGCACCGTGAGCAGGAGAACGAACTGGATGTAGTTCAGCAGGAAATACCTGAACCCCAAGAACCGAAATACCTGAAGGAACTATACTTGCTGCACAAGTCAAAAAGAAACAAGCCCCCAAACCTATATTTGCTACGCTTCAGGTACTGCTCAACAGAGGCATAGCCCAGTTCTTCCCAGACCGGACGCCCCGTCCACGTAATTGCAGTCAGACCTGACTTGTTTGCGTCTTAACTTTTAGATTTCAGGTTTGGTGTGTTCCAGGGTCTAGGGCTTAAGGTTTCGGGTTTGGTGTGTTTAAGGGTACACCCAAAGGCCCCAAGTAGTTCCTTTTTGGGGTTTATTTTAGGTAATCCCAAAAAGGAACTACTATGGGGCCTATGGGTAGGGCTTAGGGTTTCGGGGTTGCGGCTTAGGGTTTGGGGATATCATCTAAGCTGCAAGCTCACTCGTCCAAGCGGCAAAGAATTGTCGGCACCCAGGTTAGGACACAAATACCCCATGGCAGGTGGGTCTCAGTACCCAGATCTTCGATGACGCCGTCACGAGCAGGATTGCGAACGTAGTCCTGGCTAGAGTCATGTTCCAAGCGGCTTCACGTGAGAATCTATAGGGCGCAGAATCAGCACCAGAACAGGGCTGAGGGTTTAGGGGTTAAGGGTTTAGAGTTTAGGGCTCATGCGCTGACCCAGCAAGCGACCCTACGATCTCTGAATAGGCTCTGTGCCCTGAAGCCAAAGGTCTAGAAACGCTGTAAGGTTTAAGGTTTAGGGCTTAGGGTTCAGAGCCCTCATAGATCTTCAAAGTACCCTGTCAACCCTGCCTTCCGTATCGAACCCATGTAAGCCCAGATAGTAACCTTTGCGCAACCTTGTCTGCGGGACCCTAAATCCTAAACCCTATACTTAACGCGTACCCAGTCTACATTCAAGTTCGGTTTTGGGGTTTACCCAAAGGCTCCCAAAGGGGTCATGGGCCTTCTGGGGGAGGGTTTGGGCTGGGGGGGGGCTGAGGTTCGGGATCTCACTTCGAGGGTCCAGGAGCCTCAGGGTAGGGTATGACTAACTGTATATGCTGGTCGGATTTCAACGTCCTAGACAAGAACAGCGAAGCGGAAAGAACAAAGCATAGTCGAGACCACAGGTAGCGCGGTGGTTTTAGGCGGTGAGGTTTGGGGATTGTAGGAGTTAGCATGGTAGCAGCGTCAACACCCTGTTAAACACCTTTCTAAGGCCCAAACCCTGCTTCGCTCTCCTCACACATGAGCTAGAGACAAGCACCAAACCGTAATCACTACAAAAACGAACCGTACATCCGACGCACCGAAGCCTCCGACTTGTAGATTAGGATGTTGAAGAGTACATGATTATTAGGTACTTGGACCCTTGGGGTCACTGCATCCAGAATCTCGCCAAGAGGCGTTAAAGGCGTCCAAGCTTGCCCCAACTTCGGGAAATCCCGTAGCTGTGCGAATGGCCAGTCCTTGGTTTCATGGGGCGGTCCATGCTATGAACCCAAAGGCTCCATGTGCCCATATAGTAGGTACTTAGGCCTTAGAATACCTATATAGGGACCCTTTTAAGGCCTAAGTACCTACTATATGGTACATGGAGCCTTTGGGGAATGCTAGACCCAAGAGTAACCTAGCAACAAGAAAGGGTGCCCTTTTTGGCTTACAGGCGGTTATGAGGTCACCTAAAATCTAAAAAGGAATAAGGGCCTACTCTGCGTCCTAGATGTGATAAGGAACTCAAAGACTAGGTTTAGCGACATTCTCGGGGCGTAAGTTTTAGGGTTCTGTGTGGCTCAAGACTTCTATCTAGGATTTGGACCTGTAGGGTCTAAGGGCAAGTCGTGTTCATTCATACAGCCATGCTAGATTTGGCCTTGAAAAGCTTTACCTTGTCGTGTTTCACTAGAGCCAGTACTGTCGCCAGATGTAGCAAGCTTTCCGGGAATATCAGGCATTCTAGCATAGGCCCTGAATACCACACATATGAAGATGTCTTAAGAACTGCCCAGCATCGCGAAGTCAAGGACAGCCGCCTCTGCTCCTAGTAGCATCGATGTGTGCGTGGGGTTTAGATCTTGAGGGTTGTAGGGTTCTCGGTTTCGTTGGGGTTGGCCAACCTCAACCGAGAAACCAAACCAAAGAGCCCTGAAACCTTAAAGCCACGAAGCCCGAACGAAACGAACCCCAAGTACTTACCGTTTTATGGGCTTCTGAGAACAAGGGGTCTGTGTTTTTGTCTTTGATAACAAGGACACCCAGGGCACACTATGGCTTTGGAGGCCCCCACATAACTTGGAGCCCCCCTAAACCCTGAGCCCCAAAACCCTACTTAAAGGCTCATGGGGCTTAGTAAGTCAGGTTATAAGTAGGTTATAATTAGGATAACCCCACTTAGGGGACGTATAACCCCAATTATAACCTACTTACTAAGTCCCATGATCCTTCAAGTAGACCCTTTGGCTTCGATGTCCTCCGGATCCTGCCCCGTCTCTGCAGAGACCCTGATGGTGGACTCTTCAGTGCCGTCGAAAAGACCGGCAACTTGCATCCTTGCTTGGGGGCTGTTCAGTATGTAGCTAAGCCCCATATATATATATATATATATATATGTATATAAACATATATATAAAGTGGGTTGCTGCTGTTTGGTACTTTAACCGAACTGTGAAAGAAGTTATCCGCACAAAAACGGTGCTGGAATTCAGGGTCAATCTGGGTCTAGTACAGGTTCTAAGCTCAGGACGTCCGTGTATAGTGCAAAGCACCACAACTTGCATCCTACACATGGGCTGCAAGATTTTAAGCGGCTTCCCTACCCCTAAATCCTATAAGAAATGCTCTGGATCTTCTAGTAAGTACAAGATGCAAGGGCTGTGGAACCCCAAGACTTGATTCAAAGTGCTAGCGGTCCGGGTGTCGGGAATGAAAATCCCAACGCTTTTTTGTTGTACAAAATTCAACAATGCTTCTCCCTTTGGTTCTCAGGCTGCAGGCTTGCAGAACTGCTGCACTTTTTCGATTCCGATGTTGTAAGGTTGCAGATTCTGTTGGGCACTGTCGCCGAAGCCCTCAAAGGCATATCGAATGCCTCTCGTGTTTGTCATTTTGCATGTAAAGCCCTAGCCTAAGCCCTAAGCCCCAAACCCACATCCTAGGATAAACCGCATATGCAGCCTTGCTTCATAAACCCTGATAGGGTTGCACTGTAGGGAGTTGGTTAGCATGGTTTAGGGTATCTGCCTCAATCAAAGGCTTTTGGATTTTTGTGGGTAGAACCCAAACGGTCCAAAGTACTGTTATGAGGGGATAACTCCCCAAATCATAATCGTAATTCCTAGTATCGAAACCCTAAACCCTAAATCGACATGGTACTACAATGTAGGGCCCCATAAAGGCACATAAGCAAAAATTAGGATACGGATATCCGATATAAACCCCCTGATAATGAAGCCCAATAAGGTAGGGATATCCATGTAAAATGCTTATGCTTATGTGCTTTTTGGGTTCATGCTAATGATCCTTTCAGTCCATGCCCCGGCCTGCGGTCAGGGTTTCGGATTTTATTGCCATCCTAAGGCGCCAAGCCCCCAAACTCTCTAAAAACCCCTACCTGGACCCCAAATGTATGTAGAATATTAGCCCTTTATGGGTTTTGGGCCATTATTTTACCTACTTTTGGGGGTTCTAGGTAAACCCTAAACCCTACTTGGAGGTTCATGGGACTTAGTAAGTACAGTTATAAGTACCTTAACTGGGGGTATAACCAATGATAAAAGTGTAGTTACCTTATTTGTAACCCTAGTTACTAAGTACCGTGAACCACTAAGTAAATCTTAAACCCCAAATCTCTAAAACACCCTTAAACGTAGTTTTGTATTTGGTAACCCTACTTTGAGCTACTGGGGTCCCAAAAATAGAAAAACAGCCATCAAAAGAAGATGCTACACTCTATCATAAGGACCCTTGGGAAAGGATGAGGGGGGTGGGGGACTATACTTCCTTCAATCGGCCTTATGACGTCCTTATTATGGGCATTACATCCGCCCTACCCCGACTAAACCCTAAACCCTATAGACCCCACCCCCCTCCCCCACACCCCGTAAGGGTCCTATGATTCTACGGCCGAAAATGCTCCGTATCGAGGCATGAGCAAAATTAAACCTGCAATTCCCAGAAACTCCCATATCCTTCAATGGAGGAATATACCTTAAATTTTGGATGCCTTAATACTATGATTTAGGGAATATCCCTCAATTTAGGGGTATTGGGATCTCTGGGCAGAGACTCCAACATCCTTAGCAAACAAAGGAATAGACCTTAAAATTATAGTAGGATCCCTATAATATGACTTAAAGTATATCCTATACTGAACTTAGAACCCTAGCAAAAATGATACATTTGACTGTCTCTTAGGGATTATAATAACCATAAACTAAACATTATTTCTATTTACCCTAAGTATCCCTTAACTCAGGGGATGCTGGAGTCTCTGGGTTCAGTCGCTTTTTTCGGATCTATGGCTCTGACCGTACTCCACGCAGGTTTCGAGTTGCAAGCTCTGAAAGGGATCGTTTAGGGTTTAGGGTTTAGGGTTTTAGGGATTTAGGGTTTAGGGTTTAGGGTTTTGGGGATTTAGGGTTTAGGGTTTAGGGTGGCAGTTCGGGAGCCCTAGGGCTCCAGTTACCTAAATGGTAGGTTAAAGGGAACTCCAGAAAGTTGGAATATGGAATAATGGCAGGATCCCCTATAATTTACCATAAAGGGCTTAGGATAATCATATTCCAACTTTCTGGCTTCTACTGTACAGGGGTATATAATAGTTGGTTAGTAACCTACAAGAAAGGGAACTGGAGCCCCTGTGGAGTGACATGCATACAACGTCCCATCGCCGTCTCCTATACAGTCTAGAATTTCCTGCCGAAGGGGTTTCAATTTTAGCGGCAAAAATCTCTTACCTTCGGGGTGGCAAACCGAATCCTACCATGGCTAAGGCAAGCATCTCGATGACGTGCCTGTCTTTCTCGTCGGAGCATTTCGCATTTCTTATGTCGAAGTTGGCCATCTGGCTTAGCATCCTCGGGGTTGCGATGTAAGGGTACAGGGTGTAGGCTCTATGGGTGTCGGGTTTAGGGTGGCAACACGGGGATAAGCCAGGACAAGTTGGGTCGATGGGGTGCTTTCTGCTCATGAAAACCTCTAGGCACCCCAGGCGGAAGGTTCATTACCTGTAGCCGAAAAGGCCTACCTTTTTAGGGTTCCCTATTATATATGGTTTCTATATACATAATTCTTTTAAGGACTCCTTTAAGGGTTCCCTTAAGGGTTCTATAGGGTTCATGGATATATACATATCGTTCCTTGAAACGGTAGGTCTGTTGGGCCGGACTACGCATTAGATCGTGTAGTGTCCACCAATTCCAAGGGACGTCACGAGTGACATCTTGGGATCCCGAAAGGGATGTAGGGCTTCTGGGGTTAGGGTTCAGGGGTTAGGGGTTTATAGTAGAAGCCAGAAAGTTGGAACATGACTTTAGGAGGATTAGTGCTAGGATCCCTTATGCTTTACCTTAAGGGCATGAGGGCAATGATGTTCCAACTTTCTGGCTTCTACTGTAGGGGTTGAGGGACTCTCAGACAACTCAAGGCCTCTTAAACCCTCAGTACCCGTAGTGCCGTATGCATATTCCTAGACCCTCCATCTACCCTCTATCAGACCCTCAGTATCCATTAGTTGGGATGATATACCTCTGTTTGAGGACACAAGGAGGGTCCTGGCTCGTCTTAAGACTAGTTCATGGTTGGGATAGGATCAAAAAATATAGTCTTATTCCTTATTGGGTTTAAGTACCCATAAAGATGTAAAATGCTATCCGACTATGACAAAGAAAACTTGAAATCCAAGCAGCATCTCGTGGCCAGAGAGTTTCGTGTGAAATCCGAACAGGCTGACGATCAAGCCGGGTATATAAAAGACGGCGTAAGCCTCTGGGAACGGAACAAAATGGACTTTCTCTAAGGGTCCAAAGGATCCCATAATCAGGTACTCGGTTCTAGGATGGTAGTTATGTAGGTTAGTATTTGGGAAAGTATATGATTATTAGGTACTTGGACCCTTAGGGTTTGGGTGTATGGCTTGGGCTCTGGGGTCTACTTTAAGCTTCATGTTTGAGGGATCGCATTGAGGGTTCTACCAAATTTGACCATCGGATCTACATGGATCTACATTATTAGGTTTCATTCTGTTGCGAAACTCGCTCTTCAAACACCACTAAGACGTTCAGGGCGAAGGGTGTGGAAACACTCCAAAGTAGCGCCGAACATTTCGTGTAACCCCGGGTCCCCCATATCCAAATTAGACGTGGCATATATACTTGGAGGGTCGGGGGAGTTAGTAACTGGTTGTTTTGGGGACTTATAAGTACCATAACCCCAATTAGGGTCCATTTTAGGGTACTTATAAATCTACTTACTAACTACTTACTAAGTCCCCCGACCCCCCAAGTAGATCCTGGGTCAATGTAATGGGATCCTTGCGCATAGAGTCCCTCAAGACGTGCCCCCCCCATATACATATCCACCAAAACTGGGGGAAAAGAAAGGCCGGAGCTTCTTGTCAAGCCTTGAGACTTGCCTACCCTGAGGATCCATGTACTCATATAGTACATCTCTTGGCCTCAATTTAATCTTTAGGTAAATGTAGATACTTCGGGCCACAGTTTGTACTATTTGAGTACATGCTCTACAGAATCCATTGTAGTGCGTATCTTGGTCGCCTTGTTGTCCAAGGTCCGAGCGATACAACTGGTCAACAAGAACCGGACCTTACTTGAAGGAACCTAATTTCAGAGGTTATCTAACGACTAGGTCAGGGCTTCCAGGGTATACTATAGACCTGCGCCGTAAAGCCTTCACGCCAAACCCTACCACTGTAAACACACCAAGCCCTACAACCCGGAGCCTGAACTCCAACCTCCACCCTAACCCCAAATAACCTACCTTTTAAGAGCTCATATAAGGAAGTCATAATAAGGACCCCTAAACATGTAGGTTCCTTAGGGTCCAGCTAAAGCCTATTCAGTGAGAGACCTACCTAGGCCGCATAGTAGTTCTTCTTTGGGGTTCATATTGAGACTCCTAAGGTAATCCGAAAAAGGAACTACTATGGGGCGTATGGGTAGTTTCATAAACCCTAAACCCTATAGATCCTTCAAAGGAGCCCTTATAGTACCCTTTAAAGAATTCTAGAAGGTAGTTAAGGTGGGTAAACCCTGCGCCCTGAACCCGATGAGAGCCGTATATCCGATCTCTAGTAAATCCTGCAGCCGACTAAGGCCCACCTATCCCAAAGTCTCGAACCTTTCCCAAGAGCCCCTTCGATAGAGCCCTTATGGTCCTATGGAGTGGGTATTTCGGGGTATATTAGAAGGTAGTTGGGGGGGTGTAAGTCTAAACTTAGCCTTAGGGTTTCAATCTAAATCCCTACGGGTGAAAGCGCCCAATATGTTGCGGTATCTGGGTGGGAAGCCTAGAGCGCAAACCCTAAACCCCCAAATCTCTCTTAACCCCCCTCAAAAGGTAGTGGTGCCCCAGGCGTCTCGGCTTTGGCCTAGAACCCATAAACGTTTGGGGATTGGGGTTTTCATAACAGGTCCTTTCCGGCAGACTTATACTAAGGGCACTTCAAGGGTTCCTAGACCCTAGAATAGGCACAGCCCACTTATAACAAAGACTTGGTAGTTCGCATTCTTCCGAGTGTATGTATCATCAATGAATAATCATCGTCATCGTCATTACCATAGTGATACAATGACAAAAGTGATCGAAACAGGATGGGAATATTACAAACCGAGCTTGTCTCGGGGACTAGGAAGTTCAAGACATACTAGTTTACGGGCTTGCGGTTTCAGGGTTAGGGTGTCATTTCAGAAACTCCGAATTAACTAGGCTGCAAGATTAACTAGGAATCCAAGCTTGCCCGTGTTCCATCACAAACCCTGAGAATGAGCCCGAACCTCGTTAAACACCTTAACCCAAACAGTCAACATGCTTGTGACATTGACGGTAACTTTAGCAAACGTCTCAGCGGACGTAGGAGGTAACGTAAAGTATGCGCACTGTAAGTACCTAACTGGAATCATCCTTCTTCCGACTCTGCTCACAGATTATGAGCCGCCTCATGATCCTTGCAAGCATTTCGAACGGAAAAACCTTGAACCCTAAGCTCCAACATCCCAAAGCCCGAAATTGGAAAGGAACACGCCAAAAGCTTGCTCTCTGAATCTCACAACTCGAAACCCTGAACAAGTGCCTGCGTGTCCGGCAGATACATCAGCATGCGCTGGAATCCGTACTCCAAAGGGCTACCCCACGCCTCGACGTGCTCAGAGCATCGGGTTGATCTTTGTTTACCGGTTTACCTGTTGAGTTCAAGATTCCCCAAGGGTCCATGTACTCATATAGTATATACATTGGCCCTAAAGTACTCCCTGTATAGGTACATTGGGCCAAAGTATATGCTATATGGGTACATGGATATTTTGGGATTTAAGATCTAGCCCCACGAAGGTACAGGGATAAGTAACCCAAATGCAATAGCCTCGGACAGTTTAATACAAGGGTCCAGCTAGCTGCACTATGTCTGGTCAATCTGCATAAACCTGTCTTCGGGAAGTTTCAGGGATACTCCTACCAACTACTCACCGTCCTATTCAGGCCACATGCTTTTGTTGAGGCTTGTGGAGCGACTCACCGCGATGTACACTGTGAAACCACACGCTTGCGACTCTGCGGGTCCTTGTTGTTCTAGGGGCTTCCGTGTGTTTGGCATCACTCGAAGTTGAAAACTCATATTCAGCAAGGGGTCGTTGTGACAGTAGCGGTGCAAAGACTGAAGCTAAGAACTGCGACAGCTGTAGGCGACTTGGTAGTCAGAGTGTTCTCTACGAGCCAGTGATTTGCTTTGAACTGGTGACGACAACCGTGTGCGAAACAACCCTCGAAACCTAAATGCCCATGCCCCGCGGCCCCGCAAACCCAAAACTCGAGCCCCGAATGTTACCCTACAAGAGACACACCGAAACTCCCAACCGCAACCCATGCACCGACCAAAGGACCCTGTAAAACTCAGGAGAAGCCTATGAAACCCTACTCGCAAGCCCTACAAAGTCTGTGTCCTACAACCCTTAACCCGACAATAGCTGCAAGGTCTCAGGGGTTTAGGGCTTATAGGGCTTTTCTCTGTGTGCCTTCGTGTGCACCGCGGTGCTGTCTAGGCCGAACTCAGGGTTGCTGCCATGGGCGAAGGCGATAAGCCTGCATGACCTGGAAAGGGGGAATTCTAATAGTAGTAACAGTGATCATGATAACACTGATTATAGCATTATCATTATTACTACTACTACTACTACTACTACTACTACTACTACTAATAATAATAATAATAATAATGATAATAATGATAGTAGTAATAATAGTTAGTGATGAATAAATAATAACAATAACAAAACAAAGCAAAACAAATAAGAGTACCAATAATGCCAAAAGCAGTTCTGCAGCTGGCACTCTCACATAGCTCAACTCAAGTTCAACCCCCCAAACCCATGCTAGCAATAACACTCACAATAATAACAATAATACTAACACCTTAATATTATCATTGCTAAACACTGTTCAGAAATGATCATGACCATGGGGTTTAGGGTTTAGGGACCTGGGAAGTCGGATCTAGGAATCTAGGGGTCGTTGCTGGTTCTAGGATGGTTTACCCAAAGGCCCCGAAGTAGTTCCTTTTGGGGGTTGTGCGTAGAATCCTATAAAGTAAGCCCAAACAGGAACTACTATGGGTCCTCTGGGTAAGTTCTAGGTTGTTGTCGGATGAAGAGGTTGCTATGTCTAGTTGGGCTTTCACGAATTTCTCGGTTTAAAGTTTAGGTTTGGGGTTTTAGGGTTTGGGTTTAGGGTTTAGGGTTTTGGGTTTTTTGATCTCGGAGCTTTGTTTTTATCGGGGGTTAAAGGTTTATGCGGTCTTAGGGCTTCGTATGTTTCCAAGGTTTAGGGTTGGGCATTACACGGAAACGAGTTCCTGCAAGCATGGAGAAGAATATTGCGGGGCTTTGATGTGCCATTCAAAATCAGCTTCTGGTTTAGGGTCTACCAGCACCCCACCAACTACCCTCTAATGTACTTCAAACACCCACTATTGAGGGCCAGAAGGGTGGTTGTCAAAAATTATGGTCCCTTTTTGGGTCAAAAGGGGCCTTAATTTTGACAACTACGCATAAGGACTCTCTGAAAGGGCCCTTGGGGGGGTCCTGGTAGAGGGTTTTGTCAGGAGAGGTGTCTGTCATAAGATTCGGTGTTGGGGGGATAATATAGGGGCCTAAATAATTACCAATACTATTTTGGGGGTTCCTGAAGGACATTATGCATAGTGTATTGAGCCCCAAAACCTTTATCTAATTATGAAGGCCCCTATATTATGGTTCGACCTGCGTTTCGCGTTCAGGTTTAGGGCTTTGGGTTCTTGCTTGGGTTCCTAGGGATTTAGAAGGTTGCGAGAGACTTCTTGAGTCACACAAAGTCACAAAGCATTCGCTAGGGTTTCTTCCCGATCAACATGGCTAAACCCCATGGAATCTCCCAAACCTCCGAAACCCAAAAAACACTAACACTCGCAGGGTTGCCGATAGTAGGCAAGGAGCACATATGCAAAAAGCATGGTGAGCAGGAGCCACGGCGCCAACCAAAGAGGCACGAAGCGTAAGTTCTCCACTCCCCGGCATTTTAGAAACACTGACAACTCCTCGGCTCTTGGTCTCTTTGGTAAGGCAGTTTTGGGGTTTAGGGTTTAGGGCTTAGGGGTTTAGGGTTTAGGGGTTTAGGATTTAGGGTTTAGGGTTTAGGGGTTTAGGGGTTTAGTTAGGGGTTAGGGCATCATCCAGCCTTGTCCTTTTTCATGGTTCCCCCTCAAGAACAAACAGACCGGCTAGTAGACCTTCTTAAATAAGGGATATAGGTATAGGGCTCTGTCTATTATTTCTAAAAGGACAAGGGTGGTCTCTGCGACAAAGGATACGGGGAGTTTCCGAAAATAGGGATCCTAACATAGTAACCTAAATAATGGGATCCTTAGTATAAGGACCCCAAAACAAGGCTCCCCCTAATTATCGGAATCTCCCCATATTTTTCTTCAGGGTTTTTGGGATTAGGCTGTACCTTGAACTACCACAACCTACTCCTTTGCAGGTTCTTAACACAGGACCTTGCTAAAAGAAGTGGATTGTACCCTAAACCCTAAAACCCTAATACCTTAAAATCCTAAACCCCAGGCCCTAAGGTTTGTGCTTAACAGTGGACATTTTGGTTTGTTGATGGTAATTGGGGGCCTTGTCAATTAGAGTAGGGCCTTGCCGTACCACTAACATAGGGGCCTGAATAGTTAGGAATAAGGTCTTGAGGTTTATAGTGGAAGACTAGAGCTAAAACAGAAGAGCCTTGACATACAGCACTTATCGGTAACTATTCAAGCCCCGATATCGCACCCAAGAGCTTGCTGGGCTATGGGAGTCAGGGTCTGGCTGGGATTAAGGCTCACGAGACCTGCGCGCTGGAGGTTCATGCGAGAGAGGTTCTGAGTAGCGGTCTTGCTGGCGGGTCCGTTTATGAATGCCTGTACTACATGTTATCCTACAGTTATCTCTCACCGCACGGGGTACTGCCATATGGGTTGTTGTCAAAACTAGGGTCCCTTTTTGACGTGCCCTAAATATTTGGTACCGTACTATAATAAGGACCCAAAAAGGGACCCTAAATTGGACAACCACCCACATCCATAACCAACTATGCTAAACCCATAAAACCTAAACCCTCTCGAAGCCCTCAAGCCTCAGAGCCCTCAAAGAGCTGTTCTTGATCCGCTCGGATTGACATGGCATGTGCGCACGCAGACACTTCTGTTAGAGAGACACACGAGCACCCTTTTCGGACATGCAGGGTGTTCATCGACATTCATGACCTTCTTCTCGGGTATCATGGGGAACTAAAGGTTAACCTTTTTTGGTTGTATAGGGATTATATAGGGATTATACTACCCAAAAATCTAATACTAGGACATTCATGTTCAGAGATCGATAGAGGCCCAAGGTATGCAATGTATATGTTTGGGAGTGAGGTCAGCGTGTGAATATGCTTGTGAGATACTTGAACCCGTTATAAGAAAGAGGAAATCACTATACCACCAACCCCACACAGAAAAGTCGAAGACATGTAGGCAAAAGGAATGCCAATGCCACATTGGTGCGAAGTTGCACCAAAGGCGTTCAAAATATGTCCTGTCCTTGGTCTAGCAGGCTCAAGGCTGGAGAGCATTCTCGAGCAATTGTGTCAAGTAGAGTTGGATCTTATGTGTACGATACAGGCGGCGCAAAGGGGGCTGACACTCACTTACTTTCTGAAGCATGTTTCTGTTGAGCCACTAAACCTGTACCTCTGAAAACAAAAGCCTGCTGAGCTGGTGCGTTTAGGTACATGATCCCACAGAGTTGCTTACCCATAGGCCCCATAGTAATACCTGTTTGGGATTAACTTATAGGATTCTATATACGAACCCCAGAAAGGAGCTACTTTGGGGCCTTTGGGTAGAACAGTGAAATTTTCAGAGACTCCAACACAGTGTCACAGTCCTTTCAATCCCGACCCCTCCCCGACTGCCCCCGACATTCTGTCCGGGCTTCCGTCTTGCTATGAAACCCTAAACCCTAAACTCCAATAACCCAAACCCCTAAAACCCTAATAACCCTAAGCCCTAAAACCCTAGAAACCCTACACCCAAGGGGAAGCGGTTAGGGGTGGGTGCTCGTTCATCCTTTCGGCCTTCTCGGGCACCCTTGTCCTTTTAGAAATAATAGACAGAGCCCTATACCTATATCCCTTATTTACGAAGGTCTACTAGCCGGTCTGTTTGTTCTTGAGGGGGAACCATGAAAAAGGACAAGGCTGTTCTCGGGTGGAGAGCCTGAGGATGACGATGATGCTTAAAAAAGCTCGGGTACTTGAAGGATCATGGGGCTTACTAAGTCGGTTATAATTGGGGTTATAAGTCTCCTAAGCGGGGTTATCCTAGTTATAACCTACTTATAACCTTACTTACTAACAAGTAGAGGGTCCAATAGGAGACGCTAAACTTTAAATATGCCAAAGCATTGATGGACCCCGAACTTTCCAGAGAGTCGATAAATATGAATGTAAACATGTGTATATCTATATATACACCTTTCAATATGTACATATATATATATACATATTTGTGTACCTATGGAATGCTGCACACCTTTCTAAGCACCTTGGATTCTTCAACCCTTTGTCCATGCAAGACTTTTGGCGTCTCAGGGCAGGATGAAAATCAAGCCAGCACATGTGCTAGGTTCCCCAGTAGCCCGTCATATGGGAGTTTCCGACAACTAGGGGTACCCTATTTTGCGGTCCTTGTAATCAGGATCCTACTATTTAGCAATGGATTTGGCAGCGCGTGGGCCCCGACATTCACCCTAAACCCTAAATTAACTCTAACAGCGAAGACTGGAGACCTAACCTGTCGTGAACTCTATCTCTCATGTGTGTGTGGGTGCCCTGACCAAAGCCCGACACCCCAGTTTCACCTCGCTTGTACTGATGGTCAACAAAACCAATGGCCACTCTGCCAGCACCACCTCTACTGATGCTGCAGCTGCTACGATCAACCGACAACATTTACAAATTCGGCCCCAAACGCACTTTGACACTATTCTACACCTGCTCATTTGCTACTCTTTTGATGTTTCCATGAACACAACAGGCACCTCAGCAAATCGAACAGAGTTTTAGGAAGGTTACAATAGGAACAGGAAAATAATATTGCTTTTTGAACCCTAAACCCTAAACCCCTAAACCCTAAAGCCCTAAACCCTAAAACCCTATACCCTAAACCCTGTTATCTATCGCCGCGGAGCCCATAGGACCAACATCTCTGTGGAGCTGGACACGATCGCGGGCAGCCCTTTAATGGTGCGGGATTTCTTCTCCTCGCTGCCCTGGGATGAACGGTATTATAGGAGAGCTCCTTAAAGGGATCTATAGGAGAGGAACGTCGAGCGGCTGGGGGTTTAGGATTTTAGGATTTAGGGCTAAGGGTGTAGGAGCCTTAACAATTGGAATAGGGCTCCTTTCAAGGGATCCTGACAGGGTTCTATAAGGGATTGAAAATCTTCGTTCATCGCATTCACATTAGGGGCATCCCGCCCTTCCAAACCAGATGCCATGACAATGTTCGAAAAGGTAGCCAGAACCACTAGGTATCAAGGCCAGGTGGGATCAGTCATGGGCTCACAACGGCAGGAATCACGAATTTTCCGACAACAGACGTGAAGTGCTCAAGGGACTGCTACTTCTGCTACTGTTGTATACATGCTCTGTGCTCAATATGAATTCAACGAATACATGCCTTAAGCAATGTGTTCAGGAGCTCTGCTCCACTTCATGCCTTCAAGGCTTGAGACATCACAGTCAAACAGGTGGGTCAACAAGTGGAATCGCAAACCTACCATGGTTAAGCAAGGTCGGACTCAACACTCCTCCTCGGGAGCATCATTCTTTGAATGGAATCCCGTTACCTGTGTCCCCGTTGCCTAAGCGTCATCAAACAATAGCGGCAAAAGGTCCTGCGATTCGTGCTAGACACAGATCTCAGGGCTTGACACTCGGGGAAAATGTGCAAGACCCCTGGGGTTCTCGCACTGCTAGTGATTATCTCTATCTCACACAACTGTTCATCAGAAAGTCCAGTTGGACCAGAGGTCTGAACTCCTACATCTCGCGAACAGATTCCCCTGGCTCTTCCTACAAGATCCCGCCTAGTGTCAACCGGGAGCGGAGGTGGAGGAGGTGGTTGCATGGGGCGACCACCTGTTCCAAGTCCAAGATCAGGCGGCTGAGGAATCGAGGTGGATGAGGACGAAGAACGGCTCGGCTCTGGTTCAGTGCGAAGAGTCGGGCTGGCATTGACGTGTAAATGCACATGAGCTGAGGCTTGACACTTCTTTGGTGAGGGAGGTGAAGGTGGCGGAGGCTCTTCTGAAGGTAAGGCATCGGGTGCAGTATGCTGGAGACGGTCACTCGCCTCCCGCTCTATTACACGCCTTACAGCTTCCTGTCTCCTTAGTCGCCTTTCAGCTTGCTCATCTTCATTAACCTGTAGCGCGGAAACCGCCGGACTGGCTGGTTGTGTCCTTAGCCGGTGGCATTCGCGAAGACAATGCTTTCCTAGCTCCCACACGAAAAGAACTGTGCACGCCAGCATGGCAGCCACGAAGTATAAATCCAAACTCACACCCTCGATCTCATCCTCCTCCTGGGAAGTAACTGGCTGAACCTGGGTCATCAGCAACGCTAAGATTAGAAGGACGCTCTGGCCCTCAGACGGCTCCACATTTTGGAACGCTCTAGCAGTTGTCATCACTGCCTGCACGGCGGGGTCCTCGGCCTGGGGTGGTCCTAAACCCAGCATTCTACTTAAATCCGTTAGTCTAGGGGCTGGCAGGGCCTTTGTAAGTGCATCAGCTACTTGGATTTCTCCTGGACAATGACGGATTTGCAACTGGTCCATCTCAAGCTGCTCCTTCAAGAAATGAGCCCTTACTCTTAAGTGACGGGTCCTCTGAGTTCCGCCACCCTCGGCTAAGGTTATCGCCGCGGTATTGTCAACCTGAAGGATTTTCTTGATAGGAAACTTACACAGCTCGCTAACCAGCGCTTCTACCGACTGCCCCAAAACCACGCCTTCGGTGGCTGCAATCAACTCACATTCCGCCGTACTCAGACTAACGAGCGTCTGCCTCCGTGATTTCCAGTGTACGCACCGACCATCAAGCAGGACTGTGATTCCTGATATTGACCTCTCACTGTACGGTGCGAATGACGCATCCGAGAAGATCGACAACGACTCAGTGCCGTCAGGAACCATAGACAAGCGAAGTCCCTTGGTGTTGGACAGGAAAGCAAGGATGCGGAGTCCAAGCTTAGTCACAAAGGCAGGCGATCGCACGGTCCAAGTCGACATCAGACCCACACTAAATGAAATGTCAATTCTGGTTCTCTGCGAGACCCAGAGCAGCTCTCCAGTCAACCTCTGTGCCTCCTTAAGAACATGTGGAGGAACATCATGCTCTTCCTCAGGCGCATCTTTCACCCAGTCCTTGGGAATCGGCACAAGAGCTTTAGTGGTGGCTGCTACAGAATGGAGGCGCACCAACTCATCGATGTAGCTTTCTTGTGAAATTGTGAATCCACAAACTCCGTGCTCATCAAGCACCTCGAAGATGTCTATCCCTAGGAACCGCAAGGCCTTATACTTAGTCGCTCTTTCTAAGTCTGAACATCCATATTTAGATCTCACCCAGCTATGAAAAGCCTGAGCAATGGTTGGGTTGCTCAGAATGAGGAGGTCATCGACGTACACCAAGATATGGCCCACTGGGAATCCTTCGGGATCTAGGATCTCCCAAAGATTCTCGTCACATGTAGTTTGCTTCAAGCACATTTCACCCTGCGGAGTCATAAACCGGGCTTGACGCAGTTGCTCATCACGAAATTGTGCCCACCACTTCGGCGACTCTTTGAAGCCGTAGACTGCTCTGCAAACTTGCCAGTACTCGTCAGGAGTACAGATTCCCAAGGCTACCAGGATAGCCGGTGGCTTAAGCACGTATTGCTTCCGGACCGTTCCCGGGATTGGGGCGAGAAGAAACGCGCACTTAATATCAGTGCTCCAACAGGACCTACGCTTTCGACCAGCCAAAATCAAGATAATGCGAAGCGACTCAGCAGCCGCACCCGACGCATAAAGTATCTCTTCTGACACCTCTTTTGCGTAATTTCCACATGAAACTATACGCACTTTGCGACGATATGGCTTACCTGGTTTAATCGTGAATACCCCCTTCGCGGGGAGCAGCTCAGTGTTCGGCATTCCCAAGAGTTCCTTTGCCTCCTTGCCTCTTTTCCTCACGATTGCCATCATATTGACCATAGAGTCAACTTCATCCTGGGCCGCCGCCTTCCACTTGTCTAAGTTATTCCGGACTTCAGCCGGCGAAACTTGATGCACGACCTCCAAAGGACCTGAAAGTTGCTCCAGAATTTGTTCAACATTGTGAGTATAAGAAGCCTCTTCAACCTTACTTATCAGCACGGGAGGCCCTTCTTGGTATCCCGATGGAATGGGACTGTCAAGGCAGGTGATTGCAGAGACCACATGCGGGGTCGGAACACCTATCTTAGGTACCCCAAATGACTCTGGTTCGCGCGCAGTTCGAGAATGCAGGGAGCTGTGATTCTCTGCACTTTCGCTACTGGTGGGTGCCGCAGGAGTAATACCCTCAACCCTTACCATCTTACACTCATAACTCCCGGGGTTATTATGGGATGAGCTGCTCCTAAGGGCTTCTCCGGAGGAGCCTGCATCTGTCAACCTCTCTGAGGGATACACAAGGGAGTTGAACTCCTCCTCAGTTTCGGCTTCCCAAACAGCTTGCATCCACATGGAGTGCATGGAGTGGGTATCCCCATCAAAGGCGGCAACGTAGTGAGAGCTTAGAGGGTCCTCAGAGCATGCCGCACAGGATGGTACATCAGGAATCATGTGGCTTGAGGATGAAGCTTGTCCCTCCCCGGGCTCTGACGCTCCTAGTGCATCTTGGCTGCTGGAAGCAGTCAAGTCCGTTACGATACCTTCGGGAGGCAGCGTAGTGGTGGGTCGGTGATACCCGTTCAACTCAGACCAATCTTCCAAGTATGGCAGGGGGTCCTCAGGTGATGCCTGCGTATTAATGCCTAGCCCCAACACAGGAGGGCCTGGGGCATGATAACCCAGGGTTCTATTCTGGATTACTCGGGGTATTTGCCGTTGGCCTCGATCATATAGGCAAACCTCCCCCGTCGTCAAAGAAATCATGTTGGGGTTGTCAGGTCGAACGGTGCCGCTAGGATGAATTCCCCGCATAACCTTACTGGCATCTTCAAGAGGGAGCCCTAGCTCTACCAGATCTTCTACGTACAAATATGCCAGGTCTGCAGGGGACTCTACTCCCATAAACGTTAGTCGCTTCAAAGTCCACTCAACATCCCTTTCAAGTAAAAATTCATACAAATCCGATTCTTCAAGATTCACTTCCGGAACATTGGGACCTCGGTCACCAGTGGGATCCCATCCGACTATCATGGTATGTGAATCGGCCTGCACATCCTGACTCAAGTCAGTAGAGCTCACTTCCCCTACCTGATCTCCTGCACTGCCTGATTGGCCGAGTTGCCTTACCGGCACGGGGTCGCTCGAGGACGAAGCCGTATCATTGCAGTTAACACGGAAGGCTTTCACAGTCACCCTTTCGGAGGGGTCTTCAGGATGGATAAACCCAAGGGATTGCAAGAGAGCCCTATCTAGATCTGGGAGTTTGTGTATTCCCAGAGGGGTGTAACCGACTAAGATCCATCCCGGAAGCTGTCTCAAGGCATGGTGATGGCGAGCATCAAAGGATACGGCCTGACGGCCCAACACATGCACGTTTCCTGATTCCCAGTCCGGAGTAACATCCGGCGCTCCGCTCCTTTTGGGTGGAATGGGATCGGACCAGAGCTCGAATGAACCAGGGACATAGATAATGGTATTGTGGGTTCCCCACTCATTTCGATAGTCCCGATGGACTGCAACTTCCGAGGAGTGCATGATCAGAAAGGTTGATCGCAGGCAAGTGTCGTCTTGCTGCTCCGGCGGCAGTCTAGACCTAAAGAACTTATTCAGGAAACGGACCATATCAGGGTGTTTCCGAGCGATCGTGGTGACCCCTCTTTTCCCTCCATGGCAAAAGGCACCAAGGACATATCGCGCCGAAAAATCTCCTCTCCTGTCCTCCGATGGAAATTCAATCTGCTCAAATGCCGCAGCAATTTTCCTGAAGGTACCGTCCGAAAAATCCTGATCTAGAACTGCTGCCTTAGATAGACGATCTGGGCATTCTTCACAATCTAGATCGACTTCAAGGAAGCGCACGGAAGTCTTCTCCCTCAGCCTCTTGACCGGCGTAGGGGGTTCTGACTCATCAGCTTCAGGGCCGGAACGAAGGGGCGACGGAGCAGAGTCACTCTGGCTAGGATCGAGAGGATGATCTGTTTCAGATCTCAGAACCGGCAGGTCTAGCCCTTCTTCATCTCGTACATCCACAAGATTAGTCCTAAACCCTTTTGACGCCACAAGGTTTCCCTCAGTAGTTATTAGCACGTGTCCCTCAGGGACAGTGAGATGAGGTGCTGCATAGGAGGCCTTTACCCATCTTATCATCAACTCTTTACGGGCTCCAGATGGACGTTTTAACTTGTGGAGAACTGGCTGCCCAAACCCAGGCAGAGGCTGAAGCTGGAGAACTTCTCGATTGTGGCACTCTGCTGCGTAGCGCATGGCTAGAGGCCAATACGCTGCACTCAGACCCGCAGAAGCCAGCAACGTGCGGGCTCGGGACTTCATCCAGCCAACGGTCCTCTCGGCCACACCATTGCTTTGTTTGTCAGTAGGTATTGTCGTTTGAAGTCGAACTCCTTGATGCGCCAACCAGGACGATAACTTATCTGACCCAAATTCAGTACCCGGGTCACAGTGTAGCACCTTCACGGGATATAGTCGATTAGTGCCCAGTATGAGCTTCTGAACCCCGGCTGTTACATCGGGACCCGTCTTGGACTTTAGACCTACCAGATAGCGGAGGGTGACCAGCTCAACGCCTGAAGTGTAATCCTTGATACATCCATCCCAGGAGGCTTCACACTCCTCCTGGTCCTCTGCGGGTTTAAGGCCTAAACCATAATCGGGATCATCTACATTCTCTACAGCGTGGACGGTGGAGTCTAGAGGCATCAGCTGAGGTGTTGGTGCATCTTCGCCCGGGCGCGAGAGCAACTCAGGAAAAGGTTCATCATCATCTCCGTCACCACGCTCCGATAGTTCGTATAGTCCGCGAGCTCATCATCAAGAGGCACACGGTGATCCTCACTCAAACCCTCCTTTGGGGAGTTTGGCAAAACCGGTGGGCTGACAGAGGCCATCACTGCAGACTTCGGTAACCTAAAGGCACCCACTAGGCCGAATTTTAAGTGAGGATTTCCTGACACCGACTGCTCATCGCGACCCCGCTCAGGGCCATTCATGGGACCAAATAGGTCTACCGACAAGGCGTATGCTTGTGGATTTTTTACTTTGCGATGCTGCACACCCAGCCCCGAGCCCTCTACGCAAAACCGACAATCCCTCCTATACGGAACGTGGCCTCGAAGGATGTGTGCCTTCCACTCCTCCTTCTGCTGGGCAGTGAGTGCGTTTACCTCTACGTCTGAAGGTTGAGTGTCACTCACGACCACGTAGCCGCTGGGGGCGTCAGGCGCTGTCCACTGCTCCGGATCAGACAAGGGGCCCCGCGACTCATCAGACGAGCTACAGGAGTTCTGGCTACGTGCTTGGGAAATAATATGATCGAGTTCCTCCACCGTAGGGCCCTTCACCTTACCTGCCAATGCCTCAACAATCTCCTTCTTAAGACCTACCGACCATCTGACCTCCTTTGGGTGAGAGTCGGGCTCAGGGTGTGGTTTACCCTGGCGCGGCAGTCCAGACAGGTGGGCAAGGCATAGGTTAGTACCCAAAACACAAGGGGCCAACCAGGTATGGCCTAGGGAGCCCTGGCAGACGTCTACTCTTCTAACACCAGCCCATTGCTCAAAGGATTTCCAGGACTCAGTTTCCCAGAAGGACCGTGGGCTCACCCCTGTCCTAGTTAAGTCAGGAAGACCAGTGGACGGCAGCTCCTTCAGGAAGGGCACGGTGATTCCTTTTGCGACTGATGCTAAGGACCACAGGAACATATCCTGTATGGCCATCAGATTTTCACGAAACCCGGTGGTCCCGTACTCATCTGATCCCCATAGATTACCGGGTTTCCGGGCGGTTGGGCAATCGGGAACTGGACGCCATGAGCGGTCAGGAGGAGAGGACATCACAGTGACCACTCTGCCCTGCGCTGCTCCCCATAGGAGCACAGCCCAGACACCTTCACTTGCAGTAAGGTCCCACCCCTTCCCTCCGGGTGCAAGGATATCCACCGGAAAGTAGTAAAGGTTGTTCTCTTCACACCACTGCTTAATAGGATCCTGGGGATGGCCGGGTCCAGCTCCTAGATTCACTACCCACCTCCTGGAGTCGTGCAGGCTCCTCCTCTTAGCTCTTGATAGTGGCAGTCGCTTCATTAGCTTCCACCCATGATCATCACTCAAACCCGGCAGATTCTCACACAGGCACACCTTCAAGGCCTCCGGCACATCAGATAAATAGGGCTGCGAGAACACTGCCTTCAGAAGATCTACTCTAGCCCCTGTACGCACGAAGTCCTTTAGTGCCGAGGTGGGGTCTCGCGGGGCGGCAAGTTGATGTAGCTCTGCCTCCATTGCCTGGACACTTTGTTCAAAGTCCTTCAAGCGGGCAGTTTCTAACTCTCCTATGAGGGTTAGGGCCTGGTCTTCTTGAACATAAGGGCAACTATTCTTGGCTACTCCCGTCTTCAACGGCCCTAGTGTAGGGTGTACAACCCTAAGTCCCTTCTTCTTACTCCACGACACTGTGCACCCTAGGGTTTGGACTAAACCTCCTAGGGGCAATATGGTCTGGAGATGGGAACCCTCCGAAGTGCCGGCCGGTGGTGGTGGAACTACAAGAGTTCCACCTCCTGTTTTGTACCACTCTTCACGCTGGTCGCCGGCCAACGTGACGGCTACTCGCTCCAGGCCGGACATTTCAGCCTTGAACGGAACCACTGCGTGGGTGGCCCCGCTATCCAAGAGGGCCTTCATCCGCGGGTCATCACCAACGGATGTTTTGTGAGCCTCTGGAACCGTAGTTATCATCTTCACCTCATATTCCCTTGCTAGTGAACGCAAGGACTCAATCTGCGCATTGAGGGCTGCCAGAGTTATTGGAGTGCCCGGCGTAACGGGTGCAGTCGGGGACGTAGGGGCACCCCCGGTGCTTGACGGGCACTGCTGCAACAGGAGAATGGGCGGCCGCGGTGGTCGGAGCTGCTTGCTGCAGTATGGCAGCTGCGTCCGCCAACATGGACTTGATTTGCTGTTGCGAAAGGTCCTTTGAAGGAGGACCATGTGCCGATGGCCCACCTGCCTCGTTAGCCTTAGCGTTGGCACCCTTGGGCTTCGCCGGCGGCGACTTAACCTTAGCTTTCTCCTCTGCCCTAACCCCGGACTTACATTCACTGGCGCGGTGATTCTTCCCTCCGCAGGTCTTGCACCTCTGGGATCGCTCCGCTGCTGGTATGGCATTCCAGTCGTGCACGAAGGTACAGTCAGCACCCTTTTTACACCCGTTATACCCGGAGAAAAACGTGCAGGGGATCCCAGGGTTCGAAGAATGTTCGGCGGCTGCAGGAGTCTTGGGTGGGTTAGACTGTTTACCTCCTCCCTTAGGCTTGGGACCCTTGGGTGTTGCATCGGCTTGCTCAACACCCTTTATCTTGGGATTAGGGGTTCCACCACTATCCCTAGCCTTGTCATCCCTTGCTGCACGGTGGCTCAAGGCCTCTAGTTCCGCGAGGATCTGAGCATGGAGCTGCGTGATCTTGCTATCATCCGGGCTCGTGTCCACCTGGAGGGCAGCGCGGGTAAGGTTCACACGAAATGCTACCTCCGGATGCGCTTGGAGAGTAGCCCTTGAAATGCGCTCTAGCGCCTTGAGTTGGAGGGAACAGTCAGGAAGCGTTCCCCCCCAATTCAATCATGCGAGAACACCACCGCTTCCATCGCCTGAGCAAGTCCACGGTGTCTCGGATTGAGACGCCAGGGCTCGGATCTTGGATTTGCTTCAGACCGATTTCTCGCTCTGAAAGCCCACCCGGTGAGTAGATAGTGTAGAGCCGACACACGACTTGAAGAAGTCCACTGACGCGTGCCGAGCTTAGTTCTTCTCTTACCGCGGCGGGAGCGGCAGCAAGTATCATTCCTTCGATGCGGCGGGAGACTCTGGACCACTTAGGCTGAAGGGCCTCGGAAGATGGCACAGGCTTGTCGGTGAGTCTCGAGATCGCATCAAGCTTCAGGTGTTTTGCATACCAGCTGTTGGCCTCAGTTAAAGTCAACTGCCACAACTGCTCACTACTGTCCGACACATCGGCCAATGCCGGTTGGGTGCTGTGGATCCAGTCGCTGAAGGCTAGGCAGGCTTCAGGCCCTGCCGGAGGCAAGTCCGGCAGTGAGGGAATTCCCGGTTTCACTACCTCTGGACGATCGTTGGACTTAGGGCTACCCGCCAGGTCAGCGATTACCCCTTGCAACTGGGCCATTCCGGTCAACACAACACTCATAGGGTCATGCGGGTTCGTAGTGATAGGAGGGGACTCAGGCTTAGGCATTGCTGGCGGCATCGGCTGCGTGGTCAACGGAGCCTCTGGTATCTGCGAGGTGCCAGGAAGGTCCCTCGAAGATGAGGTCACGCCACTCACGGGTTCCGCAGGGGAAGCGTCCTGGACCTGATACAAGATCGAACCCGAAGGAGCACCAACAGCAGGTGGAGCTGCGGTCCTCTGCTGTTCAAGGGAAACACCATCCGGTCCTTGACCAAGTCCAGGTCTAGGGATAAGAATCTCCTGAGGAGGTGTAGGAGGGCGAAAATCCAGAGCCCGTGGTATCGGTGGTGGCTTTGGAGAGTTGGAACCGCTCATGAAGCTCCCGAAACCTCGCCCTAACCAACCCAGACCTTGAAGAAACCCCGGAGACTCTGTTCGCGTAGGATATTCTCTACCATACATCTGTGCACTCAACTCAGCCCTATCCCTTTGCAACATCTGATTCTCAGATAGCAGCATTTCTACCTGAGCTCTCAGTGTCCTAGTCTCCTCATCCCTCATAGTCATGAACTCTTGCAACTGACGTCTCACTTCATTCTGGATGTCGCTAGACGTAGTAGACGGGGGCTTCTGACCAGAGGTAGGTGGCTCAGGCTGATACAGGTGAGGGGCAGCTTCGGGATGCTCATTTAGCCGTCTCAGAGTCGTCTCATCTAACAGCGGAGTGCTCGTAGCTCTTGGCTCCAGAGTGGATCTGCGCACATACTCAGGGCTACCAGATTGGGCAGACAAATATCCCTCGACTTCCGAAGGTCTCACCTCCGGACGCCTTGGAGTCGACGTCGTCTGGCCCTTTACTAAGCCTTCCACTGCCTTCGGTAGCGACTGCACGGCCTTGGCCATGCCTCCAAGAAACGAGGCTGTAGTCTTCTTAGGGGTCGATGCAGGCGGAGGGGCTGGAACCTCACTCGAGGCTCTAGCGCCTCCTCCCGGACCCAGAAGAAAACGACGCGCCGTGTCCTCACTGGAACCAGCTGGTTGATTATCCTCTGAAGCCCCAGAGAGCCCTCCGACAGAATTCCTCATCTGAAGTCCTGTTGTAGTTTCACCGTCCATATCCAACAGATTCGGAGAAACTTGATCGGTGGGGCCTGTCGGGTTGACCCCATTCATCGTCGGGTTCAAACCCGACTGATCATTTGTCGTAGCTTGCGCGGTGACAGCACTTGGGCGACTCATAAACTGAAAATCTTCGTTCATCGCATTCACATTAGGGGCATCCCGCCCTTCCAAACCAGATGCCATGACAATGTTCGAAAAGGTAGCCAGAACCACTAGGTATCAAGGCCAGGTGGGATCAGTCATGGGCTCACAACGGCAGGAATCACGAATTTTCCGACAACAGACGTGAAGTGCTCAAGGGACTGCTACTTCTGCTACTGTTGTATACATGCTCTGTGCTCAATATGAATTCAACGAATACATGCTTTAAGCAATGTGTTCAGGAGCTCTGCTCCACTTCATGCCTTCAAGGCTTGAGACATCACAGTCAAACAGGTGGGTCAACAAGTGGAATCGCAAACCTACCATGGTTAGGCAAGGTCGGACTCAACAGGGATCTATAGTAGGGTTCTATCTTATAGGGGCTTAATAATTAGAATAGGGCTTTGGGGCCCACTATACTATAATCATAAAAAGGAACCCCAACATAGTATAGGTAATGAATAAGGCCCCTATACTAAGCTTCAGACACGGTTTGTGGGCAGGAGTTCGGGCACACAGCTTTCAGAATTCAAAGCATATGATTATGGTTCAAGACTGCATTCTCGATCTTGGCTGATACTTTAGGGTGGCATGGTAGTCCTGGGTCTAGTGTGCACGGTGCCGTACAGGGGCCATGCAACTTTGCCTAGAACTACCCTTCGCTAAGCTCGAGACTACTACTTGCCTGACTTCTGAACCGCTCCAAAAAGTTGAATTTCTGGGTTTCTTCTTTTAGTTCATATAGAAACCCAAAAGTTGAAAAACCTAAGAGCCAACCAAAAGAACGTCAAGCCAAAAATGACTAAATACCACTAAGGCGAAACCTCCTGAGCCGCAGCTATCCCCCACGCATCCCTAAATACCAACTGGGAGTTTCCAAAAATTCGGGGTACCTTATCTTGGGGTCCCTATAATAAGGATCCAACTATTTAGGGTACTAAATCACGGTCCCCTATTTTCGGAACTCCCAACTGTTCAGGAACATTGATGCTTCTTGCAGTGGCGAAATCCCATGTCTGTCAAACATGCGGGGTCAAGAATCTGATCGGGTGTTGTTCTTCTGAGAGGAACACGCAGTTCTACCCTTGTGGGCGCCCGTCCCCCCGGTTTGTACGTGAGCATGCCTGTTACTACAGACTGCTGACAGAGGAGTCTCCTGTAGCACACCCTCTACCCTGAACACATGTCGTGTCTTTGGCTCTCTGCTATCTGTGCATGCTTCTCATACATATGTGGGCGTTTCCGATAATAGGGTACCCTAATATAGTAGCCTAAATCGTAGGATCCTGAATATAAGGACCCCAACATAAGATAACCCCTTATTTTCAGAGTAACCTTATAGAGCCCTTCAAAGGAACCCTTATAGTAAGCCTTTGAAGGAAACGTCAGGCACCCCTAAATTTCGATAACTCCCATGTCCGTCTTTGCACCTATACCCACCGCACCGCACCTCTTGTGGGCTCATATAGGGGCCTTAATAATTTGCACAGGCTTCCTCTAGAGGGATCTATAAGGGTTAACTATGAGGGATCCAGACGGGTAATTACTATAATAGAGGGGACTCAGAAATTAGAATAGGATTTCTGGGGTATATTTTACAGCAATTATAATCAGGACCCCCCACAAGTAGTAGAGGTAATTATTAAGGCCCCTATAGTACACCCCGCAATCCTGAATCCGAGACTTTGACATGGCATGGGTCTGGCCTGCTCAACACAGAGCTTGTCCACCCAAAGGGTGGAACCCAAAAATCCGCAGAGCAGGTGTTGACCGAAGAAGAAGGTCTTAGCAAGAACGGCGGGCTTTAGAAAGGGTGCTTAAGGATGCTTCCATGAGGGTCTACTTGGAGGGTCGGGGGACTTAGTAACTGGTTATTTTGGGGACTTTTAAGTACCATAACCCCAATTAGCGTCCCTTTTAGGGTACTTATAAGTCTACTTACTAACTACTTACTAGGTCCCCCGACCCCCCAAGTCGAAAGCATGGTTATATAAAGGCTTCATCTGCAGGACCTTGTCTACGGACTCCTTAAACACTCTCTGTGGGAAGGAACCCACAACCTTTATCGTCTGTACTTGCGGGCCTGTCATTTTCTGCAACTTTTTATGTGGCTCTCTTGCACTAGGGTCTGAACCGTCCGTTCCCCGTGCTTCTTCCATGGCATCCTATGGAGGCAGAACCCTGAACAGAACCGTTAAGTTAAGGGTTCCTTTGAAACGGTCCATCAAGGGGTCCTGTATAGGCGGAAGGTGCATCAGGTGTCCCCGGAACTTCCGAGCGATTGAGTTCGTCACGAGGGGCCACAATGAAAAATGAAGGATCATCGCTGGATAGGCATTAAGACCTTGTCAAACCCAAGCCTCTGGTCCATAATTGCCAAGACACGACGAAGAACAAAATCACCGGCACGTCCATCAATGCCAGAAATAAACATTCGATAGACAGGTCCTTGGTTACAAGTTCAACTCTGCCGATCAGGTTTTCCAGCGGTTTTATCAGTTTTTAAATTGCAGGGCTGCGCAAGCAAAAGAGTTTTACAAAGCTTCCAAGCGCTTATCTACAGGGTTTAAGCTTCAACATGCAAACCCTTGGACCCTAAACCCTGAACCCTACGCCCCTAAACCCTTAACCCTAAACCCTAAAGTCTGAACTCCAAACCCTGAAACCTCACCTCGCTGTGAGGCCCTACATGTCTGACCCAGTGTAAGTCGTAAGAATAACGCTAAACCCTACATCGCCCGAAATCTTCATCCTATACCCGCCTTAGCCGTGAATCCTAAATCCTGAGCGCTTGCATAATTTTCCCTGAACTTCGTCTTCCTTGACTCATGGCTACATGGCCAAGTGAAAAACCCACACCACCTACACTTGACAGATAAACGAGGAACGGAACCTGTTGGGGGGATCCACAAAAGAGTGCAGGCTTTCCCACACCTCTTGGATAGTTTAGGAGTTTAGCTAGGATACCCAGTAACCTAAGAATAAAAAGGCCTCTCTTTTTGGTATTGGGTAACTTTATGTATAAGGAACCTAGGACTACAAAAAGGGAATAAGGGTACTACTGGGCATCCTAGTTAGGAGTGTCGGCTTTGCCTCGGTTCGAGACTTGGGGATGTTTTTTGAGCAGTTTGGGTTTAGGGATGTCCGCTTTCTCAGCCTTCAAAATGTAACCAACTGTACCACACGTGATGGCAAAGATTCTCTTCGGATGTCTACCCCCAGGCTCACCGTAGCTGTCAACGACCTCTAATGTAAAGTCTTGAATCAAGAACTGGGCTGCCCCGCGCAGAAAAGAGCTGTAATGTAGATATCGGATGACGAATCCCTACCTTCATAAGGACTAGGAACCAACACGAAGGCCCTAAAAGAGCGGGGGTCGCAGCATCAAGCCCTAAACCCTAAACCCAAAGCCCAAAAAAGGTCTTTTTTGGGGCTCCGAGGTTCAGGTACCAGCAACACCAAGCATTGTGATGCAGTGAGTGCTGCAAGAGCTGTCTTGACAGCAAGCCTGTGAGCAGCGCTTCGGTTTCGGGCTTAGGGTTTAGGGGTTTAGGGATTTAGGGGCTTAGGGGTGTAGGGGTTCAGGGGTTAGGAGGCGCCAGGAATTTAGGGCTTAGGGATTTGGGTCGGGAGTTTGGGGTAGTTGAACAGGGCTTCATATCGGGGCTGCAAATTAAATATAAAGCTAGGGCTTGGAGGTATTAAACATACTGAAATTACAAGGAGGTCCCAACGAGACAGATAGGTCTTAGCAACATGGATAGAGTCTCTTTGTCTAGTATACCACTGATGAGGAACTCCGACGCATACTGTTTCTAATTGCTCAGGCCCTAAACCTCTTAACCTGGGGTCCATCGGATTTCGGATCTCGTGTTTGCGGTTTGGGCTTGAGGTTGAGTTTGGGCATGAAATTTTGGCTTGATACTTTGGGTTTCCGGTTTAGGGCTCTAGGAAGCAGGGCGTAGGGTTCGGCACTTGGAATTTCGGCTCTACTGTCCGGCTGTGTCGCGAAAGCCCGAACAAGCGTCAAGGGCTCAGGGTGTATCTTCTGAAAGTGTGTGTATGATTTTGGATCAGGGCTTGTTGTTGAGTAAGGGAAGCACTTGCAGATTGAAGCTCTCGAAGGAGAACGCCTGGAGGCTCCCGGTCCCCGGAACATACCATCTAACACCCGCACTCTTCCCTAAACCCCCAACCCTAAGATAGCGCAACCACGTTCAAAATAGGCTTAAACCTAAGGGTCCATGTACTGAAGTAGTACATACACTGGCCTTAAAGCAGTCCTTATATAGCTACTTTGGGGCATACGTATATAATTATGTACTATTGGGGCACATGGACCTTTGGGGTAAGTCCCCTATGTTGTGAAAACCCTAAACCCTAAACCCTAAACCCTAAAACGGCTGTATTTATCAGACCAAAGTTCCGCGGGGAGCTCTAGTAGCCCTTCCAAAACTACGGCTGATGATATAAATCCTAGGGTTCCCTTAAAGGGATCTATAAGAGGGTACCTTAAAAAGGGCTCCTTTAAGGGATCTATAGGGGTTAGGGTTTAGGGATATAAATCCTGCATTACCCATAATGAGGAATATGATTCCCATAGTCTAGGGTCAGTAAGGTAATGAGGTCCCTGGAGGGATAGGGTTAGGCTTTGAAAATCATTGTTTCCTGAGCTTTAAAGTAACCAGGGGAAAAAAGTGTAGATTTTCTGTTTCATATTTGGTTCCCAGTTTCAGAGGCCGTCGAAGGATCTGGGGTTTAAACTTCGAGGCTGTGGCAGCTGAAGAACTACCCAGAACGGCTTGTTTTTGGGGTGCGGCTTAAGTGCTGACACGCTGCCTGAAGTTCAGGAAGAAACACATTGCCAAGTGCTTCGCCCACTGATCCTTCGGGAAACACTCCCAAACGAAACTCACCCTAAGAGTCCTTGTTCCCAACAATACATAACTTGGACCCAAAGAAACGAAACTAGTAAAAGACAGAACCCCATTCAAGTGCCGAATCTTCACTTCCCTTAAGTCCGTAATGGTCCACGTACTTATATCATGCGCATTGCCTTACTGTAGTCCTTATACAGATTATTTAGGCCCACAATATAACTATTTGTGCCAAGGGTTGTTTCCCTCAGCCCTTACAACCACCTTGCACAACCCAGTCTAAGGCTCTTTCTGGGATCCTAGACTATACGAAGAGCTCAATGAAACAGAAAATCCCTCGGCGGCGGATGCGTAGCATTGCTACTGCTACTACCACCAGTACGATATTCCTAAATAAGCATTAGGAGGTATTCGTCGCTTGCTGTAGGTCGGGGCTTCATAAGCTCATGTGCCCACAAAAATGGTCATGGTCTTAGGGCTGAACCTCGAGGCAGAACTTGTGTGAGCCTGGTATAGTCCCCATGGATTATGGATGGCATGCTGTTACATTTGAATAATTTAAATTCTTACAGGGTCCCGTGTGTGCGGTTTCTACGTATTTGTGTGGTTAATTAGGGTTCAGAGGGCTGTGCTTCTTTCACAAGTTTAGCGAGTCCAGCTTCTCGTCAACACTCGAACATTTGCTCGGCTTGAAAACCGCAAACCCAATGAAACACTAAACGCCTGCATTGCCAACATTGAATAAAGCGTCTGCTGACCAAGAGTGGCTCACGAAAACGTCGACGTGCCGCACTTTCCTGGGGCACTCCGCAGGGGCAAGCCGACCCCGAACGATGAAAACACTCGAGCCACCCGAGCCTTGCACCGCCACGGCAAAGCCCGAAAAACGCCCAAAGCCCGAACACCTAACCCAGAACCTCAACTCCTAAACATGTAAGCACGAGCCCACTTTAACTAAACGACTACCTTGACTGTTGACGAACCGCAAATAAGGCTGACACAGGTGAGGCAGCAGTTCTCCATAGTGCCGATGCGCATGTTCAAGCTGTATCTACAGCTCTTGCAAATTACTTTAGCCATCATCAGCGAGTACTTCACTGGCAGTCATCCTGCTGCTACTGGTGCTACCTGGCTGCTACCGCTAGCTCTTCCTCAACAGCACTTCCTACTACCACTACTACTGCTTGTGCTGGTGCTGGTGCTGGTGCTGGTGCTGCTACTACTACCACTACTACTTGCTACATTACTACTACTACGACGACTACTACTACTACTGCTGCTACTGCTACTCCTGCTGCTACTACTACTACTACCACCACCACTACTACTACTACTACTACTAGTCCTACTACCACATGCGACTACGACTACTACGACAACCACGACTGCTGCGACTGCTACTGCTACACGGCTGCTGCTACTGCTACTGCTACGCAACACCTACACTGCTACTGCTACTGCTACACTGCTACTGCTACTGCTACTGCTACCGCTGCTACTGCTACACTGCTATACTGCTCACTGCTACACCGCCACACTGCCACACTCACACTGCTGCTGCTGCACCTGCTCCTCCTCCTCCTGCTACTACTGCTGCTACTACTGCTGCTACTACTGCTGCTACTACTGCTACTACTACTAGTAGGGCATTAGGCCTTATTTGACGCCACGTTTTCCTGCTTTTTAGGACTTCCACGACTTTGTTTGAGGGCCTGGATGTGTTGGTATTTACAGTATGTCCGTGTTTATACGTCTTTATCTCTTCAAACAAGGACCATGAAGACCCGAGCGCCTTAACGACCTAAAATACAGTCATACCACCTGTCGTACATCATCATATTCATCAGCATCATACTCATCAACGTCATCATACTCATCAACATCGTCATTGACCTGGGGTGGGGGGGCTAATCGCGAGCATGTTCAACAACAGCATCATACTCATCAACATCATCACTGACCTGGGGTCGGGTAGGGGGCTAATCGCGAGTGTTCAACAACGTCATCATACTCATCAAGATCATCATCATCATAACAGTAGCATTCAAGATGTTCATCATCACCGTCAACATCATCATCACGGTGATACGCAATGTCATCATACTCATCATCATCATCATAAAATTCTCAAAATCATCATACTCATCACCATCATCATCAAAGTGATACACAATATCATCATACACATCATCATCATCATAACAACAGTAGCACTCAAAATCTTCATATTCATCATCACCAACATCATCATCATCATCATCACACTGGTACACAATATCATCATTGTACTCATCAGCATTGCTCTCCTTGTGTTTCAGCAGCAACCTGTCTCCGCTCCCCAGCGACTTAGATGGTTCCCAGTTGGCAGCACGCTGTCCAAGCTGAGCTTTCAGATCTCGGATGATTTGCCCAGCTATGCTCGGACACGTCTCCTGACGGTGTCCTGTCTGACCACACAGCCGGCAAGCATGCTTCGCTTGAGGCATGACTTCCACTTGACCGGGTAGTTTTTTGTCGCAGCGAGGGGTGGCTAGAAACACCTTTCGGAAGCAACATAAGGGCTGACAAGAACAGTTCAATAACAACAACAATAACAATAATAACAAATGATAACACCAGTAATGGTCTGACGTCCAGAACCAAGGCAAGCTTCTGTGTGTTCGCATAGGCATCGTCGTTGAGATCGCCGTCGTCACTCGGAGCCCATACTCGCCCTGAGCTCATGTTGAGCAGGTCTGAGTTCTACTTCTAATTGCAAAGAAGAGACAAACCTCAGCACTCTTCGAATCTGAAGCTCCATAGTCTGTGAATAAGTTTATGTTTGTAAGTACATACATACATACATACATATTTGCATAATTGCGTGCATAATATGCTCTATCCTTCTGTCTCAAGACTTGGGGGGGGGTTCATGACCATTAGCCAGCATAAACTCCCCAGAGGCTGTTACTTTCCATCCGAAAAATCGAGATCTTCAGGCCTAGGCCTACCACTAAGACCCCTGTACTGTACTTAAAGGGTCATGGGACTTAGTAACTAGGGTTAGATTTATAGGTAACTATACTCATAATTACTTATAACCCCGATTAAGGTACTTATAACCTTACTTACTAAGTCCCATGATCCTCCAAGTAGAGGGCTCAATAATTAAAGCAAGGTTTTGGGGCCCATTATACTATAATCGTAATCAGCAGCCCCAAAATACTGTTGGTAATTGTTTAGGCCCCTATAAATATTATAGTACCATATAGGTCCCTTATAGTAACCCTTGTAAGGATCCCTTTCAAGGAACCCTAGGTATTCAGGACCTCGATTTTAAAGCTTGTAGGCATTCATCCTAGGAAACAGGGTGAAGCGTGGGGAGTTTGCAGTCTAGGCGTGTAGTTGAGGTTTGGGCTTTGGGGTTAGCGGTTTAGGGTTCCAGGTTTAAGGGGTTAAGGTTTATAAGGTTCAGGGCTTGTGGCTTTTCGGTATCGATTCAGGGTACCAGGTTTTAGAATCGGCTTTACACCTGGGAAGCTTGAGTATATGCTGCCCATCGGGCTGTCGGGCACCAGAACCCTGAGCTCTAAATCGCCCTACTTGAAGGATCATGGGACTTAGTAAGTAGGTTATAAATAGGGTTATAAGTCCCCTAAGTGGGGTTATCCTAGTTACAACCTACTTATAACCTTACTTACTAAGTCCCATGAGCCCTTAAGTAAACCCTAAACCCCTGAACCGTCGAGCTGAATAGGAGTCCGTCCGAGTATCTCATTAGAAAACCCTACACACGCGACGCTGAACTCTAAACCCCTATTTAAAGGGTCGTGGGACTTAGTAACTAGGGTTATAGTTAAGGTAACTAGACTTGTAGATACGTATAGCCCCAATTAAGGTACCTATAACCTGACTTACTAAGTCCCATGATCCTGCAAGTACCCAAAGGCTCCCAAAGGGATCATGGGCCTCATGGGGCTTTGGGGGCTAAGGTTTGGGATCCCACTACAGTAGAAACCCAACAGTTGGAAACCCCAGAGCCTCCATCCTCAAGAGTAACGTATAGGGAATCCCAGCACTATTTGGCTTTAATCCAGTTTCCAACTTTATGAGTTTTTACTGTACGAGGGTCCCGGAGCCTTAGGGTAAGCCTTAAACCCTCCAAAAGGCACAGGCCGGGGTTCGCAAGAAGCTCGTCCTACTTGGAGGGTCGAGGGACTTTGTAAGTGGTTATTTTCGGGACTTATAAGTACCATAACCCCAATTAGGGTCCCTTTTAGGGTACTTACAAGTCTACTTACTGCCTACTTACTAAGTCCCCCGACCCCCCAAGTATCCCTACTTGTCGGGTATCATGGGCAACTAAAGGTTATTCGTCTTATTGGTTATATGGGGATTCTATAGGGACAATACTACCCAAAGAAGGTTAGAGGTTATCTACTCTACTACTAGGTTTCAGGCCGGCGTCAGTTTCAATCTGCTGCTTCGGAACTTACTTAGAGACGTATCAGAGTTTAGGGATTAGGGTTTAGCGTTTTGGTCTTGGGGTTTAGGGTTTAAGGTTTAGAGGCTTAGGGTTTAGGGAAGAACCCGCAGAAAGCTCTTGATGAAGCTTGAAATGGTGCATGCCGAAGAAACCAAACCTGAACGAGCAACCTCATCGGGAGTTGAATAAACTGCCTACGCTCTTTTGAGTAGTTAGTGCTGTAGACGGTACTCGGATCATAATTACCTGGGTTCTACGTTGAGCCCTAGACCGCAAACCCAGAGTACATGATGCAGTAGCTAGAGCAACTATATCCTTATCAATCTCGTGCGCCGTAAGTCCTGAACCAAAAAACGCCATCTGGTCCATATGGGAGTTTCCGAAAATGTGGGACCCAGCTATAACAGCCGAAATAGCAGGATCCTTATTCTCAGGACCACAAACTAAGGTATCCCTAATTTTCGGAAACTCCCATATCTGTTGCGCAAAGTGGCCGAAGCAAGCAAGGACATGCAGGCCCTTTGCAGCCCGGTAGAGGCCCAGCTGGTAAAGCTTGTTGGCTTCCTGGCTGGCTCAGGTTCGTGTGAGACTTAACTTAACTAAACCCGTTTAGACACAAAACTCTTCCAAACGTAAACGACAAGCGAGGACGACAACGTAAATACATATACATGTATGTATGTTTACATATATATATATGTATATATATATAATATGTATATGTATGTATGTGTATACTGAAACCTAACCTTACTGAAACTTAACCATCACCAGCTGATTCTTACAGCTGATCTACTGCGAGCACAAGATTCCTCCTTCCAGCCGGCCACCGACATGGTGTAGGCGTGATCATGGTAACCACTCATCAAGGCTCATGTAATGGTTGGCTTAGGGTTTAGGGTTTTGTACAAGGTTGTACAATGTTGTATAGGGATCTTATGTACTTGAGGGCTTGATTAGGCCTCTGCATGGTCAGGAAAGTCTAGATGATGGGCGGAGGGTTCGGGATCTCGTGGCATGGGGGTACATGACTTGTGAATCTCCCATGACAAACCCCACTCGACACGCGAGTGGCTCCCGCAAATACGGTCAACTTGAGTGTAAGGCGTAGAGCAAGTTCCCCGTCAATAAAATATACAACCCCTACCATTTGGGTTTGCTGATCTCGGGGCTGGTTCAAGCAACACCTCCGGTGTTGCGGTGCTACGGAAAGGGAAGGAAGGGATTGGGCGAAAAAAGGCTGCAGAGAGTCCGACAAGCGTCGACAGTGCCCAGAACCACCGGGCTCTCAACTCTGAACCTCAAACCCCTACCACCCATTGTGCAGATGTCTGAATAGTTTGGAAAACTGCATATCCCCGTAGAGTCCGCGTATACTTCTACTAGAGTCACTCCCTCAAACCCCTTCCTACTGTCAAGGCCCGTGCATTCGACCCTGAACTGCCACAAAGACTGATTGACATCTTGAAACAAAACCCAAGAAAGCCTGTATGATTGGGGGCTTCCGAAAATAGGGAACCTTCATGTAGTACCCTAAATAGTAGGATCCGTATTATGCGGACCCCAAAGTAAGGTACCCCTAATTTCCAGAAACTCCCATATTATAACCTCAAGCCATGACCACGGGACCTGACCACAAAGAACCCCGACCCGAAAACTCATAGCCTGAAATTTCCCGTTGGCTCCATGAAGATTGTTACTGAGCTTCAATTTAGTTTAAGGCTCAGGGAGTTTAGGGTTTAGGGTCATTTTTCGGGTATACTGTAAAACTTTTATAAGGACTAAAAGAGGACAGTTACTCAGGCCGCTGTATTACAATCGTTGGCTTCAGAACCCTCAAACCTTGTCACAATGAGTTTGTGCCCCGACATCCTATATGTTACCTTCAGCTTTTAGCCGCCTGGAGTTTCGAATTGTGTTGCAAGGTCCAAGGCTTGCAGTGGCTGCATAAACAAAATTGGCAACTTCTTGACAACCCTGAACCCCACTACCTAAACCCTTAGCGGCCAACCCCCGAACCCTAAAGCCCTCCAAAGTAGGCTTACAGTATACCCACTTCCCCAAACCAATACTGGAAGGCTAAAATTACCAGAAACCTCGTCCAGCTCAGAAGCCTCAAAATACCTGCCCTTTGAGCCGTATGGTGTAAGCCCCAAAACGGTAGGTAATGTAGGGGCCTAAATAATTACCTATACTATTTGTGGGGGCTCCTTATTGTAAATATAGTACAATGAGCCCCAAAACCGCGTTCTAATTAGTAAGCATCCCATATTAAAGGGCATTGTGAGGGTGCCATCCCCGAATCTGATACCCTTTCCCAAGGCGGCAGCCGTCGGTACGTGGAACACCACGCCCACATGCCTTCGACTGCGTACGTGATAGGCCTGATTATAATTCTAACAAATACGATGAGGTTTGATGGGTATATATTCCAGTAGAGCTATATGTATACGAAACGTGATTACGGGTATATTGCTGCTGTTTGTTGCCCGGGTCGATCGTAGACTTTACGGATTTGGGGTCCTAGAGGTTCAAGTACCGGAACAGTGGAGTTTGAGGTCCCAGCTATAATGAATTGAATGGGTTTGGGGGTAGAAGGTAAGCAAAGAGTAAATAGTTTTGTATAACCCCTTTCAATGAAGCCTCAACCCAAACAAGGACAACACAAGCAAGAGCCTTTCAAGCCCACATACCATTGGACGGGCAATTGGGCCGGGGTTTGGGGCACATGCAGTACAAAGCTTGAGAACTGATGCTTCTAGAACTTCCGAACCGGCTTAGGATTGGGATTGCATGTTTTCTGGCCTTCACCCCGGGAGCCCTCAGCCACGAAGCAGCTTAGTGACCCTGTGAGGCCTTCCAAAACCAGAACAGCGTCCGAATATCTGGCCACGACCTTGTGTGGTGGGTATTTACACAGCCTAGATAATGCCAAAAGTTACACCCCAAACCCTAAAACCTAATACCATAAACCCTAAGTTACCCTTAACTTCCGAAACCCTAAGCCACATTTCGGTGTGTCACTACCAAGAGCCATACCACGGCTGAAGCAAAATGCACGGCCCCGCTGGCCTCCCCCAAGAGTATCGTCCAAAATTGGAAGAGTTACCATCATGATGATTTGGGTTCCTTGCTCTACTCATATATACCAATATACACATATATATTATTATTATTATTATTATTCTATATATATATATGTACACACATACATATGATATTACAAACACCCCAAACCGTATTCTGGGCATTAAGGCCCCTTAAATTTTAATCAAAACCCTACGGGAACCCTTATACTTGTAGAACCCCCTTACATAAATCCTGAGTGGAACCCAAGCCTCTAATGAATAACGCCCGCAAGTCCTCTACATAGTTCTCTTGTTTAAGGTCACTATTCGTGTGCTTCCAGTTTATTAGGAAGTGTTCCGCACTATTTTTGCGACCTGAACAGGGACACCAATTTAGAGAAATACTCATAATAGGGGGGCCTTAATAATGAGAATAGGGTTTTGGGGCACATTATAGTATACTTATAATCAGGAGCCCCCAAATAGTGTTGGTAACCTATAGGTAGTATATTCGGGACATGGAACCCTAGTTATTTATGGAATAACAACCAACCAAGGAGAGAAGCACTGGCACTCGATCTAGAATCTAGACCCTAAAAGCTAAACCCTAAATCAAACCCAAAACCCCTAAAGCAAACCCTAAAACCCTAAATCAAACCCTAAACACCAAAATCAAACCCTAAACCCAACTAAATCACACCCTGAATCCCAAAATCAAACCCCTAAAACCAAACCTAAACCCCAAAATCAAACCCTCCCCAAAAGGAGACCGCATCCCAGAGTGGCTTCCAGTCGCACCGCCCTCAACCTGAAACCCCCATGCTCTACGACCGCCCAAACAGTGCCAACAACACCAACAGCAACTGTCAAATCCTTATGTGTGTAATGTACGAACCTGATTAATTAAGAAACCTCGGGCCTTTATTTGGGTTCCTTGTATGAATCCCACTGTCTTAGGGATTATGGGGCCAGGGTTTCTTAATCAGGTTCCTACATTATACATACATGATGTGAAAATACATATACATATATATATATATATATATACATATCCCTAAACCCTAAACCCTAAACCCTAATACACATGCAAGAGAAGAGCCCTTGAACATCCTAGAAGAAGATTAAGATCCCGATAAACCCGTGCCAATCGGACCTGCAAGTAGCGTGCGAGGAAAGGAATGGGATCCTGGCAGACATCACCAGGATTGGTTTCGGTTTTAGGGGCGTAGGACTAACGGGTTAGGTTTTTTTTTGCTATTTTACGGCACTGGGGTCTTGCGCTGGCCATTTTCAGGCTTGATAACTGCCTTTATGAAGGCTGCATAGTTGAGAAGGGTTGGGCTACAGGGGAAAGGATTTAGAGTTTGGGGTGCGGGGTTCAACTTCATGACATCTTGTCGCTTAGCCTGCAGGCAAAGGTTTCTGCTCGGCTTAGGAACACGGCTTTAGGGTTTAGGGTTTAGGGGTCCTGAACTCCTATGTTCACGAGGGTTCCAGGTCGAGCATTTTGGACTGTGAGCAACGACGGTGGCTTATCTGGGGGCTTTATAGTAGCCACCGATACTGTTTGCGGGACTCCATACTATACTTATAGTAGAATATACCCCCATGCCCTATTCTAATCATTAAGGCCCGTATTTTGAGCCCTACATCCTGCACCCTGGATCCGAACCCTAAACCACATGTAAAGCGTTGTTTCATACAAGCCCCGAGGCCCATTGAAACCCGAAGTACGTACCACATACACCCTAAAACTTCAGCAGACTTCAAAGAGTTGAAATGGCGAACCTACCCCAACAGCTCGGAAGCACAAAAACAGCCTCGAGGCCTATGCAACCCTTGTCAAAAACACTAAAAAACTCTTAAACACAAATTACAAAAACCCTCGCCCTGACAAACTGCTCAAGACGCGCATGTGAAATCCTACAGAGACTCATTGTACAACCATTACAGAAGCATTCTATAGAACACTAATGCAGGGGCCTTAATAATCTGAACAGGGTTTTGGGCCATCTATAGCATTATTCTAAGAAGGAACCATAAGGAACAATATTGGTACGTATTTTTTGGGCCTCTATATCACACCCCGAACCCTGAATGTCCCCGAAACCCTCAAAACGGACGTTCCGGTCCTTTGGTTGCTCTAGGGTCACAGCACGAACAGCGGAAAGGAGGTGTTCCTGAAGCTAGGAGTTAAGGGGTACGTGTCTCTTGGAGATAAAGGGTGTTTAGGGTTTAGGTGTTGAGACTTACGGCGTCGGTTCGAGACCTAGGCTTAGTCGTGGATCCCGGTTGGGCTCAGCTTGGGGTTGAGGGTCTGGGTTGTGGGGGATAAAGAATGCTTGGCTGACTTCTGAACCCCCCCCCAAAAAGTTAAACTTTTGGAATTCTTATTATAGTTCATACAGAAGCCGAAAAAGTTCAAAGTCCTAAGAGCCAATCAGAAGAACGCCAAGAATAAAGACAAGTCTAGGGCTTCGGCTTTTGGTTTTAGGCCTTAGGGTCTCAGGTTTAAAAGCCCCCAGGGTTAAAGAGGTGCTCAACCTGCATACGCTAGGGGTCCATGTATTGTACTTATATACATTGGCCTTGAAGTAGTCCCTGTACAGGTGATTTGGGGCCAAAGAAGATTATATGCACACTATTTGGGCACATGGACCTTTAGGGATAGGGCTTGGTGCTCGTGAGGTGGCGCCGAGTTCGTCTCGCTGATGGTCTAATCAAGTGTTGGAGAATACGGCCTGAGTTTAGGGTTTATTCTGGAAGCCTATATTCCCTAAACTCCTAAACTCTATCTACCCTAAACCCTAAACTCAAACCCTATAAACCTCAACCCTAAACCCGATTCTTCTTGAACTTAAATTAACGAAGAGTTCAAATCTGGGAGCTGTCAACACGCAGTCTGTCTCAAAGCTTGAACCACGCAGGGAGACAGCGAAAGTCATGTTCAGGGTATAGGGGTTTAATGTTAGCACCAACAAACACACGAAGCCAACTGTAGAAACCTGAGTAGATGCATAGACTGCTGCAGTTCCCTGAACCGCAAGAGACACGCTGTCTGGTGCCTACCTACCGCCTTGTGGTCCAATTCCGGACGATTAAGGGTCAAAAATAGTATAGGTAATCACTATGGCCCCTATACTTACCCAATATTTCGTAGAGTTTGGAGCTACATGTAACCACTCTAGAACGCGCCAAAACCCAAAGAAGAACATAGCAAACGTTCAGAACTGCACAAACCCATAACAATCCAGAGAGGCTGAAGGATTTGGTGTTGGGCGACTAGGAAAGCCACAAGCCGGAACGCAAAACCCCCATGAACCGACAACACTGAACCCCAAACCCAGAAAACGCGATAATCCTGAACCTCAAAACTCAATGAATCGAACTTCGAAAGCCTGAACTCTGCAGAAGCCCATGTAGAACCCTTAGTAATTATCACCCTTGACTTGAAGAACCCCTAAAAACCCGATAAGAATGCCAGGGCTACCCGAATGCCCGTTCGTGCGACATAATCGCCAGCTGGCTCTTTACCATCGGCAGGAAGCGCAGGCCTAGAAGGCTTGAAATACCCCAAGGGTTTATGTAGTCGTATGGTGTATACATTGGCCTTGAAGCAGTCCCTATCCAGGTAACGTAGGGTCTATATATATATATATATATATATATATATATGTATACTATTCAAGTACATGGAGTTTTGGGCGTATGTGTGTTCTACGGTTTAGGGTGTGGGGGGGAAAGGTGTGCAACGTTGCTTTTGTCCAGGCTTTGTTGCTTCATGGTTCGGGGTCTGGGGTTTCCCTAGCCCTATTGAAGCCAGAAACAAGGATTTTGTCAATAGAGCCTTACAGTTACAATCGGGGCACATGAAAGCGTTACTCCTCTCACCCAAGAACTTAGACGCTGCAAGTGTTGAATGCGGTCTGAATTCTCAATACCAAAACCATAACTAAACCCCTAAACCAAAGCCCTAAAACCCTAAACCCTACTAAACCAAAGCCGTACACCCTAAACCAAAGCCCTAAACCCCTAAACATGAGACTTTCAAAGCAGAAGTCAAAGCTGTCTCAGGCACCCCACTGCCTAGGGCAACAACCACCCATGTAGCGTAGACTTCGGGCTGCAGGTGGATCCTATATAGGTTCTATAATATGACATATATTCCCCTAAAAGGGGATCCCAAAAAATACCTTGAGGCCTAAGCGTGAAGCTTCGGGAGGTTTGTTAGAAGTCGAAAGGCACCACATAACCCAAGGGTCCAGATCATATACTGTCATACACAATATCTATGTATCTCTATCTCGATCTATCCATCATGGAACCCTACCTGGGGATTCTACACCCCCATGCCTGCTTCAGAGCACATTAAACCTATCCCCCGCTGGTCAAAACACACTGAAGTCCTGATCCACCATATCGGATTGGGGGTCAAATGGTTTAGGGTTTGCCGTAAGCATCCAGGTATCTCTTTAGGAGGGTCCGGAATCTCCCAGAGAGACCCCTTGGGTTTGTTTGGGGTCTCAGAACTCCTACATTTTTAGTGTTAGGACCCTCAGGGTGGGGGTTCGGGTTAGAGATTTAGGGAGTTCGGTTTTAGAGGGTTTTAAGGGCTTTGGGCTTAGGGGTTTAGGGATTTAATTTAGGGTTTAGACGTTTTTTAAGGGCTTTGGGCTTTGGGGTTTAAGCCTTTCCGTCGCCCGTCCCAGTCAAACTCCAGAAAGGTTTAGGTTTCGGGGTTTAGGGTGGATCCCAAGGCCTTCACCGATTTCGACCAGCAAGACGGAACGTCGAAGCTAAGTTGCGGATGAAAGCTCTTCTCAGTAGCTCTTCATGCAAAAACCGCTCAAATCATAGCTGCAAAGACAAATCTCGAACTACAAAATCTAAAGCACAAAAAACCCAAGCAAAAACACTGCAAACCTGAAACTCCAAGCCTAGTGCCCGAAGAGATTTTGCCTGCCACTATTCACCAGCTGTGGCTGCTTGCTGGTGAGAAGGGTCCTTACCTGGCATCGGATAGAGACCCCGACTTCAAAACGCTGGCCATACCCTAGGGGTCCAAGTACCTATAATCATCAAAATATACACTCCAAAATACAAACCTACATAACTACTACCCTAAAACCTTATTGGTTCCTTTGGGCCCTTGCGGATCGATCTCGAATACACTGCTCTGAAAGATGTCGATGTTTGGTGCTGAGCCCCTGCTACAATTCGGGCACTTCATTATGAAAAGCCTGAAACTACCCAGCCACGAGTCTCGGCAGAGGCACCTCCAAAGAAAAGGGTCCCGCCGTGTTCTTAAGCGCTTACATAGGGTTTTGAAGGTTTCGTATTAGATGTATACTATTATGGGCCCCAAACCCTATTCCAAGTGTTAAGGCCCCTATATTATGTCGTGTAGCCTCGACGCGAGAGTTGGGGCTCGGTGACTCGAGCTGTCCTCCAAAACATGAAGTACACATTATCGCTGTTACGTCCCGGGCATGTTGCTTAATCTGAGACCAAGCACATTAAAGCAGTAGGCACGCCGACCCTAGGCCTGGACAACAAAAACAAACAAAGCATCGGCCAAAGTAAGACAGGGGCGGTACTGATTGCCTATACTATTCTGGGGGGCTCCTGATTACAAATATACAGTATATAGTACACCGAAACTCTATTCTAACTATCTGTATTGCATACTACTTGAGTGCAGATCCCCAGGGAATTGCACTAGATGTTGATTCCCACAACCCTTAATCCTTAAGCCCTTAATAATGGGGCCTGCGTAGTCATTGTTTATGAATTGAATATACCCGCAAACCCAAATGTTTGGTTGTCAATATTAGGGTCCTTTTTGGGGTCCTTATTATAATGTGGCACCTAATATTTGAGATACCCAAAAAGGTACCATAATTTTGACAACCCCACAAATCTGGTTCTTAAAGCCCTATTAATCCTGAAGCTCTCGACCTGATCAAGCTTGTACCCAGCCTCTGCTGATGTCACGCCGCCGGCCGGACACGACGAAGACGGCACCTTAGAGAGCGACAGCAGCTGACACCCTGCTTTTAACCAGACTCCATACGATGTTGGCATGGAAACATAGTTATCATAAGGAGCCCAAAGGAGTAATTGAACAAAGTATAGACTTTTCATACTGGTTCCTTAAAGGAACAGGTACCCCCAAAGAAGTATTCAAGTATGCTACTCCAAAACCCAGATTTAGGCTTCTACATTACCCCATTTCCTGCAGGGAGGTCCGCGCCTGCATGGGACCCAGCCAACCCTACATGGACACAGCGCGCCAATGACGTTTGCCTCTGCCAGACATTCCCTAAGGGTCCATGTATCCGTATAGTATATACATTGGCCTTACAAGTGGTCTCTATGGAGCTGCTTTGGGTCCAAAATGTATACTGTTTGGGTACATGGACCCTTAGGGATCGGCTAAACACGATATGCAAAACCTAGAACCTAAAGCCCTAAGCCCTGAACCTTCAATCCCTAAACCCTGAAACACACAGGCCCTTAACGCCTGAGCCCCAAACCCCTCAACCTACAAGCCCCATAGACCCTACAAAAGCCAGCAAACCCCTCAGCGGCTGAACCCTACCTGTAGCCGAAAAGACCTACCTTTTTGAGGAACTATATATAAGAAACAAAATAATAAGGAACCCTAGAAAGGTAGGTGTTTTCGGCTACAGGTAAACCCTGAAGCCTGCGAGCCATCAACGTGTGGCTTCCTGCTTCGCACGACAGGCTCCGGGCTTTTTCTCCCGCAAATGCTCGGAGCAAGTCTGGAAAACACAGGGGCCTCCTAGCAAGAGCACTCCCCTCATAGGACTTTTTTTTAATAAGGGGCTGCCATAGGAATAAAATTGAATACAAGGGTATATGGTTTAGATTCATGGAAACGTTGCCGATTTGATTCCTGAGGCTTCCGCATTATGCTTATTGAGTCTTATTGTTTATTATGCCACACAGCCCCAGTATAGTTAGTAAAGGCCACTACTGTGATCCCATGCATACACTTAGTAGGAGTGCGGAAGGAGACTGTTTGCTTCTGGCCCCTATGTCATTGACTCGACAAGAGTGACACTTTCTCGATTCTGCTCCGGTCAAAGACATCACGTGTTGGCACGCAAACCATAACAGTGAATCCTGAGAACCTTGACCCACCCAATACGCCTTAATTAGGGAATATACCTGAAAATATGGAGGCCTTAATACTATGATTTAAAGTATATTCCTTAATTAAGGGGGGTTGGGATCTCTGGGCCAAGGCTTTGAAAGGTGAGGGGTAGCGCTTTGGGTTTCGGGATTGATTTTCCTGCTTCATGTGAGAGCAGCGTGTCTTTGAACCCCTCGGCTTCATGAAACGCGAACTGCTGCAATGATACAGCAGCTATGTGCAGCATGTTATTCTTTGCTGCAAGAACCGTGTGGCTCCCCAAAAAAACACACACACACACTAACACTACTTGCCTGCAAGTATAAATATGTAAGCCTTATTCAATACTTCACAACATTACATTATCTCTGAGGGCTCCCGATTATAAATAGACTAACATGTACCCCCGCCCCTCGCAGCAACAAAAAGAACGGAGCTTCTACAATCATCAAGGACCCTATACCAACATGGACAGCCCCCCCCTTCTTTCTGCATGCGGCCAAGACGCGAGAGCAGCGACAGACCCTCGCATTGCTATTGGTATCATTACTAAACTTAGGGGCTTAGGGTTCGGGGTTTAGGGGTTTAGGGTTTACAATGCTAGTCGTGTTAGGGTCAGAGCTAGTGATACTCTTACTGAGAATGTAGGCATAATTAAGATTAGGAATGACGATTAAGATCATTATACCCTGACTCATGATGTAAGTGCCCGGGGTAGGTCTGCACGGCATGCTTTGTGCCACGCAGCAACATTATCGCATGCCCAAGCCTCACCTCTTGAGCTGCAGAAACACAGACGAGGGCCTTAATGACTTTAGTACGACCTTACTAGGACGAGGACGGATTGTAGCATAATCATAACAGCACGGAGCCCTACTGCAGAATACTCCTACTGGCAACGTTTTAGCCGTCTGTACTTCGCGTAGAAACCCATAATGCACAAAGAACACCCATGCACCCTGACCAAGACACACACACACACATGATTGCAAATGAACCAACCTTGTCTGAAGACTGGGCAGTTGTTGCAGGCCCGTTGACACAAAACGCACTACCTACACCGTAATTAAATGCTAAGCACCCTAAACCCTAAACCCCTAAACCTCAAACTCTGAACCCCTGAATCCCAAGCACAACAAGTCTAAGCACCCAGGTGGAGAGGCATGCGGCCGACATAGAGACGATGTACCGACGAAGCCTTTCAGAATCCGTGCGCTGCCTGCCGGCTTCATGGATAGGGTGGTTTCCCTCAGGGTCCATGTGCCCAAACAGTATATACATTGGCCTTAAAGTAGTCTCTATATGGGTACGTTGGGGGCAAAGTAAATACTACTTGGGTACATGGACCCTGAGGGTTTTGGGTATACAGGGTGTACCTAGGTTTGGGGTTAAGCGTTTAGAGCTTAGCGTTTAGGTATGGTCTCTGTTTTTTTTTTTTTTTTGTGGCCCGCCTTTGGATTATGATATCCAAACCAAACACGGACTACACATGAGACTCTGCCACAGCTCTCAGTCCCATCTTAAGTCTTCACGAGGGTTCTGCAAACAAGGGCTGAGGAGCCGGGAAAGCTCGGGATCAGATTCAATAATAGGTGCCGTATCATAATTGGGACCCAAAACGGGACCATGATTTTGACAACCACCCTTATAAATCTGACACCAGGACTGATATGGGAGTTTCCGACAATTAGAGGTACATCATTTTGGATTCCTTATAATAAGGATGCTATTGTTTAGGGTACTGTATTAGGGTCCCCTGTTTGCGGAAACTCCCATAGTCGGCCCCACAGAAGTGGGTTCTGGTGGGTTACAAGACAGAGTGCAGAGGTCAGAACAGGTGTTAGCATTTGGGCCTGGTTGCCTGGAACAGCCCTAAAGAAGAAGGCATCTAGATCGCCTGCACAACAGAAGTCATAGATATCTCACAGACCTATAGCCCCAAGACTCCAAGGATAGACGTAGCACCTGAATTGGGATCTAAAGCCTTTAAACACCGCCTACTTTCAACACTGCGGGGTCTGGGGCACCTGTAGCCGAAAGGACTTACCTTCTTAAGAAACTAGATATAGAAACCATAATGAAGAACCCTAAAAAGGTTGGTCTCTCCGGCTACAGGGAGTCTTCCCAGAGGCCCCAGAGTAGTTCCTGCTTGGGAATACCTTGTGGGATTCTATATACGAACCCGAAAAAGGAACTACCCAGAGATCCCCATACCCCTTAACTAAGGAATATACCTCAAATCATAATATTAAGGCCTCTATAATTTAAGGTATATTCCTTAATGAAGGGGTACAGTATTGGTTTCTCTGGGTACTTTGGGGCCTTTGGGTTCCCTCCAGCTTACGCCCGAGAGCCTGCAGAAAACAACACGCGACGGCCCCAAGTCGAAAGCGGAACCTGTAAAGCTAAACAGTCACGGTTTAGGGTTTACCTAAGGATCCAAAGGACTTGATAATGGGGTACTTAGGTTTCGGATAGTAGTTAGGTAGGCTTCCTTTTCGGGGAAAGTATATGATTACCCATAGGCCCCATAGTAGTTCCTTTAAGGGATTACCTTATAGCATTCTAACTATGAGCCCCAAAAAGGAACTACTTTGGGGCCTTTGGGTAGGGTTTAGGGTTTAGGGTTGAAACCATAGCGAAACCGTTTATGCGGTTTCGGGTTTAGGGGTTTCAGGGTGCAGGGCAAACGCCGCGGATCACTTAGTCGAGAGCAGCGCCACAAACCTGCGTTCCGAACTTTTGTAGAATAGACCCCTCATTGCAGCAGAGCCACGTGACGATCTCTTGAAGCTAGCGAAAGAAACACTTCTCCTAGAACTCTTGAACCGTAGAACCCTATTCCGCCTCCACAACCCAAAGGGTCCAAAGTACTGCTAGGGGTATACTTCCCCAAATCATAATAGTAATTCCTAATACCGAAACCCCACATTCTGCTATAAATCTACTTTGGAGCCTTTGGGAAAGCACGGCGAAAGGCGTCGGTGAGGCCTAGTGTGCGAAGAACTGCGCGGACCTGCCAGACCTCGAGCAGGAGCCAAGAGACTCCAATGACCCTTACCCTAAACGCCGGTTTAGGGTTTAGGGTTTAGGGTTTAGGGTTTAGGGTTTAGGGTTTAGGGTACCCTAAGGCTCAAAATGACCCGAAAGCCTTATATGGTATGGTCTTTGGGCCCAGAATGGCCCCTAAACCCTAAACCATTATGGTATGGTCTTTGGGCCCAAAAGCCATAGAATGTGTCCTTAGAGCCTTAGGGCTAACTAGGGAGTAGACCCCTTGACGGTCCCTTGAAAGGGTTCCTTAAAGGATCTATTAGGGCTCTATAAGAGAATTAAGGAATATGCCTTAAGTTATGGTAGGATTCCTAATGTGATTTAAGGTATATTCCCTCATTCAAGGATATTGGAGTCTCTGGGAGTAATAATAGTAACACTAGAACAATAGTAGAGCTTAGGGTTTAACCTTTAGCATGACTCGGCGTTTAACGGGCTTAATACAGGCTTAGAGTTCTTCTAAGGTTCAGAAGGGTTCATTGTTGATGAACTCTAGTATTTAAGTACTTGGACCCTTAGGGTTACAAGGGTTTAGACAGGATCCGTCCGACTTCAGCACCGTCTGTCGGATCGTTTCGTTGTGACTTTGCTGCATGGATTCGCTGTTTTCTGTTCTAGTATTTGCGGCATGTAGAAGGACCGGAGAAGGAACACAGGGTCAGGATATAGGTTTTTATGTCCGGATCCGGTGGAACCAACAGACGAACAAAGAAACTCTGGGGACATTGATGCAAAAGCCCGCAGGGGGTAGCTACGACTGGTTTGTATAAGGGTTTGGGGGTTACGGCTTTAAGGTTTAGGAGGCCGTGTTGCATACACTCTCCAGTGGGTTGAAAACTAGCTGTAAGTGTAGTTCCTTTAAGGAAGAGATCCGAAACACGGTATCAAAATGCGGTACCATCTTGTCTTGTCGCTATCTTGTTTCCGTGCTTCACCGGAAATGCTGGGGCGGGGAAGCAGGCAGTATGCATCCTACCTTGTTTGAACGCTCGCCGCGCACATTATGCAGCAAATGCGCCCCATGTAGAATATGCAAATGTGTCCCCCAACTTGTAAGAGTCATATCAACTAGGTTGCCGCTTAAGAATTGGGCCACCCATTTTCCACCCCTTAAAGTCTTTAATAGTCAGGAGAGCACGAAGAAAAGAAAACAAGGACTACTTCGGGACCTCAAAGATGGTGCATTGTCGTCAGATCTACGCATCAGTTAGCTCCACTTCGAGGGTGGGGTTTCACAAAGGGTGCTTTTACCCAAAGGCCCCAAAGTAGTTTCGTTTTCGAGTTCGTATATAGAATCCTATAAGGTAATCCCAAAAAGGAACTACTCTGGGGCCTCTGGGTAGAGGTCCCTTACCTCGAGCCAAATTCTCGCAGCCCTGAGTCCAGAGACTCCCAAAGCCCTTTAGTAGGGAGACATTTCTAACACCCCTTCGGCTTTAAGCTATGCTGGAAACGAACAAGGACTCTCAAAGACACACCCAAGTGCCTGGTAGCCGGACCAGTACCCGCTGCCTGATGGCGCTGCTGCAAGTTCTTCGTTCTGCTGGACCCAGAGATCCCAATACCCCTTAATCAAGGAAGATGCCTTAACACATAATACTAAGCCCCCTATAACTTAAGGTATATTCCTTAATTGAGGAGTATTGGGTTCTTTGGGGAGTTGAAAGATAAGGGCTTAGGCTTCGTTTTGGGCTTAGGCTTGGGGCTCTTTTCCACCTAGACACGTTTGGAGTGATTCATATGGTTGATGATAAAAATCCTCCAGTACCTTAAGGAACCTAAACTATGGGAATTATGGTATATTCCTTATTGTGAGGGATTTATATCACGAACCGTATAAGGCCTCCGGGTATGCATACCATCATATTGTCCACACCACCAGAAACACCTTGTAAGAACCCTGAGCCCTAAACCTGAAAGCTTGACCCTGAGCCCTTATTATTAAACCCTCAGCCCTAAACCCTAAAGTTCCCTAAAGTTGAGCTTGGAAGCTCTCAAAGACTCACTCCATCAGGGTTGAAGTAACCAAGGAGAAAAAAGTTTTAGCGTCAATTCAGCATGGCTCCTGTAAGGAACAGTTCCAAAAAGCGCCAAAACCAGCTACTTGCAAGACCCTAAACCCCTATAAACCCCTGAAGCCTTAAACCCTAAACCCTGAAACCCTCAACTAGAACTGCGCTGTGGATGCTTCAAGCTTACAGCTGAAGGCACTGGGTGGTTACTGCGGCCACCTAGTACAGAGTTTAGGGTTTAGCGCCTAGCCAGAGGATCCAGTGACGAAGATATTTGGTTGAGTACTGGGCTACATACTCAAAATGTTGAGTTGAAACATCGAAACAGAAGTCTAAAGCAACTGTCTAGGCAACGATGGTACGTACCTAGATCCTTCAACGCTGTCCTTGGGTTGCCTGATTTTCCTGTAAAGCGTCCCAAGCCACAACCATAAACGATGATATCCTCAAAAGTCGCGGCAATCCGGGGTCTGGCTACGACCATGAAGAGCGCCCAGCCCAGCTTAGCCAAGCCCGACCTACCTGGTAGGTAAAAGGGCACTGTGATGCCAAAGACTAAACATCGTTTCAAAACACAGTGGCAACCATCCAGAGGGCATCTTCAAGCCATTTGGGGGTTTCCGAAAATTCGGGGTACCTTATTTTGGGGGTCCTTATGATAAGGATCCTAGTATTCAGGGTATTGTATTTGTGTCCCCCTATTTTCGGAAACTCCCATTTGGCAAAGTCCGCGGAGAGGCAATGCCGGTAAAGTGTCAGTCCGTGAGCAAGCACGCCATCTGGGGATCAAGAGCTGAATATAGGGGCCTTGAAAGTTAGAAGAGGAACATATGGTGCACCATTATACGATAACCATAATAAGCAATCCTAAATTACAGGTTTCGGGTCGTCGGCTGGGAAACCGCCGGCTCAGGATTTTAAGGTCTACAGCTCCTCGGAGGTCTGGCCCTTGTAGTATACCTATAATTTCCCGGGTAGTTCCTGTTGGTCAACCAGTTTTATGGTTGGGATCCTATAATACATAGACTGTGGTTAACCAAAAAAGGGGAACTACAATGGAAACTGGGGGTTTAACCCAGCACATTGAAGCTACCAAAGCCTTGAAAACGGAAGCATGCCCGGAATATGCTCGCGAGTCGTACACGGTCGTACTACGGTGTAGGGTGTTTTGCCATGTACGAACCCCCAAACCCAACACCTTAAATCCAAAGCCCTCAGTATTCAAACGACCCATTCCTGTCATAAGTAATTACGGGTACCTTATTTTGGGGTCCGTTGAATAAGGATCCTACAATTTAGGGTACTATCAGTATATCGTAAGTGCCTTCTCGTAGCCACGACCCCACTGGGAACCTGAGCCGGGGTCACAGCTATAGATTGCGAAGAAGAGCCGGAGAAAAGCGCTTAAGGTAAACAAGCTGTTTAGGGTCTAGGGTTTAGGGTTTAGGGGTTTAGGGTTTAATTTAGGGTTCGGAGCAAACATGTTCGTGGTGATGGCACCGTGGTATCATAACGATTGGCACCGCACAAGCATCTTAGCGATGAATTTCCACTGACTGAAGTCGCTGATGTGAGCTACTGCCACCACCACAAACGCACCACCACCAACAATAACAACAAGGATGTTTACACTAACCCCATCTTGAAAACGGCGACCACGAGCACGACAGCGACGACTACAGCGAAAACGACCTCGACAATGGTGACAATAGCAACAACCACCACAACCCACAACCAAAAACAACGACAGCAATAGCAACAACGCCACCAGCACCATCACCACCCGAACACAACCATGACAACCATGACCACCACCAGCGCTGCCACCAGTTCCACCATCAGCACCACAGGTACTGCTACTACTACTCCTACTCCTGCTGTACTATTCCTGCTGCTTGTGCTACTCCTACTCTTGCTAGTGCGAGTACTACAACTACCACCAGCACCACCACGACGACGATTACTTCTACTACTCCTGCTACTCGTGCTCCTCCTACCACCACGAAGCTCTACGTGCAACTGTACTCGAATCGGAAACAGCACAAGCATCAGCATCTCCAGGACGACATCCGTCTCCACCACTATGGCAGACCCGAACAGCAGCATTCAAACTGATTTGTGGTATTAAGCGGTAGGGATACTAACACAACGCGCCATCGCCAGTAGTGAAAGCTCCGGCACATGCACCACAAACGCCATACCCTCGCAAGGCTTTAAGAGTCTTGTGTGAAGATTCTTCCCGATTGCGAGCAGTTCACCAACGCAAGAATCTTTAAATCGGTGCATGCACAGATGTGTATATATTGCTACCTACAAAGTGGTTCAAAGCATGTGTGATGCTACATTTTCGATTACGGAGCATGGCTTATGCCTCTGTGCTGCTACTTGAAAACAATTATGCGATGATGTAAATAAAGCAGTTCCTCATCCTCTCACATTTAGCTTTGTTTTTGATGGCATCATGCTCTTTTTCCGCAATGTTACTGTGCTTCACTAGTAATCTGACAGCGGTGCACGGTTCAAGCAAACCCGGCATCGGGGTGTTGTGAAACCTTCCAATAATATCGCAAAATGCATAGAAAGTACGTGTTCATGCCTAGTAATGCCTTCCCCCTAATATTAAACGCCCCCCCCCCCCCCCCCCCCCCCCCCCCCTCCCCCCCTCCCCCCCCCTAATATAAAAACTGGATTCCGGAGGTTTAGTTTTTATATTAGGGGGGGTTTCGGGTCCTGCGAGTATGAGTCGGAGTGACAGCAATTAATTAGTAATGAGGCAGCCAGACAGTCAGACAGCTAGAGCCCGAAAGCTCTAAGCCATAAACAGCCCTCAAGCTTTAGCCCTGAGCCCTAAACCCTCAAACCCTAAAGCTCTCGTGTCTCTTTAATTAGTACTGCTGTAATTAATCTTTGCCTCTATAATTAAAGCCCTGAGCCCTAAACCCTTGAACCCTAAAGCTCTGGTGTCTTTAGTATTACGGTAGTCTTCCTTCAATTAAAACACATACAGATCTGCCACCCCCCCTAATGTTGCACCCTTTAAATTGAATGCGGGGCCCGAACCCGCGAAATTCCGGGGGCCGGCAGTTTTTATATTAGGGGGGGGTTTAATGTTAGGGGGAAGCGGTTATAGTATTTATTTCGAGTCAAAACGTCCAGTCCATATTGGGTTTAAGTGTCCATAAAAGCGTACAATGTTGCTATGACAAAGCACAGCCCTAAGCCCAAAGCCCTAAACCCCAAAACACTCAAGCCATAAGCCATAAACCCATAAACTCATCACAGCCGAAAACTTTGCCCAGGCACCGTGGGAGGCACTCTTCTGAAGAACGAACTGCCTGACAGCACTTCCCATGAAGCGTTTCAGAAGTCCGGTACAAGCCATGTGAGCAATATACATAATACTCGCGATACTAATACAGTAGTAATAGAAATAATACTAGCTCGTAATAACAATAATAGAAAATTCAACTAATGGCTCAAGGTGTCTTGCACAGCTTCCTTACTTAAGGTTCACCGGAAGCTGGAAGCATGGCTTGATCGAACTCCATGGGGTTCCTTGGAGCTTTTACCGGAAACCGCAGCCAACATCTCCAAACTGAACGTAGAACCCTAGCATTATAATAACCAAAAATTAGAAAATATTTCTAAGTACCCCTAAAACTCTGAAACCCTTAAGTCTGGCATCTGTGTTCAAGCTTCGGCCCTAATCCCCAAGGGTACATGTGGCCAAAGAAGTATATACTCTGGGCCCAAAGTACCTATATAGGGACTACTCAAACGCCAAAGTATATACATGTATATACGGTATGAGTACATGAACCCTTAAAGGGTTCGGAACTACTGCCGGCCCAAAGCTCCGTTCGAAGTATTTGGGCAGCTATTTTACGCCTAAGCCCGATACTTAGAGGTTCATGGTACTTAGTAGCTAGGGTTATATAAAGTAACTATACTCAAGATTGGTTATATCCCCAGTTAAGGTACTTTCCCTGTACATACGAAGTCCCATGAACCTCCAAGTACACCTCGAAGCCCTTCTCACAAACACAGGCCGGGAGAGCAAGTTTCGGCGCCAGCTCTCACGCGCAGCATCGTCAAGGAAGCGAATCGCGACCTGTGGCATCAACGAGCTTTGGGCAGAACTGTTTTTTTCGTGTCTGGGCAACTTAAACCCTTAGACCGTAAACCCTAATTCTTAAGACCCTAAACCCTAAGCATCTCGCAGCTTTAAGGGGGCGGGTTCCAGGGCCACTAGTGTGGGAGGGGCAGCCTTGGCCAACTCCGCCTCACTGCCAAAAGGTAAATGAGGTTCTCCGAAGGAAAGGTACTACATTCTAGCTATAATCTCCATTGTAGTTGCTTTTTTAAACCAACATCTATGTATAGGATCCTAACCGTAAAAATGCTTAACCAAATCAAGGAACTACAATTGAAACAATAGGCAAGGTCATGGACTCCTGGACCAATAGGGCATTCTCCGCGTATATGTTTTTCCAACCAGCGTATGCTCCTCGTACATAAGCAGCCTACGTCCTAGACCCCAAACGCGAAACAGTAGGTCCAAGACCCCAATGCTCGAAACTGTGTACCCACTGAAGCCTAAACTGCTACAGCAATCAGTGACACACTACAAACTCTGTGAGAACCTACAAAAATCCGGTTGCACCGTTACACCGTTTTCAACCATTTCAATTCCCTAGAGGCCCTCATATATAGTGAACCCCAGAAAGTTGGAACATGGACTCAGGATGACTTGTGCTGGGATTCCATCTACTTTACCTTAAGGGCATGGGGATAATGGTGTTCCAACTTTCTGGCTTCTACTATAACCCCCAGAGTTGAACCTGAACCGCGTTGCCTCCTGCTGCTGGCTCTTCTCGGTTTTGAAAACCAAGCGTAAGACCGGAGAACTGCCTCCGGCAGGGGCTACTTTTGTACTAGGCTTTGAAGTCGCCGGGAGAAACAAGTATTTATACTTTCTACAGCCTCTGTGTCGGGCTTTGAAGCAACCCCGGGAGAAACAAGTCATCATACTTTCTGTGTCAGGTTGGTTCCTTTCACAAAAGTTCCAAAACAAAATACAAAAGTATATTACTCCAAACCCAGGTGTAGCCTTTAACAGAAGTTTCTGCTTCCCCATTTATTCGACAACCCCGGATGCTAAAAAACACTTTCCGGAAAGTCCAGCTGAAATCCACCCCGCTTACAACCTATGTTGACTTAGGAGGATGTAGGTGCAGGAGCAGGAGCAAGAACAAGAGCAAAAGCGAGAGTAGGAGCAAGAGCACGAGCAAAAGTAGGAGCTTCAGCAGGAGCAAGAGCCGCAACAGGAGCGAGAGCAAGAGCCCCGACAGGCCCGACAGGAGCACGAGCAGAGCAAAAGCAGCAGCAAGAGCCGCAGTGGGAGCTGGAGCAAGAACAGGAGCAAAATCCTCCCCAACGTGACTCTTTGAGATAAACATACAGGCTGATAGTGGACTTATGTTCTAGCTTGTTTGAGGCGCCCCCCCCCTTTTAATATCAAAGGGAATGGATTAAGGGCCCTATTGGGGTTTGAAATATCTGAAAGGGCTTAAACGGGTGTGAGTGTAAGTTTGCACAGGATTCAATTCGAACTGTGTGTTAGGCATCATGAATATCGCAACCATCCTAAGGCTCGTTCAGTGAATCGCGGATGCAGCACGTCAAAAAAAAAAACACTGAACACTAAACAAGAAAGGGCATTTGGTCACCAGTTTGGTGGAGGCTGGTTGAATTGGTTGAAACCTTCACACGTGAAGTTGCCATGAAATGTGGTGAAATCCTGAACCCTCGAACACGCAAAGCCTCAAACTCAGAAGCAGCACGCACCGCAGACATATGACCCGGACCCCAAGCATCAGTTACTACGAGAAGCCCTCTACAATCGGCTTATGATCAGACGAACACCCTAAACCCCAAACCCTGTACCCTAAACCCTAACCCCTGACTTCAAAAGAACCCCATCCCAGCACACCTAGCCTTGATCGAAGGATACTTCACGCAGGTTCACCACAGGACACTTGAACTGCTGGGTGAGGATGGTCTGCAGCAGTCTTCAGAGTGTCTTTTGCGGATCTGAGAATATAGGAAATTAGAGTACTTCGAACAAGCACAATATGTCAGGGACGAGGTTTTCATACTGCCGTCGTACAACTTACACATCCTTACACCGATAAGCCCTGTAAGCCCCATATCCAAATAAGTGAAGCCCGAAGTAGGGATGTTTAGGACTTACGTCGGCTATTCATTGGGGTGTACGTCTGAAACTCCATCGAACCCCTGAACCCATAGTACTGGGAAAACCTGAAGTAAAGCTGTCGCTTATGAAAGCCCCCAAAACAAGAAAATCAAAGAATTCAGAGAGGATGCCCCTGTTTTTGGGTCTACAGGCGTCCCCCGTTCGGGGTCCTTGAGGGTTCCTGTCAGAGTTCCTCTGAGACTTCTTTTGAACTCAGGGAAGACCACTGCCTGCAAAAAGCTAATGAATACAGTCCTCTTAGAGGGAACTTTGCCGACATAGAAGGGTTAAGGGGTCCGGTTCGAGGAGCCGTCTAAGCAAAGTCCCTAGGCTGAACCGTCATCCGTAACCATACTGCCCTACTTCGAAATCCTACCGCACGAGCCTGAGAGAACACATCCTAAACTCTTTGGCCACAAACCGCCTAAGCGGTCGGACATGGTACGTCCGGCCATAGCGACTGCAGTTCTAACATACATGCAAACCTCAGCCCATCAACGGGTTCCAGAAACCCCAAGTAAACCTGAACACCCGACGCAAGGGTTCTGCGAGACTTCTACAAAGGTTTTTAGGGCTTAGGATGTAGAGTGAAATGTAGACCCCTGATGAATCAACACCCTTTTCTCTTTGACATCTTTGATATGTGGATGCCAAGTTTGTCCCTGCCAAGGGCATGGGTTTGGTCATCTGAGGTCCAGATGACTTATAATAACCCTAAACCCTGGAATAACAAGGACCCTGATACCGAAGTTCTGCATCCCTAGCGTACCCTTGATACTGTTGATGATATATATCCTGCATTACCTTAACGACCCTAATCTGTGGGAATTATGGTATAGTCCTCATTATGGGTCATGCAGGATTTACATCATCAACCGTGGTGCCTTTCAAGGAACCCTTACAATTTCTAAAGCCCTAAACCCTGAACTTAAACCCTAAACCTTAAACCTAAACCCCAAACCTTAAAACTAAACCCGAAGCCTTAAACCCCAAGCATTCAACCGTAAACCCTAAACAGTAGACCTTAAACCCTAATCAGTAGACTTTAAATCCTAAAGTCTAAACCGTGAACCCTAAACCCTCAACCAGGGAATCCCCCTTGGCCACTCCAAGCCTTCCTCTTCTCGCGCAGAATCTGGGCTTTTTGCGGGGGGGGGTTTAGTTTAGGGTTTCGGTTTCGGGAGTTTATAGGGTTTAGGGTTTTAGCATTTTAGGGTCTAGTGTTTAGTTTAGGCTGGATTTACAGGGCTTGTGGGTTATCTACCGTCTCGGTGATGGTTGATCAGGGCTTTAAGTATTTATACGTTGCGGGCTCGGCATCGAAACAAAACACATGGCACCAGACGACGATCCGAAGCCAAGTTCTGCCAGGCTGCTTTCGACCTCGGAGGCCAGAAAAAATATGTTGTAGCTTTTAGGGCTGACTTAGGGTTTAGGGTTTAGGGTTGACAAGTGGATGGTTAAGGGCTGTATAGGGTTTCATGGTGCTTCTATGGGGTCCGAAGACAGCAGCCTAGCAATATGGGATGGTTTGTTTACCATGCACGGGCTTGGTTTGCAGTACCTGGCATATCTTTAGCATAGTAGCATAGCATCCTGAATAATCAAGAGTACTCTTCACGAGGGTTCCTTTTTATCGCTTCCCTTGAATGTACCACAAAGGCCAATTGTAGTAATTAATGCCCCTATACTAACCCCAATATCAAACCTCAAAAAACCCTAAATCTTGCCTCAACAGAACCCTCGTCAAATTATATTTCAGTTCGCAAGTGTGTGTTTGGCCACACGTTGTGCGAGACTCACTCAGTGGCTAAGTGGGGACACACATCCGGAACCCGTTACCCCCTAATTAAGCCCTACCTTAACCTCAAATAACCTACCTTTGCAGGTTTCGTATAAGGACATCATGTTATGGAACCCTTTAAAAAGGTAGATTTCCACGGGTCCAGGTAAACCCCAAACCCCGACGATGCCAAGTTGCGTGTTGGTCCGCTCCATATCGTGCGATGCCCCGGGGAGCTCGAAGAGTTTTCCCTGCGCGGCTTCAGTTCAAGTTTCCTTTACGGATTGGGGCTGAGGATGTTATGCAGTTGAAGATGGCTCTGCAAGGTTTAGGGCTTTAGGTTTATTAGGATTTAGGGTTTAGGGTTCTATTCTGCGCAAAAGCTCCATAAGGTTCTTGCACGGTTTTGCAGAGCACTCCCTTAGGTTTTCTGTTGCGGATTTTACGGGGCTTCGATCAGGTAATTGGGGCATCGTAGGGTTTGTTGGATTTCAAGGCTTAGTTTCTCAGGATTTTATGAGGCTGTTTATAGGGTGTCATTATCAGTTTTCTTAGGTTCCCATGAAGCTAAACCCTAAACCCTGAACCCGACGAACCCCCAAAAAGCAAACCATGGGCCCTGAGACCCCAAAGTTTTAAACAAGCAAAGCATGAGCCCTCAGACCCCAAAACTTAGAAAAAAACAATACATGAGCCCTAAAACCCCAAAATTTTAAAAGAGCAGAGCAGGGGCAGTCCTCCGTCAAGCTCTGTGCCTTCTCACGGTCCTGGCAAGAGAACAAGGTGCTCCGAACCCAAGAATACCCCGCAAGTACTTCAATGGGTGTGGTTAGGGTTAAGGGTGTTAGGGGTTCGGGGTTTAGGGATTCAGGGTTAAGGGGTTTAGGGTTTGAAGGGTTTAGAGGCTACGTATTCTGTGAATCACATGTAACAGTGTTTCCTAGTATTGCAGCCCTACTGGGCAGAAGCGGCAGCTTTGATGTGTCGTTCTGCTTTCACTCGGCTTCTCCGGTCACCAAACATCAAGATGCGCGGAGGCACCACACATGAACGGCCTCAAGTTCATCTGTCGCCCCCTAAGCAGTAAGCCCAGTGTCTGGTCTACAAAATCTGTTGTGCTTGCAGCTCTCTACTGTTCCCAGTAAGCAGCGAAACGCTATAGTTTCAAATCCGTAGTATACATCTCTTCAAGACTAGAAACGAGGGTTCAAACTTCCAAGAAACTGGCAGCACCAAGCACCTATCCTAAGAAAGGTCATGGGCATGGGGAGCCTTCGATGACCTCCTGGGTTGCCCCGTGCCCTGGCCCCAGGCATCTATAATTTACGGTATATTCCTTAATGAAGGGGTATTGGGTTCCAGTGAGAAAGCGTGGACCCCACGGCGCAGTTCAGGAGCCCTTCATGCCTGCTATGTTGCTTGAGGGCTGTTTGCTTCTGTTGTGGTTCAGAATGACGGACAATCATCAAAACACGATTTTACAGGCTGCACCCCAGGCCATGAAATCTGAAGCTGAACCTATAGTCTCCATTGTGGTAGTTTTTGGTCAACCAAGATCTGTATTATAGCATCCTCACCATAAAATTGGGTAACCAAACAAAAAGAGCACTACAATGGAGTCTATAGCTAGGCCCCAAACCCTAACCCTTGAAGAGCCCTTATAGAACCCCTATACACCCCCTATATAAGCCCCTTTAAAGGATCCCTTATACACCCCTTGAAACCCTAAACCGCAAACCCCAAGGCTTCCACACCAAATTGAAACCTCTAGATCGCATTAAGGGATATACTCCTTAAACTATAGAGGCCTTACTATTCTGATCTAAGGCATACTCCGACTTAGTTAAGGGGAACACCAAATTGAAACCTCTAGATGTGAGCTTCCGAGAAGAGGGGACACTAATAGTAATATAGTGCCCTAAATTATAGTACGATTGCTCTTATAAGGACCCCAAAATAGAGTACCCCTAATTTGCGGAAACCACGAGATCGCTGGAAAGCTCCAAGCTTCCTTGGCCACTTGGCTGATGTCCTGCGCGCTGAAATGTCGCCAAAGGGTGTCCTTGAGAGGCCGTCTCCCTCTAGTCATGATTGTTACCCTAAACCCCTAAGCCCCTGAATCCTAAACCCAAGCAAAACCCAAAACCAAAGTCTCGTACATACACCTTAAACCCCCAAACCTCAAACCCTTCTGAATACACCTTAAACCCCTAAACCCACGACCCCAAAAGCCCTAAACCCTTCTACATACACCTTAAGCCCCGAAAACCCTTGTTGTTTGGGACCTCCTGCTTGGAATTAAGCAACTCTGCGAGGTTAGGTTCAGGGCTTAAGGCCTCTATGCACTTAAGTTTTGGTTGTGGGGTTTACCTGAAAAGACCTACCGTTTTAGGGTTACTTATTATGGTTTCTGTATATAGTTCCCTAAGAAAGTAGATCCTGTCCGCTACGGGTAGGGCTTAGGTGCATCTTGGGATCGTCATCCGCTTGTGCACCGGTGACGATGCCCTCTAAGAGCCACTCGGTCGGCGGGGCCTGGCCGGAGTTTCGAGCAAAGGCCGTCACATGGTGCTACAAAGTCACGGTTTAGGGTTTAGGGTTTAGGGTTTAGGGTTTAGGGTTTAGGGATCGTGCAAGCTCTAACTCTCAACAGAAGCACTACGCAAGAAAGTCCACACCCACAGATCCAAGCGAAATGAAATAGCCATCCCCAGAACGAAGACACCAAACACGCCGAAACCAAGATGTGCGCATGGTGACACTGACCCCAAAACCCAAACCCTCTGAAAGCCCAAACGCTAAACCTAAACCCAAAATCCTAGACCCCTAAAGCCCTGAAAGACCAAACCCCGAACACAAAACCGAAACCCCAAACCCTAAACCCAAGACACCAAACCCGAAAGCCCTGGGACAGGTGAATGGTGGTAAAAATTAGGGTCCCTTTGGGGGTCCTTATTATAGAACGGCACCTAATATGTAAGGTACCCAAAAAGGGACCCTAATTTTGACAACTACCCATATTATAGTATATACCCTTATAGTATCCCTTATGGTATCCCTTAGAGTAACCCTTATAGTAACCCTTATAGAGCCCTTTCAAGGGACCCTAATTTTGACAACTACCCAGGTGTTTGGCGCCTAAACCCCTAACCCCTAACCCTAAACCCCTAAACCCTAAACCCCTAAACCCTAAACCCCTAACCCCTAACCCCTAAACCCTAGACCCCCAAACCCTAAATCCTAAACCCCTAAACCCCTAAACCCTAAACCCCTAAACCCTAAACCCCTAAACCCCTAACCCCTAAACCCTAGACCCCCAAACCCTAAATCCTAAACCCCTAAACCCCCGGACCTCTAAACCACCAAACCCCAAAGCCCTGGGACAGGTGTTTGCTTGGGGTGTCGGGGGACTTCGTAAGTAGTTAGTAAGTAGACTTATAAGTACCCTAAAAGGGGCCCTAATTGGGGTTACGGTACTTATCAGTCCCTAAAATAACCAGTTACTAAGTCCCCCGACCCTCCAAGAGGTGTTTGGCGCCTTGTACCTGCGAGCCAGGCGTTCGCTCGCCCGCTCGAGTAGGAGCGGCTCCTCCAGGGAGCGCCTCGGGGGGCTATGGGTCTCCAAAACAGATTTATAGCGATGTATATATATATATATATACATGGAGAGAGAGAGAGAGAGAGAGAGAGAGACCATATATATATATATATATATATATATATGTATATACACACACACATATACACATACATGTATATATATACATATATACACATACATGTATATGTATATATATATATATATAGACAGAGAGAGATGGAGAGATATTCATACAGATACAGCTACAGATACAAACACAAATGTAGATATAGAGACAAAGATAGGCATGGAAAGAAAGCTTGGTGGACAAATAAGCAGATTGATACATCGACAGATAGATGGTTGTCAAAATTAGGGTCCTTTTTGGGGTCCTTATTATAGTACGGCACCTACTATTTAGGGTACCCAAAAAGGGACCTTAATCTTGACAACTACCCAGATGGAGCCATCGATCGGCCACGAGATGGAGCGCGGCTGTTGGTATCCTGCCTGTAAACCGTAATCCTAAACCCTCAAAGGGCCCTTAAAGGATCCCTTAAAGGAGCCCTTAGGGGGCCCTTCAATGCCAAGGAGGTAAGATATGTAGAAGTCACCATGAAGCGTGGAAGGATCAACTCTGCTGTTTCAGGAATACCTCTAACCCCAAGCCCAAATGATCAACTCTGTTGTTAAGGGAGTACCACTGGCCACTCACTCCAGAGGCCTACAACCTCGGGCGTGCCTTATGTTGAAACCAATCCTTCTTCTATAATTACCTGAATACATAGGTGATCTTTTGGATTACAGCTAGCCGAGGTTGAGGATTTGGACGTTCTTCTAAAGGTACGCTTCCTCAACCAGGAGATCCTGATGGCTGCTTCGTGGATTTTCCCAGAGACTCCATTGCGCTTGATGGAGCTGTAGCAGCTATAATGTTGGAGTGGTTTTAATAAACCCCCCCCCCCCCCCCCCCCCCCTGAGGTTGTTTTGCGCGGAGGTCTCTTGGGGCAGGGTCTGGGGTCAGGGTGGCAATAGTAAACCTCTGGCCTGCTCCGGGCCTAGTATACTAGTAGTAATAGTAATTAGTAATAATAGTAGTAATAGTAGTAATAGTAGTAATAGTAGTAATAGTAGTAGTAATAGTAGTAATAGTAGTAATAGTAGTAATAGTAGTAATAGTAGTAATAGTAGTAATAGTAGTAATAATAGTAATTAGTACGTGAAGTCTCAACCTCTGGCATTTGCAGCACTCTGGCTTCTGTGCCCTCGGCCTTTCTGCTTTCCTTCTGAACTCCCTCTGACGCCACTGGACTGAAGCAAGGAGTCTGGCCTAGCTGGCGAGGGTTTGTTTCTGTTTAACTAATTAGCCAATGAATATCTGAGGCCATGGCAGCCTCTGATGCGGACATGGCTCTGGCTGGGGAGTCTTGTCTGTGTCTTCTTGTTTTTGGGTTTGGGTTTCTGCGAAAAAGGGTATGGGTTTTGGTGTCTGGGTGTAATTAACTTCTGCCCTTTTGTTTATCTGAGGCACCATCTGGACCCCTGGGCAATGGCGAGCCTTGGCGATAATCTGCGAGAAAGGGTCTGGGGTTTGGGGTCCTGGGTGCGACTTCTGCTCTTATCTGAGGCACCATCTGGACCCCTGGGCACTGGCGAGCCTTGGCGATAATCTGCGAGAAAGGGTCTGGGGTTTGGGGTCCTGGGTGCGACTTCTGCTCTTATCTGAGGCACCCTCTGGACCCCTGGGCACTGGCGAGCCTTGGCTTTCTGGGGTTTGGGGTTCTGGGTGCGACTTCTGCTCTTATCTGAGGCACCCTCTGGACCTGCCAACCCTGGCGAGCCTTGGCGAAAATCTGCGACAAAGGGTCTGTGTTTGGGGTTCTGGGTGTGACTTCTGCTCTTATCTGAGGCACCCTCTGGACCTGCCAACCCTGGCGAGACTTGGCTGTAATCTGCGACAAAGGGTCTGTGTTTGGGGTTCTGGGTGTGACTTCTGCTCTTATCTGAGTCACCCTCTGGACCGGGCAACCCTGGCGAGACTTGGCGATAATCTGCTAGAAAGGGTCTGGGGTTTGGGGTTCTGGGTGCGACTTCTGCTCTTATCTGAGGCACCATCTGGAGCCAACAACCCTGGCGACACTTGGCTGTTTCTGCGAGAAAGGGTCTGGGGTTTGGGGTTCTGGGTGACTTGTCTGGCATTTGCAAGAGGGTTTCTGGGGATTTGGGGTCTGGGTTTGACTGCTACTCTTATCCGAGGCACCGTCTGGAGGGCTCACTGCCGATGATCTGATGGAGACTCTGAAGGCACCAAAATGACAGTGCACGTTCGTTTCTGTGTGTGTCTGCATGTGTCTAATAATTAATCTGCCCTGCAGACGCTGGACCGGCAGAGGGGCCCTCTGTCCTTGCTCTGCACAGACCGCGTCCTGGCTCTGCAGACGGAGCTGCTTCGCTACGACGTCTGGCAAGATGGGCGGGGGTGGCTTCACTGCCAACGCGAGCCGCAGGTCTGTGCTGAGCTCTAGGATGAGAGGCGAACTGGAGAGATATCTGGCTGCCTCTGGGTCGCTGAAGCTCTGGGGCCACATCTGCTACCTGTCCGTTCTGGTGACACTGAACGAGGTGCATCTGTCATCAATTAACCATAGCTGTTCTGGAACAACCCATTCTGGACAGGTTCTGTACAGGATTGTCTGTGATGAGATCACGGATGAGGATGTGGCCCGTGTGAACGGGAATGTGGCGTTTGTCTGGGACTCGCAGCTCGGCTAATTAGTTCTGCAGTCTTCATCTGCCGGCATTCCGCTTTGATCTGAGTCTGGACACCTTCATGGCCAAGAAGGTGGATCTGGCGAGGGTTTCTGAGGACTGTGGGGACTGGGCTGTCTGGTTCCAGAGCTGCAACTTAGTTGCACCCAGGCCTTTGTTTTTTGTGTCTGGGGGGGGCGGGTGGCTTGCATCTGCATACCGAGATCTGTCGGACTGCAAGAACCACCAGCTCTATATCCGTGATCTGGCATTCTTCTATGCCACCCAGGGCTCTGGTGGAGCCGCATCTGGGCCCAACTCTGGACAGATCTGGGAGAAGATCTGCAAGAAGGCCTTCCCATCGTCTGCTTAATTAATTAAACCCTGAGCCCCTAACCCTGAAACCCTAAACCCTGAAACCCTGGAGCCCTAAACCCTTGCAGGTCTACTTCCCGTCTGACTACATGCGCCCGTTGCTTGGCCTAGAAGGGTTTAGGTTTTTGGGTCTGGGGTTTAGGGGTTAATGAGTTTGGGCCTCTGCTTTGGGATTCCTACCTAGGCTCTGGCCGAATCTGGTGCCCAGCTGTGGACTTCGCATGCCAGGTGCCTGAAGGTGGGGTTTGGGGTTGGGGTTGGGGGTGGTTGGGGGTTGGTGGTTCGGGCTTCTGCTCCTGCTGGCAGGAGCTTCTGATGCAGCAGATTCTGTGGCTTTGGCTGGTGTATCCGGTCATCTGGCCGAGGCCAGATCTGGCACACCAACCCCAGTCTAATTAGGGTTCTGGAAGCCCAGGATCTGCTGCAGATCTGGAAGGATCTGGATCTATCTGTACAAGGAGGGGTTAGGGTTTGGGGTTCAGGGTTTCAGGGTTTGGGATTTAGGGTTCAGGGTTGGGGGTTAAGGGTTTCAGAGTCTGGGGTTAATGGTTTCAGAGTCTGGGGTTAATTAAAGGTTTCAGGGTTTGGGGTTAAGGGTTTCAGAGTTTGGGGTTTAGGGTTTAGGGTTTGGGGTTAAGGGTTTCAGAGTTTGGGGTTAAGGGTTTCAGGGTTTGGGGTTAAGGGTTTCAGGGGTTACGGGTTTCAGAGTTTGGGGTTTTGTGTAATTAAGGTTTCAGGGTTTGGGGTTAAGGGTTTCAGGGTTTGGGGTTAATTAAGGGCTTGGAGTTATATAATTCATTATTTAAGGGCTTGGGGTGAAGGGTTTAACTACATAATATAGCAATATTTATTAATAATTAGTATTAATAACTCTAAGAATAACAACGAGAACAAGGATAATAAGAACAATAAATCATTATTATGTAATAAGTAATTAATTAATTAATAAAGCTAGCAACAACAATAAGGATAGCAACAACAATAAGAAATAAAAGCCTAATTATACATAATTAGTACTTGGAAACCACCACCGCCACCACCACCGCCACCGCCACCACCACCACCACCACCACCACCCCCGCCACCACCACCACCACCACCACCACCACCACCACCACCACCACCACCACCACCACCACCACCACCACCACCACCACCACCACCACCACCACCACCACCACCACCACCACCACCACCACCACTAATTAATTAGACCCATCAGCAACAGCAGCAACAGCAGCAGCAGCAGCAGCACCATTTCCACCAGCACCAGCACCACCGCCGCCACCACCACCAGCACCACCACCGCAACCACCACCAGCACCACCAGCGCAACCAACACCACCACTAGCACTAATTACAAACACGATAACAATTAATTAATTAGTTAAATATTTGGCTCTGGGCAGGAACCGATCTGAGCAGACGTGCGGAGACCTCTGGTGCCAGAGCTCTGGAGCTTTTCTGGTTACCCACCACCCCGAACAACCCACTAAACCCTAAACCCTAAACCCTTGTGCCCCCTTAATTAAGCCCTCAACCTTAAAACTTAAACCTCCCACTTAGGTTTTGGGTTTTTATGACTTAGGGATGAACAACTGTTTTAATTCATAAGGGTTTCTATATCTAATTAGGTAATTAAGGGTTCTGGTTTTTCGTACAAAGCTCTGGAAGCTCTGGTCGCAGGCTCTGTGTTTTTTTGCAGACGAGAGGAACCTCTGTCGCAGAGGAAGGAAAATCTGGACGCACTGTGTCTGTCTTGGTTTCTCTCTTTCTAGAAGCAGCCGCTGTCTGATTGCAACATGTAAGTACTTGAGTAACTTCTGCTCAAGCTCTCTGGTCGCTTCTCTTCGGCAAGATGGGCAAGTCTGGGGTGCTCAAGAAGCCGTCTGCCTCCGCTGTGGTCAAGAAGCCGTCTCTGAAGCAAGACCCCAACGACGATCTGGCACCTGCCGTGCCTGAGCCGCTGCAGCGACTGAAAGCTCTGTCTGAAGCCTCTGAGGAGACTGTGCCTCCGTCCGAGGAGGCATCTCTGTATGCACCGGATTGTTTCCTGCATCTCTGGGATACTCTGAGTTCTGAACAGAAGGAGTATCTTCGCAAAGCCTCTGAGGTTTTGAAGGCTCTGAAGTGAGCCGCAGAACAGATCTCGCAGGAGTTTTTGAAAAAGAGTCAGACCTCGCATTGCACACGTTCTGGAAGTGTTGTTGCTCTGCAAGCACCGGTTGCAGCCGAGCTTCTTGTTCTCTCTGATTCCCGATTGGATCGAGCTCTGTGTCAGTTCTGTAGCTCCTCTGAACACTGACATGGTGTCCTCTGCGGTGGTCTCTGCCTACGTGGCGGTCTGTGCTCTGGGCAAAGCCTTTCTGCGAAAGCAGCCGGAGATTCTGACCTTGCTTGGTCTGTTCCTCGGCCTGGATCGAGCGGATCTGTTCTTCTGCTTGGCATCTGGTGAGCAGATCAGCCTCACCTGGAACGGTGCCGTCAGTCTGCGCTGGACTCTGAATGGCTGGCTGGTGAGGCGACGGGATCTGTCTGTTGGAGATCATCTCTGGCTTTGCTGGAAGAACCCTCCACAAGGACATGCTCTGACAGAGCGAGATCTGGGGGATCTAGGGTTCTCTGAGGAGGAAACCTCTGATCCCAACGGCGAATCTGCTGCCGAAGCCTCTGGCGAAGGTGCCGAGGTCTGGGAGATTCTGAATTTGTCGCCTGCTCCCAGGTCTTCCCGAGATCTGGAGTGATGATCTGCTTCGCAGTGAAGAGTGAAAACATTCCTAGCATCTGTTCTGCAAGGTTCTGCTTTGCCTGCATTGTCTGAGAAGAGCCTAGGAAGAAGCTTTCTGATTGTCCATGCATCTGCAGGCATGCCATTTTGTAGTAGATCTGCCCAGCAATGTCTGTGGCGATCTCCTCTGATGAGGAAGATGGCGGCGGTGGTGTGGCCGCTTCTTATGCTGCTCTGGTGTCCAGCGAGGACGTGTCTGAGCAGCTTGTGGCAGCTTCTGAAGGAAGCTTGTCGGAGCAAGCTCTGGCGACTGCAGAGAGTTCTACCTCACAGCCTTCTTCAGGCGAGCTGCTTCTGTCATTCCATGTTGCTTCTGGCAAAGACTGATTATTTAATTCGTTCTGAAATTTAGCTGCTACAGTTCCTGGAATCCGGAGTCCCTGGCTTCTTGCCAAAGCCAGCAGCTCTCGAATACCAAAGCCTGTGGCTTCTTGTCCAAAGCCACTGGCTTCATAGCTTTCCCAAAAGCAAGGCTTCCCATCGGGAGCCCCTCCCCCGGATGAGTTTATTATTGCCACCCCTTTTATAATTGCCAAAAGAAGGGCTGCAAAGAGTTACCCTTGCCGGCTTTGTGAAATGGCTCCGTTTATATAGAATTGGAATAAGGAACCGACCTCAAGTTTAGCTGCTGCAGTTCCTGCAATCCGGAGTCCCTGGCTTCTTGCCAAAGCCTGCAGCTTTCGAATACCAAAGCCTCTGGCTTCTTGTCCAAAGCCACTGGCTTCATAGCTTTCCCAAAAGCAAGGCTTCCCATGGGGAGCCCCTCCCCCGGAGGAGTTTATTATTGCCACCCCGTTTATAATTGCCAGAAGAAGGGCTGCAAAGGGTTACCCTTGCCGGGTTTGTGAAATGGCTCCGTTTATATAGAATTGGAATAAGGAGCCGACCTCAAGTTTAGCTGCTGCAGTTCCTGGAATCCGGAGTCCCTGGCTTCTTACCAAAGCCAGCAGCTCTCGAGTACCAAAGCCTCTGGCTTCTTGTCCAAAGCCACTGGCTTCATAGCTTTCCCAAAAGCAAGGCTTGACATCGGGAGCCCCTCCCCCGGATGAGTTTATTATTGCCACCCCTTTTATAATTGCCAAAAGAAGGGCTGCAAAGGGTTACCCTTGCCGGCTTTGTGAAATGGCTCCGTTTATATAGAATTGGAATAAGGAACCGACCTCAAGTTTAGCTGCTGCAGTTCCTGGAATCCGGAGTCCCTGGCTTCTTACCAAAGCCAGCAGCTCTCGAGTACCAAAGCCTCTGGCTTCTTGTCCAAAGCCACTGGCTTCATAGCTTTCCCAAAAGCAAGGCTTGACATCGGGAGCCCCTCCCCCGGATGAGTTTATTATTGCCACCCCTTTTATAATTGCCAAAAGAACGGCTGCAAAGGGTTACCCTTGCCGGCTTTGTGAAATGGCTCCGTTTATATAGAATTGGAATAAGGAACCGACCTCAAGTTTAGCTGCTGCAGTTCCTGGAATCCGGAGTCCCTGGCTTCCTACCAAAGCCAGCAGCTCTCGAATACCACAGCCTCTGTCTTTTTACTAGCATCAAGTCTTTGCCAGTTGACATAATTATAGATATGTCCTGATCCGTTTTCATGCAAGTAACAAGCGGTCTTGTTTCTTTAGTCAACCGCAGCAGGTTCTGGAAAGCAGAAGAGACTGCTGCACTTCTGGAAGCCCGAGCACCCTCTAGCAGAGAAGCCTCCTCTGGAGAAGGAAGCTCAGCCCAAGGGCAGGCCACTGTCCGCTGCCATGAAGCAAATTCTGGCAGAAGTGGCTCGAGAGTCTGTTGTAGA